>CAJNDT010002835.1:483925-493925 GCA_905221615.1 Symbiodinium sp. CCMP2592
CACTTTGTGGTGTGCTTTCGGCTTGACTTTCACAATGTTTCAAGTCTGGGGCTGCCCGTGGTGTGTCGTCTTCTGTTGAGGCTCGGCGAAATGTGTACTACCACCACTATCACTACAGCTGCTAGTAGTACTCCTACTACTACTACTACTACTACTCCTCCTCCTCCTCCTCCTGCTGCTGCTGCTGCTGCTGCTGCTGCTCCTGGCACTCCTGCTTGCTGCTGCTACGACGACGACGACGACTACTACTACTACTGCTGCTGCTGCTGCTATTTCTACTACAAAAATTGCTACTAGTACTACTACTGCTACTCCTGCTGCTGCTGCTGCTGCTGCTGCTCTAGTACTACCCCTGCACCTCCTATATACTACTACTACTACTACTACTACTACTACTACTACTACTACTACTACCACTACCATCCACTACCACTACCACTACCACTACCACTACCACTACCACTACTATGTACGACTACGACTACTACTAGTACTAGTACTACTGCCGCTGCTGGTGCTGCTGCTACTGCTACTACAACAATAACTACGACGACGACGACGACGAGTACTACTACTACTACTCCTCCTCCTCCTCGTCCTCCTCCTGCTGTTGCTGCTGCTACTGCTACTGCTACTGCTACCTTTACCTTTACCTTTACCTTTACCTTTACCTTTACCTTTACCTTTACCTTTACCTTTACCTTTACCTTTACTACTACTACTACTACTACTACTACTACTGCTGCTACTGCTACTACTACTACTACTACTATCACTACTACTACTACTACTACTACTACTACTACTACTACTACTACGACTTACAACAACCACCACCAATGATAGCATTGTTAGTCGCAAGAGCAGGAGTACATGTCAATTACCATAAACACAACGAGGCTAAGCACATACAACAGTATTCATGGTGAGAAACAATACGGAGAACAAGGCAAGCAAGAAGTAGCGTTGGTGGCAATAGTCTGACAACTGCTACCCCTGCTACTCGGACTGCTTCTGCATGCCGCGCCCGCGACTAGTACCTACCACGACTACTGCCACTACTCCTGCTGCTGTTGCACCGACGACTGCGATTACGACTAGGGTGACGACGAATCATTGATGCAAATGCCATTATAGTCTAGTCGGTTAAGTCACCGAAACGAAATACAGCTAGCTACTTTGTGCTACTGCGATGGTTATTCTTGCGGTGCATACGGCTGATATTGTCACACTTATTGCTGCCAGGTCTTCACCGTCGCCCCATTGGGTATACCTCTCATGCGGGTGAACACGGGGCTCATCTACACCAAAGTGGAGCAAGGACCACTGATTTGAGTTTCAGGGGTTGCACGGTTGCAGGTTCGGGATTCAAGCCTTGAAGCTTTGGTTGAGAGTCTGGGTTTGGAGTCCAAGTCAAAGGCTAGGGCGGGGTGGAACAGAGCCATACCCAAACTGAAGTGGCAAAGTGCAATCTGCAGTTAGCAGAAAAGCCACTTCAGCGAGATGTTGTAGTAGCGGTAGCAACAGTTCGGACATCAGGAGCCATTCACATGCAAGACAACAGCAGCAATGAACCTACGCCGAAAGCACAACTAAACCAAGTCGTTCCTAGTCTGGTCGGAATGAGATTAGGTTTTTGTCCATGTTTTGCAAGTGCAAACACCTAGTTCAATCTGCCAGTTAACTAGGAGGATGGTCGGACCATAAAATCGGGAAAAGAGCACATGGTTTTTTAGAGTCTTGGTATTTGCTCGGTTTAGGATGTGATGTGTGGAAAGGGGCCTTCCAAACCTAAGCCTTGTCAACTTGTCCATCGGAATATCCAAAGATAACTACTTGTCCTATTTATGTATACAGTTGCTTGCAATCGCAGGGCCTACTTTCTTGGTCAGTTTACGCTGTACAAGAACTCATCACACCCGAATCCCTGCAGAGGCCCGCGAGGAGACTTGAGACAAGCTTTTAGTCTTCAGGGTGGAGAACCCTGCCCTAATATAGTGTATTTCAGTATGACATCGGGTCAAACGAAATTTTACAATGTAACAACATGTTGAAAACGACATGGCATGGTGTCACATGATATAACACAACGGCTCAGTAATTTCATGCAATATAACACCATAATAAAATATAACCTAAGAGAACATAATATACCTTAATGTGATATAGTATTTCCTGTGATAGTACAAGAGAATACGTTACTTTCGGACAATCTTCCATACTATACCTCACCATGCCAATCTTCGCTATGCTTTAGTATGCTACACTAAGTACACTACACCATAGTATAGTTTAACCGGATGTACTATCATGTATTGAGCTTCTTACACACAAAGCTATTGTGGTATAGCATTGTCTGCCACATGCTTTACCTTACCATACCTCACTGTAATGTGTGTACATACGCATGGTATAATGTTTCCATGTGTTGTTGTGCGTATATGGGTAGTTAATATGTGTATATATATATATATATATATATTTATGTGCATACAATGATACGCCAGGTTATATACTAAATGCTATGCCAGGTTATATACTAAGCTATATGTTACTACACTGGTCTTTATTAGTTTAGTCTAATACAACACGGTGTATATTACAATAGTGTTTTGCCAGATGGTCAAGCATTGTCACCCAGTTTGTAGTGACATGTTCTGACACATGGTATCATATCTACGGTCATGACAGGATACCATGTTGTTTTACTCACTTTTGACTGTAGTATAGCATGATAACAGTATTATAGAACATGACCTACCGTGACAAATCAGAATATCACATGCAAGCGGAACGAATTTTGACCAAAACTGACTTCGACACAGAATGATATACTACGACAATTATACTTTGAAATATGCTAAAGTACGGCAGCACAACATGATTTTTTAGCATGACAATACCGAATATAGCAGAACAAATAATTGTACACGAGTTTGGTATTTCATCGTACAGCCTGGCACAGTACGTTCGTATGCGTATATGCTACCACATAGCAAATAAGTACAGACATAAAACAAACAAGAAGTTGAACACAAGCAAACAAACCTACGAATGCACACATACACACATACGTGCATACCTACGTACACACTCTCCGTTAGTTGTTTGACTACGACAAGACTATACACTACAGCCTTCCGCAGTCACACCCTCGAGGATGTCTTTACCATGCAATGTAACAGCCTACCAGACATACCTACATACATACCTACTTACAGACATGCGCACCGCACCCGCACCAAGAATCCGCTGCACGCCCTCGTTGCTGTCAAAGGACTCACTCTGATTTGCGGGTTGCTTGGACCGGCACAGTTCTTGGAACCTGCACCCCGATGTCTGAACCCGAATGGTTATCCGGTGCTGTGGGATGCTTTAGGGATTTCCGGTTTTCAAACCTTCTGAAATGAGAGCCGTGAGCTAGCCCCTATTAACCCTACACCGCCGTAAGCGACGCTGAGCTTTTGACGCTGTCCGTCGTGGGCCGATAGACAGATATAGAGAGATTGTAAATAGATCCCAAGACTTGGTCCAAAAGCCGTCACTGAGACTGTTTCTTCTATGTAGCTCAAGTAAGACCCATAAGAATCTGCAATTTGGGGATGTTGCCTTCTTTGGTCAGGGATCTCGGAAACAGGGCCTTCGAAGCTCGAAATATGCCTATGGGGCTTTCAGCCGAAGGCCCTGTCAGGTTCATCCGGGAGTTTTAGGCATTGGGTTTTACTTATTCTGGTTCGAACCTCCAGTGAAGGTTGTCCACCGGACAGGTCTTTCAGGCCAACGGCACGCAACAGTTGTTTATGTTTTTTGTTAGAACATTCATTTAGCACTTAGCACAGACAGTACTAACCTGCAGGCACGCAAAATATGTGAACGAGAGTCGGTACTAATGTCGCAAAACAGTGCCCTGTCAAGGGTGACATTGGGTTTTGCACCTTGGTGCAAGAGAAATGCTTAGACATGCTGTTGAGTCGTTGCAGGTGGAATTCCAAGTGGCAGAAGTGCAGGGACATGGCAGAAGGCACGATGGCTTAAAAGCAACATGCCCGACCTAAATGCAGCGCCGCTTCATAGCCATAGCGCATCAGTCAGGGTTCGGGGAGGCCGTCGAAATTTGAAGGACAAAGTACATTGTTTTGATCCGGCCTCCCATGATGGTGTGTTTGCAAGCGGCGATGTTTGTACAGATAGTTGGTCGTGAAGGTGTCGGCTCGTGAACCTCTTTACTTAAAATGCACGCCACAGACTTTCGCAGCATAAAAGGCTCAGGCGCAAAGCCTGTAGTTCCAAGTTGGTCAGGAACCGGCAAGATCTCAGTCTCGCGCCACTGATTCCTTACGCTTGCAGAATCCGTGTCAGATGCTTCCACAAGCTCCGACTTAGCCGAGTCATCCTGGAGCATGTTGTGCACATCATGTAGCAATTTTGGCGAACATTCAGTCCAACCTGGTGCATCCCCTAATCATTACAGGCTCCCCCAACGCTTCACAGGCCTGCCGAATCCCTTACTCCGTATACCTCTCACCCGGAAGGTATCACGTTGCAAGAGGCGGCGGCCGAGTGGCGGCTTGGCACAGGAAAGCTCTAACTCTCGTAGATTCAAACTTAGGGTTTCTGGGTTTCACGTGCACACGACGCCGCTGTCAGCGAGGGTTTTCTGATAGAAGTAGTTCTCTGATCTAAGAAGTCTAGTTTAGAACATGTGGGAAAACAGCTTTGCTTTGGATACCTGGTCATAGCTTGGATTTCCGTCCATGCGCGCATGTGATGCCCACACCGCACGGGGTTTGGTCAAATGCGTCCCTGTTTGCTCATTGGCTTGTCTTCTCTTGAAAGTGGCTTTACTCACGAGACGAATCAAAGGCAGAAGTCGGCCAAGCCTGCCCACGGCAGCAAAAGACATGTCCGCAGGTGCGCGCCCATCCTCACTAGCGTCGGAGTGATCCTTAGCTGCAGCGAAGGGAAGTCGATCGGCTGAAGGCTTTGGTTAAGGGTGGTGCCCTCAGAATCCTTCAGACATCTGCGGCCCCGGAGCGGAATCCTCCTAGACTCAAGGCGCCACAAGCCCAAGAGAAACGTAAACCTGCTGAAGTTCAGCCTCCTCGTGAAGGCCATGTTTGAGAATGTGGTGTACTGCACTTACAGCGATGTATACGGCACAAACAGTCCCAGCAGGCATTGGTGGGGGAGTTATCGTTATGTGCCAATTGTGATATTGTTCATACCGCTCAGCTATATAATGCAATCTCTTTTAAATCCCTTCCTCTTAAAACAACCTGTGGTCAGTTTCGGACGATTTCCCTGCGGTGCGACTCTGTCAGCTGGGCGGGTGGGAAAAACAACAGCTCCATGGCTTGTCCTTGCGATGCAGGTGGCAAACAATACAGCAGACCCCCTCCCAAAAGTTAACAACCGCACCTGGGCTAACATCCTGTGTCGCAAAAGCCCTTTACAATCTTGCCTTGCCGCTTGGTGCCTCTTCCTCACTTGTTGATTTTGATATCCGCAGATCCTGAAAGTCCTGCGTTCGTAGGCAGGGCTCGGGCCATACCTACTGTACCACCATGCAGGGTTAAGGTCCAGGTCCCATTGAGCGAGGCACGAACCCCACAGTACTAAGCCGATTCGAAATGTAGAAGCTTTTCTGTGAAAAGCTCCGCTCCTTTCACGCTTTCGGAAGCCTCACCCGGCTCGCCAAGCCTTTAGAAGAGCCAAACCCCAAACCCTAATCCTGTTATATCCTGTTCTCTGGATGCGTCCGAGTTGCGAGAGCATGAATCCTGCTCTCAGGGAGTTGAGTGTCCTACGTGGCCTTAACTTACGTTCTGTTGTTTTTCTGACTTGACTCCTACTATTCTCCGGGTTCCAACGTGGACTCGTGCTCGTGGGCTGTGCTCGACTTGCCGTACTTTGTGGCTCTACCTTTTGTTCTCGGCTGTCTTCGAATGTCGAGTCGAGCCGCCCCTTAGTCCGACCATGCGCACCAAGAACCTCGTCTGGCTGTGTCCGAGTTGCGAGAGCGTAAATCCTGTTCGAAACTTGCAAATTTCGCAGAGACGATGTTATCGGTCTAAGTGCTATTGTGCTATTAGTAATTAGGTTCTTATACTTAGATAGTGAACAGGGGAACTTTAAACTTTTTAGCCTTATATATTAGCTCTATCTTAGAAAGTTTGAACTTTTTGGGGCCCGGTTGTTGAAGAAGAGAGTATATATGTTCAGGTAGACATCCTATTGGTTCCTTTGTAAGTCATGTCATCCCAGTCCTGTTTCACACCCTGGTGCGGGTCTCTATCCCCCGGACATGTGGAATCGTACAGACTCCACACACAGATCACAGTCCACCAAGGTCAGTCCGGCCTCATAGTGTGTAGAGCCTCGAGCTGACCCTAGTCCCTCTCCGCTCTGATATGCCGTTACAGGCCTTGAGGTCTTTTGTGACTCGGTCCTTATCCGTAGACAGGAGTGGATCTCAAGTGGGGAGTGCTTGGTAGTCGGCTACTTTTTGCCATTTGCTTACAAAATTTCTCTGTTGGAGACTGCAATGCGCTCCTGATTCAGCGAATGTCTCACAGGTCAGACCTCGAACCATATGCTTCGCCTGGATTGGCCGAGTGTGAGCACCGACATCATATCCTCATCGCGAAGTGAACTAAGTAGTCGGAAAATTGAAACAAGTCGATTAGCACAAGCCTTAAATCCAGGGTTCTATCGGATGTGCCGCATATCCGCATATCCGGTGATACCAACTGGAAGTGCCTGTTAACGACTTCAGACCAGTATCGCTGCAGACCTTGCCAGGCTGTGTCCGAGTGTGAGTGTCAAAAAAAGTCCAAAACCCTGAACTGAAGTGTCAAGACCTACAGCCAGAAGCCGCCAAACTCCCAAAGACAAAAGGCAATTAAGATTCAATTAATACTTGGAGGCTCTAGCAACGATCTGTAGGAGGAGAGAGAGAGAGGTTGTGCTCTGGTTTGGGTAGCGCCACTCACTGAAGCCTGCCTTTTTCCCAGTTGGTAAAATAGTCGATACAAGCCCGCCGTACAGACACTCAGGGGGGCGAGCACCATCCTCATGCCGGGGGAAACTGCACTCATGAAGTTTTTGTTCAGATTACTGCCGCAAACTCGATGCAGTTAGCTACAAATTCAATGCTACACATCGCCACACTGCGATGTCTGATCCAATCACTACCGCATATACTTACGCAACCCAAATTGGGAAGTTAAACCGGCATCCTTTTGCAACGGGGGACTCCTGCTCAGAAGTTGCTACTGCACTGTATTCTGTTTCTTTGTTGTTTGTGAAAGATGAGGGGAGCACCGCCCGAACCAAACCTCCACTTGCATCGTACTGATCCTGTGATCCTGCACTGCTTCGCACTTAGTTATTGTCTTGCTTATCGTGGGGGAAGGCTGGAGGGCTGGGTCTGCAAAACTGCACTGGCTGGGGTTGAAAACTGGCTGGAAGGCTGGAAGCTGGAGGGCTGGGGCTTGAGGCTGGAGGAAGGCTGGAAGGCTTGAGCAAGGCTGGAGGGCTGGCATTAACCACAAACCACTGTTTTTACTGGCGGAAGTGCGCCTGTCCAGGGACTTAGGATTTGCCGTAGAGGGCGCGGCGATAAGGCCGGGACGCACGATAAAGTTCAGGGTTGGGGTGTTTTCCGACAGACGCACTCTACCAGCTTTACCTACCACTGGGCGCAAACGCGTCCACCGACGACCCCACAGCCTCTTCCACCGTCATGACGGGGAGGGGGGGGCCTCGGCCCGGGTCTGCAATGCGGACTCTGCCCCGGAGCGAGCGAGCGAGAGACAGACAGACAGACAGAGAGACGGGTGAGCCAGAGGCCGGGGGGGCTTCAGACACTTCCTATGCCGCAGAGATAGAGAGGAGAGAGATACTTGCAGACATTCCGCATTCGGGTTTCCACTGGACGCGAAGCATCGCCTCCTTTTAAGACTGTTAAGAAATCCTTCTATTGCCAACCCTTCAGGACGGCCCCGTGTCATGGATTTAACTTGGCCTACATCTTTGGCTTGATCTGAAACACGGCTGAGATTTGTTTGATGTTTTTGTTGAAGCGGCGTTTGGATTTATATAGGTTTCCGAGTTACCTGCAGGCTCCGGGTTCAAGTTCTCGAAGGCATCCGGAGTTGAATGGAAAGGGCGATGGGTGCGTCGGTTGGTAGCACAGGGCTTTGCAATGTGTTTACAGGTTGGTGTATCGTTTCGCTGCTTCGTGCAGAAAGTCCACGGTGCCTCACACGGGTCTTTGGCTGAGTTCTCCTCGGCATTGTTTACAATCTAGGGTTTCTAGAGTTACAGACTAGGCATTGGCATATTCATGTGTCGTGTGGTAGAAAAACGGCGGGCAGTTTCAGGCTTCATCTGCGAATGGTCACGTGCTCGGCTTGTTTGCGTGCAAGGTTTCCCTGCCGCTGCACATGTAGCACCAGAAACAAGGTGGTCCGAGACGCTGGGACACCACACCCTGTTCGCCCGAATCGCAAAGTCACATTCGCGCCCCTTGCACCGTCCTTCACCAACCAAGTCAACTACCTGAACCCAGGCGCCATGGCAATAGTCTTGAACTTCATTCTTCTTGGTGCCGGCATCGGAATGCTCCTCCAGCTCCTTGGCTTTCTTTTCTCCAGTTTTACACAGGATATGCCCTGGCTGAGAGTAGGTTCTGCCCACATTTGCTCCCTGAGAATGGTCCCAAGTCTTGTGGAATAGTAATGTTACACTTTTTGCCGTTTTCCTGAAGGTTCCTTCTCAGAAAGTCTGGCGCTAGGAAGCCTGGAAGGTCTCAACATCAGACACCAACCGCTGTAACACATATTATCCAGGACAGTCAATAGCAGGCTGTCTCCAAGGTTGGTGGTTTCCTGCCTGCTGCGGTATCAATGGCGTCGAGAAGAATGGTGATCAAACCTTGTCAATTCGCCGTAAGTTCGGGGAGTTCTGCTCAGTCAAGCCCATGAATGAAGACTCCGAATGTCAACCAGGCCTGTGTCTAAACCCCCCCAGACCCCAGGCCTAAAATCGCCAGCTCCTGGATCACTAGAGAAAAGGTGATACCCTGCAATGTGGCCACGTCTTTGCTAGGTAGGAGGCAAAAACACTCAGGAAGTCCTCAGCCTTGTTCAGCCCGGAGAGCAAGGTACTTCAATAGCTCGAAGCACAAGCCCGAGTACCGCCAGTGGGCTTTCTACCTTCATTCCATCGCCACGTCGCCCGGCCGTGGTATCCGCCGCAACGTGTAATGCCATAGTGGATCGTGTCTACTTGCGGATGGTTTTTGGGCCTATGCTTTTGGGGTTTCGGATCGCCGCGTGGTGTGTGCTGGGGCTGGCGAGTTTGTCCCTCGCTTGTGTGAGGTTTCGCTGGCGGTGTTTGCGGGGCTTTGTACTTAGTCTATCGGTGGCCACGAAGTGGATGGATGTTCGGGTCCAAATCAGGCAGGTTACATGAGATTTGTCCACATTTCCTTGCAACAAACTTCGACCGGTTCGTGCTGAATGTCTCAGCGTACTGTCATTCATAGTCTTAGCGAGGCCCATCCAGCGTTGAGACGATGCGAAGTAGGAAAGCTAAATCTTGGTGCGGTTACCCGTGAGAAGATCACGCTTGTTCAGCAAACAACCCTTTGAAACCAGATACCACCGGTCAGGGTGCTTCCAGCAACGACTTGGCAGTTGACCATTGGACCGATTTTGAAGCTAGGGCGCTGTTGAATATCTGAGCTCGTGTACGTTCTTCCCGAAGCTGAACTGCAAGAAGACCGCAGGCAATGATTCAGAACTCCTCAGTTGGTGTCAGTACTGTTCTAGGGTTTCGTTTGAAACGCCTGCCGCAGGAATCGCCACAAACGATCAGACTTCAAAAGCACAGGTTTGCGACCTTGGACCGATACCCCAAGCCGTTTCCTCAGGGGCATTCTCTTCCTGGCCTTTCTTGCCTGGAGCTTCCTCGCCTTGCCAGCGATGGAGCACAT
>CAJNDT010002835.1:496425-521425 GCA_905221615.1 Symbiodinium sp. CCMP2592
TTAAGCTGGGATCATACAGGGCCGTAAAGCCATAAATCCTGAAATTGTATGTAAAGCTGAAAAGCTACACTCTCTGCTGCGCCTTTTGAAAGCCCGGACACCTTGACCCCAACATGAGCCTCAGGCACATCTAGCTGCCCTTCCTGGCCAGCCTCCTGTTGGAGCGCAGGATGGCCTGAGCATTTCACAGTGTGGGAGTACTGCTTTGCGTCTGCTTCGTACTATGGATGCTGATATTGTTTGGACGGCCACGTAGCATTTCTCAGGGACATACGAAGTCACAGGGATTGATCTGCACGGAGCAAGAACCTGTGCACCCCGTCACCCTAGACTCGAAGGACGTTCAAGGCTTCAAAGAGCTTGCCAGCACCGAGTGAGATCTATAGGGGAGGGTCGACATTTCCAGGGCGGTATCTCCAACATGCGAGGGGCAGGTCAGACGCAACGCCCCGATACATGCCCGACATGCCCTTGACTTAGGCCCTAACTCCAATCCCGTGGCTGGGTTCCTGAACGAAAGGAGCTGTATGAACGGATACATACGGCACACGGTGCCTGCGGTAATAGTTGCTACTATCCACCCATCCGAACCCTCAACATCCCCAAAATCCAGCAGTCCGAACTCTAAGTCCGAAGATTGTTCGGGCGCTTCAAAATGTCTTGCTGGCCTGCCAGACTGCAGTTCCCTCAAAGCCCTTGACCCCACTAATCATGCAACAGGCATACTACGGCTCCGCTCCTGGGCCAGCCCCCGCTGCCACGCAACAGGGCTACGGCTACGGCTACGGATATGGAACTCCACAAGGCAAGAAGCATTGTTACTACGGATCTCGGCACTATCCCTTTCCACGGGGATCCCACATTATTGAACTGACGGTCAGGTTTTGGGTTTGATTGCATACCCCAGGCTTGCAGCAGCCTCTGTCCGCAAAGTGCCGACAGCGAAAATGGGAGTGGCTGGTCCCGTTCGTTGTGATTGAGTTTAATAGATGTTCGCAGTCATCATACTTGAACCAGCTTCAGAACACCAGTGACTCCCAAATGAGCCGCGATGCCAATCAGCCTGGAGTCCGGAATACACTGGTCACACACGTACGAGCAGTGAAGGTGCGAAGTGAAATGCAGCTTGAAGTCTTTTGCCTCAACAAGGCAGTCTGGAGGAATTCACTTGACAAGCCAAACTCCTGGAGTGAACCCGATGTACACCCAGAGTACCACCCCCCGTCCCGTCCCCCAAAAACGAATCATTTTGCTTCCGATGCTGAACCGTCCCAAGAAGCGCAGGCCAGCACGCCCCGGCTTGGTGAGACCCTGGCTCGGCGGAGGGGGCTCCTGTGCCACCTGTCGGACTGAGGCAAGAAAAGATGCGCCCTTTGTTGGATGGGAGGGGTCAACGGCCCAAGGATTCCAAGAGCGGCGAAACAAGCACATCCGATGTAGTGCATGCTCAGGCTCAGGTCACCATTCTCATTCGCATACTGCTTCCGAAGATCAAATTCTCGGGCTCAGGGTTTTTGGCTTTCAGCTTGTCTTCTCCTAAGTGTAGGTGTGTCTCAACACGTGACAGACTCGGCCACAAGAGTCTGCGACTCAAGATTCAGGGCTCGAGCCTACACCTCATGGGCTCGAAGTTCTATTATCACAAAATTTAAAAATACACGCACATACGAATTTTACATTCTTACTCTGTTACTGACACCGCTATGGTTTGACAGCCCGTGCAGCCCTCTGGCATCGGATTCTGCATCCTAGAACTGCGCATCCCGGGGACATATCACAGAGCATTGCCTAAACCAACTCTCGACCTGCCAGGCAAAAACCCGAGAGCTTTCGATTCAGAAAGCAATTGCAGCATTTTCAAGAAGGCGATTCTATAGAGTTTTTTTCAACCTGATAGATTTAAATGCATACATACATACTTCTGCATGTGGGTTCTCCGAGCAGAGCCATGGAGCTGGAAACATCGAAATGCAGGAGGGTGGACCTCTCAACTGCTCGCAGCGTGGAGGGCGCCGCGGAGTGGCGCTTGCACAACATCGGGGTCATGAGGAGTTTCTACGCCACACCAGGAAGGCCGCGTGGCGGCTGCGAGTGCGAACACTTTCATTTGCCCGGGTTTCCGGAAGTCCAGTTCACCTTCATGGTGCACCTGCGCTGAGCTTCGGGAAAAGTCTTAGTTTCTTTGCGAAGTCGGAATAATTTACGAGTTCGTTTCGGATTTTTTGTGGCACAGTCCAACAGCCTCGAAGCTGTGAAGGGACCTGGACCCGAAGACCTGCGAATCCCGGAAGCCCAACAGCCCCTAACTCAAAAGGTACCCGCTGGGAATGGGAACCTGCGGCACACCCGGGACTCCTCCAGTAGCCTTGGCATTACATTTGACGGGCATTGGCTGCGAAGGCGTTGGCTTCGAGGTGCATTTTTCCAATCGCCATCATTCCTAGGTCCTAGGTCCTAGATTCCTCAAACGGGCCATGCAGAAGCACCTCTCAGGATAGCAGGTGATCTCAACAAGCAGCCCCCAGGTGGACTTGTCGCTGTCTATCCAGCGGATGGATGGAAGCGAGCTGACCAGTGCCCAGGAATTGCGCGCGGCACCGCTGGCAGGAGCGGGGCGTGTGAGCTGCGAGAGTCTTTGGCCAGCGGGCGGCGAGGTTTCGTGACCCAGATCTGGATCTATGCTTGAGTTCTTGGGGGTGGTAGAGGTTGCTTCACTTGCGCAATCTTGCGCATAGATGAACATCTTTATGCACATGTTTCGTGATACTAGCTGGTACATGTTTTGTGCACCTGTTGTTTGTGTTGTTAGTCCACTTTTTCAACTATAGTAACTATAGCGTATCCACCGGGGAGTTTGTCGACTTCATGGCTTCGGCAAGTGCTACACTCCAAACCCAGAATCCTCACAGGAACCGTTTCGTAACCTTGACAATCGCCCGTACAGTTTGAGCCCAAACCACGCACCCCCCCCCCCTTGCGTCGTTGGCAGGTCCTCGTGGCCGGCTGCCACGTCCTGGCTGCCCCGCCACCGCGAGGCCGCGAGGTGGTGTTTCTGAATCGTGGGCTAGTCAGACAAAGTGTGAAACAGACATTAAAAATGTTTATGCATTTCTTTGTGGGATCTTGGCAACAACAACCAGCGAAATGAGAACAAAGCCCGCATGGCCCATGACTAATTATGGGGGGTCCAATGTGTCTTAGGGTCTACTTTATCGGGTCCTCTTCCAGGTGATCCGGTGCTGCGTCTTTCTACGACCTGGCAGCCGCCAGCCCGCGCTGAGCTGGACGATGACATCGAGTCGTGGCAGCTACAACTCGGAAAGTCGATTGAAGTTTAGTATCTGAACAAGAAGGTGCAAGGTTGATACTTCGGTTTTGGTGCTCTTCTTATTTAGCTGCCAACTCCATCACCAGCACATTTCTGATTCCTCCATTTTGCGTAGTTGTTCTGAGATTGATATCTGACGTCCTCCGGGTCCCAGGAGCGCTTGGACGGAGACGACGACGAGTTTGACTAGCAGATTTGCTGAGAGTGGCTGTCGTCCTTTTTCACCGCCTTCTACCGTGCCGAGTGAAAGAAAGTTTCACGAGAGGTTAACATGGGCGTCATGGTTCTTGCAGGTGGTTTGACTTGAGAGGCTTTGGCCGTTGGGGTTAAGGGGATGGAAGTGACTGCTTAGTTTGGCATGTATTTTGCCCAGCAGGTGTATAAGTCCAATGTTAACCGATAACCAGCGTATATCAATCCTCGTAAGATAAGAAATGTCGCATAATGCCCCAACCGTGTTACCGTGAGCGAGGCGGCCAAAGCACATCAAACTCCCCGCTTTTTGATATCTGCATGTGGGGTGTAGGAGATGCTCCTGTGTTCCTGAGATTCATCAGAGTGACTAGGGCGGCTTCCCGCCATCGAAGAATTGCCTGAAAGCCATTCCAAGTTGATATCCTCCCCACACGCTACCATCTCATCGCTTCCGATCCCGGAGCACCCTCGGCCCTAGAACTGAAAAGCCTGAACACCCGAAAACCTTACGTAAGTCTTGTATCCCTCAGTAGCCCAGCGTGTAAGCACACGGGGCCAAAGTCCTTGAAGTGTGAAGCCGAAAATCCCAGAATTCAACCGGGGCTCTGATTGTGGCATGTGCCACATATCCGAGGTCGGCGAACGCAGTGACAGCAAGAGTCAGAGCGATACGCTGACCGCAGCATGCACAATGATGGCACAATGTAGCGTCCACGCGGAGCAGTTCGATCTTTGCAGAGTTTCATGGCAGTGTCCCACAGAATCCAGAATCCGAGAGGATTTGGGTAATTCAAGGCCCGTGGTCTTCGCATAGTGACCTGCAGTCTCCGAATTCAGCCGTCGCTGCACACTTCAGCGCAACTGCTGTCCACAGCACTGTTCTTGCGTGGAGAACAGGCACAGCGAGGCGGAAAAAACGGAAGACCGAGGAATGTGCTGCTGCGAGACCTGATTGTCTGTCAATCCAGCCAGCGCGGCATTCGTCTCAGCATGTTTCAGCAACGGAAAGCCGCACATCCTCAACCTCGGTCTCGACAGGCCCACTCCGTGCTTGGGCCTGCGCAGGTCCCGTGCTGCCCGGCCGAAGCATTCAGCAGAAAGAATTATTGAAAAAGCTCCCGCTGCCATACCGTGCCGTCCTCGCTAAGACTGCCACCCTAAGCTTGGGGAGCTGGAGGTTTGCGACAGAAAAGCTTGAAACGGTTCAGGGCTCGGGGCTGCTCTTAGACCTGAGGCATTTGGAGGCGGCCATGTCCCCAACCGGAGAGCAAACCTTACCCCGCTCTATTTTAAATGGTACAACCATCGAATCCCATTGTCACGAATCTGGAACACTTAAGTACGTTGGCTTTTCGGGGTTGCTTTCCCTTCGCTTCGTTTCCCTGCACGTCATTCTAGATTCAGGTGCGGGGTGCATGCTTAAACTGGCTTAAACCTTCAGACTCCAGGTTCGAGATTCGAGAGGAGAGTAGTAGTAGTTCAAAGCAGGGGGCAAGCTCATGGCCCCCCAAAACTCGACACCCAAACACCTGGCCTCGAAAGTCCACGATGGTCCAGGATGCTCTCGTCCTTAGTTGCATTCAGTGCAGGGCCTGATTCAAGATTTACGGTTTGAGTTTGCCTCTCGGATTGGTCTCCTCCCTCACGACAAATGCAAACCCAATCGACAGGCCACTCCGCCTGGCTTTTGCAGTGCCGGGAAGTATGTGCACGAAGACGTCAATTTGCAGCACGACAGTGCCACAAGCGTGTCAACTCGGAAGTTATTTGGTATTGCAAGCTTGCAGTGCTACCAGGCTTGCTGACATGTTGAGCTATATACCGTAGGGCTCCACTGCGTTGCGAGTTTGGGGGGTGTTGAGCCTTTGCGATGGCTCGCTTAGCTCCCACGTCGCTGTCTGTCGCGCTCGGGCGCCCGGGCGTTGGACAAGGCCAGACAACGACGACAGAAATACAGCGATTTGAAGTTCGGTTCAGGATGACTTTGGAACTCAGATGGGTTACTGATACCAAGTGCACGGTGCTGTGTTCGGCAAAACTTGATGCAGGTCCTGGCTTCACTTGGCAATGCATTGCCCCCGTGTATCCCCCTGTTCCCATCTCTGCACGCATGGTCGTCTCTCATGTGTTGCCGCACCCCCCAAATCATCCATGGTCTAGCCATGAACAAGAAGTTTTGACAAACGCTCATATGTAGATAAACATTTTGTATGAGTAGATGATGTATAGGTAGATGGATAGATGGACAGACAGATAGGTTGTTTCGGACCTAGTGCCAACAAAGCACCAGTTTCGAAGCAGACAAGGGATGCTATTCAAGGGGAAGCTTCTGGCTGGAATTCGGACTAGGGGGCCTTGTGCCTGTCCGGAGAAGGCCCTCTCCACAAAGTTAGCGTTTAGGGTTTAGGGGTTTAGGGTTTAGGGTTGTCAGCGAAGTTACATGACCCTCAAGGAGCTTCAAACCAGCGTTCAGTACTTTGCAGCAGGAAGCTCATTGTAGTCTTCCCTCATAGCTGAACGTCCCTTATCCCGAAGCCACAACCTGACAACCTAGAGTTTAGAAATGCTTCGAGCAAACTTTCCACAACACCTACAGTAACCTGGCGTCCAACAGATGCTCAGTTGCCGCTCCCTCGCTGCGACTCGCCCCGTCATTGCCGGCCACACCGCAGGCAATGCCACGCCAGGTTTGTCGTCGTCCTGCTTTTGGGTTTGGGGTTTCGGGCTTTCCATGACTTTGCACGGTCTAGCCTTGGGGTCCGTACTTGTAGAGAAGGTGCGGAGCATCATGAGGTCGAGATTCCCGAGCGGGGCATGGGGTTTCGGGTTCTCAACATGAGCCCGGCTTGTTGAAAGATTACAGTGGTGCTGCGTGAGGTTCGGGCTTACGGTTCGGGCTGAAAGGGTTGATTGTTCCAACTAGGTCTATTGTTTCCAGACTATGGGGTTAGGATCTTGCAGGGCTAGCGGCTGTCAGAAATGAGGTCCCTCGCAGGTCCCTGTGGTATAGCAAACTACCCAAAAAAACTCTCTGGGAGGTAGCTGTTTTATAGAATCTTTACAACCTCAACTCTTTGCGGCGAGCTGCTTTTCCATGTTCGGTTGAGGTGTAGATGGTAGGAATCCTGTCAGTAGATGTTAGCTCTCCAGCCGTCCTAACCGATATTTCAGCATGTTACCGCAATATCGAGTTGATTATGTCAGGCTTGTCAGCAATGCCCTCCCAGAGCTTGCCTTCGCAAAGCCGAAATCATTCCATACAGTAAGGTAGCAAACCCCTGTTCCTCCGGTGGTCGCTCTGGCGACCATGACTATGACTGAAGATTCGCAAGAGTTCTGCAGAATTTCTGCACTGAAGGGCGAGGTCAACACCCGCAAGACCTGCAGGCTTCGAACCTGGAGCTATGCGCAGAATGGTATCAATAAGATCTCAAGCCCAATACTCGGCTTTTCAGTCATTCGGACCCAGCTTCGACATGCCTTCGCTTTGAGTTTAGGGCCTCAAAGTGCCTCCGAGTGTTGAACCCAAACTCAAGTGCTCCGGGGTTAATTTTCTTAAGTGTTCATGCCCTTTAGCTCCATGTCGTCAGAACCCTACTGCCCCCGAACCACAGCCTCAAACAGGTCCTGGCTGATCGCTCATGCAGCCCGGCGCGGGTGCTGCTGGCTGCTTCAGTGGTTTGGGCAGGTACGCGGCGCACGAGGCCCTCGTTTGGTTCTGTTTTGGGAACTCACGTAGAGTACAGGCCTTGTGACGTGGGTTGGACATGTGGGTGATAGTCACGACGGCTGTTCGTTGAAAGTCTATTGCTGGTGGAATTTGCTCAGTCTCTGTCTTAGGGTTTACGGTGAATGGTCGATCCTTGATTCTTAGTAAGAATCTGCGTATGGGTTATGTTTTTTTTTTTTGCAGGGGGTCCTGCGGACGTGGGTTTAGAGTCATAACCCAAATCCCAAAGCCTTAAAAGTTCATCAAGTGGGATCCCTCAGACTTCAATCCTGGCGGCCTTGCCCCCGAAACCCTGAACCCCGATCCCTCAAAGTTTTTGGGCTAAGGTACCTAGGGCCGAACAACATGTCTCTGACGGCCTTTGCAAGAGATTTTGGGGTTCCAGTTGGTTTAGGTTTAGGAGTAGGGATCCGGACATCGAGAGCGTTGTGAGCGCATGACATGACCCTGCACCTGAAATCGGCCGCTCGTCAGCTGCAGCAAAAGATGTAGCATCGCACCGTTCCATAAGCTGCTTCTCCAGCCTTGGCCGTCTGGAGCTCGCAACCAGACTGATATTGCGAAGTGGGCACTTTACACCGCAGATTCCTCTCTGGCGTGTCGATATCCTTAGAAAAGCACCATCTCTTTCATTGTCACCACTCCAATCGAGGGTCGCAAAGTGCCCGGTCGCGGCAACCCGCCAACTGTCAATGAGCCTGAGTCCAGTGCCGATAATTCCAGAATGGCCTCTCCTGATACCTTGTTATCTACGCACTTACGGGGCGCGCATCTCCAGGTGAGGGGTTCTCACGCCGTTAACATGTGCTGGTACGTGCGGTGTCGTGCAAGCCAAAGAAGCCTGGCCACGACCGCAGTACTTCTCCTCACGATGGCAACTCTGAAGCTGCGGTATGTTCGTCATAAACACCAACGAAGTTGATTTGCATGCATTGGGCTCTCCAAATCTGATGTGACCCTAGCCCTGTGGTTTGCTTGGTGTTCTGTGCCAAAAAGGCTTCTTTGATTAGTTGATGAAGCTGGAGCGTTTGTGATGCGGCTTAGAGGTTTATGCATATGTTCGAGGGCATGGGATCTAAGGTTTTCAAGCCAAAGCTGACGCAAAGCCGGAGCCCCAAGCCCGGATCCAGCCCAGGCATCCAGATGGGCTTCCAAGCCCACCTGTGGCTTCTCGTCATTGTCCCCGTGGCTTCAATAGATCTTTTGCAGTAGGAGCTGGTCCTTAAGCGCAAAATCGCTGGATTTGTGTAGGGTTTGCGGCTGAGGTCTGCGGCCTGAAGTCGCCGTCTGCCACCTCTGCTTGCACGACCGAGAGCTGTGAGGAGGACCCTTTGGAGTAGACCGCGGCGCGTAAAATTAATATTAGGGTAACTAGCTACTGGGGGTAGTGGGGTGTGCCGCTGCTGGCAACTTTCAAATCTTGCATCTGGCATCGTATCTAGCAATCAGGGCCCCTGCTGAGCAGATCCAGCACTTCACAAAATTTGGTCGCGGCTCTCAGAGGTTACGGTTTACACATGAGGTCATCATCTTAGGACTTCAGTAGCTGGCTGGCGAAGGCTTGAAGTGAGGCTTCGAGATCACTCTCGTCTCTGACAGGCTGACACTCAATTTGCACTAATCAGTAAGCCTGCAACCCACTGGCCAAGCGCTCCGCTCCTTGCATAAAGCCCTCCAGAATCTCCGAAAATGTCTTTGAAGGCCCAGCCACCTCCTCTGCCGTTTGCAGGATGATGCAGCTCTAGTCCAAACTGCGAAGCTTCGCAAAGATGACGGGCACCAGGGCATCTACAGAGCAGCCATGCTTAATCACTGCCGAGAGAACACTCTGGGCGCTCAGGGCTTACGAGGGTTTAGAAGTTGAGGTCCGGCGTTTCAGGATGTACTAGAGTCTGGGCTGGTGGGGCTGGGAGGCGAGGCTTAGGTGGGGCTTGGGAACTTCAAGCATGACACTGCGTCCGGTGCTTGAAGACCAAGGATCCGAGCAAGTGCAACATCTTCACGCTTTGGGAGAAGGACGAGGAAGGCAAGGACGTGGCACTGATGCCGAGAACCTCGGTGCCAGTCCAAGGTAGCGGTCCGTCTTTGTGACTTAAGATTCGGTGTCCTGGAAGCAACCTGGCGTTTAGCAGGCTCAGGGCCTCAACTTCATGTCTTTGTCCCGCAAACGTTGAGAGAACGAACTCGATTGCATTGGGGGGTTTCAAAGATTAAGGCAAGCCTAGCTCGTGAAGCACAAGCCAGAGAAGCAGAGAAGAGTTACGTCCAGCATTCCTTGGGCATCGTTTGTTTGTCCCTCTCTCTCTGCGTAGAGTCAGCCCGCACGGCCAGCATGCCTCAAACCACGGAACCAGCACAGCTTACAAGCCCGGGCTAAATAAGTGACAGCCACAAATATGAGAGAGAGAGAGAGAGAGAGGGAGAGGGGTGCGTGCGTGTGTGGGTGTGCGTATAGATATCAGAGGCCAGCAGGCATAAGCCGATTAGTTACAGCAGAAGTAACTTAATATAGGGGCCTCAATAAGTGCCTATACTATTTTGGGGGTTCCTTGTTGTAATTATAGTATAATGGGCCCCAAAACCCTGTTATTAAGGCCCCTATTTTACATTGACCCAGGATTGGTCCTGGAGACTTGGAGAAGGCATACCAGAGGCCTTTGCAACGACCCGGTCCTCATTTCGGATGAGAATGTCCTTCGGCGGCACTCAACACCGGTGGCTAGACATTAGGATACATTAGATGTGCTTGTTGGGGTCTTTGATCAAATCCTTTGATCTCAACATAGTACCCTTAGATCAAAGTTTCGAAGCCTGCCCTGTTGTGTGCTAGGTTTTGTGCTGTCGCAGGTCCACTTGCCGCATTGCAAGATCCTAAACATTTTGTACAAGAGCAAGTCATGCTGTCCTCTCTGTGCTCTACGAAAGAGTCATCAACAGTCTACGGCTGTTACTTGTGGTGTATGCTTCCTGGGCATGGAGAGCAAAGTTTGCAGGTGAGGGAGCTCGTTCCAGATCTTCCTGAAGAGTACTTCCGTTTGCCGTACTCTGCAGCGAAGTCCGACTTCCTTCGCTATGGAATGCTGTACCACCATGGAGGCACCGGTTCGGGGTAGGTAGGCCTTTCTCTAGTTTGGTTTCCGTGTGAACGACCGGGTTCGTGTTTCTAGCCTTGGGCATCAGTGGTAAAGCACCGCGGAGGAATCTTCATCGATTTCGACATGGTGGCCATGGACGACATGGACGACATTGTTCGGATGGCACATACGTTGGACTTGCTCTCCTACAGCCCTCACGATGAGAAATGCGCTTTGGCCTTGCCTACAGAGCATGCAAGCTCATGGCTCGCTCGTCAGTGTTACGTGAAATGGCAAGACTAAGGCAACGACTTTTCCTCGAACTTCCTCGGGGGTCGCCGCGGCAGCCCCTTCTTCAAGAAAGTGTGGGAGGAGCAAAAGTCAACCCTCACGAATCACTGCGAAGCGGCAGACAGGCGGCGGCAAAAGGTTTGCTGCTTTGAGGACATGGGGGAACTAAGAACACGATGCAACCGAGACCGTGATCTACAAATCCTCACCAGACCTAAACAGACCACCTGAACGACCCGAAACTGGCAGCTAAGCCCTAAACTCGAAGCCCCTTAACCGGCACTCTAAAGGGCATAGACTTCCAAGCAATGCGAGAGAGACAAAAGCCACTTGCTTTCAGGACCCGAAACTGCAGTGCCACATTCCTTGGGGCGGACTGGGGGAGCGACTCTCTCACAAGGTCTCGGGCTGCTTTTCAGTAATGGTCTATTGCAAGTCTGAAAGCCGTTGAGACTACGGGGTCACTGTTTGTAGTTCATAGGGTGCGAGGGTTTCTTATGGCAAGTTGTCTTGTAGTAGAATTATGTTTTGCAGTTGCGGTGGTGATTGCCGTTGTGGGCTCTGCTGCTCAACTTGTATACAGTGTTTCCAGGCTGAAGTTGTGAGAAAAGCTCAAAGAGCCCCATGCAGTCCGATGACGATGCCCAAGATTGGTTCCGAGTTTTGTGCCAACCCCCAAACGAAAGCCTTGCTAGGGGTGCCACATCTCGAGACTAAGAAGAGTGCAGCGTCGAGAGTGTCAATGTCAATGTCAAGGACCATGAGAAGATTACAGCTTAGCGGTTGGGCAGGTGGCCTATCAGGCCTATCAAATTTCTGTGAGGAATCGTAAGTCGTAAGTACAGTCATTGTAGTTCTCAAGGTTCACCGGCTAACTTGTTTTGGGTTAGGGAACTCAACATTGACAACTAGGTTTGATTTTCTGTGTGCGAGGCCTTTAACATCGAGCTTATAGGGTTCAAGAAGTGCTCTTGGTTATACCCTCAGATTCCTGTGCGCCTTGCAACTTGCTGGTTTGTGTTTAGCAAGCCGTGCTTTTGCGGACGGCATATGAGCAGAATCTGCAAACAGCAAAACTTCCTAGCCATCACGGGTACATTAAATTAATATATAAGGTTACCCAGTAAGAGGTCACTCAGGAAGGCTCGTCATCCACGTGTGAAGCACCAGGGACCGCTGCAAAATTCCGAAGTGAGGGCCAAAATCATCACACGAACAGAGATCTGGCTTACTCAGGCTTGCTGATTCCCGTACACTGGTCGTATCTCCCAATATGGGTCTTCTGGTGCCTTATGCATGGCCCTGACAGGTCTTTCTGCGAGAAAGGCCGAGCTCCGCATTCTGCTTCACTGGTCCAGAGTCTTTCACGCCGAGATCTGGCTTCATTCTGGCATAAATCGTTTCAAGTGCTGTTGCATTGAGGATGTTTTGCAGGGCGCTGTAGGTTAAACGTAGGAGAAGTCGCGCACGATTCAATTCCTACTTGTATGATTCAGGTATCAGCATTGAGGTTGTGACAAAGGCTTCAGGGCTATTTTGGCCCTCGGTTTGTTCTTTCCCTTCTGAGGAGCCAGAACTGCTTTTCTCAGCATCCACATGTTATTGAGGTCCTTTGTTGGCTTAGATGGGCCGTGGACTTGCAGCTTCGTTCGAGGTTTTCGATGTGAGTTTTCTGTTGAGGTCTGTGCCTAGGGGAGTTGCAGCTGTTCCATTAGATTGGGCTTCCGTCTCGCTTTCTTCTTGATTGATTCCACCAAAACTCAGAACCTCACGCAGTCTTCAGCAGCTCAGGAATTTTTTCGCCTACGCGCTTGAGTGGAAGCCGCAGCTAGAGGATGCCCAAGCAGCGCCCTGGATGCTCAGGCTAGCTGCTAGCAGCTTAGACCATCAACCCGAAAGCGGTTAGCGCCTGAAGCCCAAAATGCCGCTGAATGTCCTCGTGGACACCGCGCGGCCCCCTCAAGCACCGCCCTACCCTGTAAAGGAAGCCATTGCTGTATAACTCGGTTCACCTGACCGCCTGTCTTCGTGCGAGAAGAAACTCCAGTCTTCGTTGTGTTGTGGCTGCTCCAGCACCTTAAAGCACAGCCCCTTGAGCCAGACACAACCGTTCCGATAACCTGCTCGAAGCAACCGCACACCACATGAACATGTGGTTGTACACTCTGGATGTGTCTCAGTCTTACCGATTGACGTCGTCGGCTTAGCTTCTTGGAAAGTTGCAAGTACATGATCCCTGCTTCCCGGGCTTCTATCCGAATCAGCAGACAGGTGCCTTCGTTGGCCTGAGTGCTGTTTGTGAGCCTGAGGGGCCTTTTCGACATGAGTGAAAGGAAGTAAAAACGCAGCGTGCAGGTCAAGATCCAACCTTCCGTTCCAAGTTCTACCAACCCGTAGCTTAGAACCGAGGTGTATGCACACACATACGCACACATACACATGTATATGTGTATACATATATGTTTTGCATGTCTAACATATGTTTATATGTGTATTTGCACATCTGCACGTTTAGATTTGAGGAAATGAACTTAGGGTAAAGAGGTTCCACACCACGTCTTCGGCTTCAATGTAGAGCCGAGACTCTACATTGTGATTGCCAGCCCTTTCAGCCCGGCGCCCGCGGAAGCTATCAGTTCAAGAGTTTGACGCTTTCCGCTGAGGTCTTCAGGGAGAAAAACATTCCGGCCGCGTTAGACCGGAAAGTCTACCACCTCTTCAATGCGTTGATGCATTGGAAGACGCCGCTCTTTGCATATACCTTCGAAGCCTTGAACTCCCCCCCTCCCTCACTCTCTCTCTCTCTCTCTCTCTCTCTCTCTCTCTCTCTCTCTCTCTCTCTCGTTCTCTAGTCTTTTTCTTTCACTCCTCAGCTTAATTAACTCTGTCTCAACACGTTGGAGCGGGCTGCGGGTGTGCCTTGCAAGAGTTGCAAGAGGCAGCACAGTAGTTGTCCCAGCTCTCTGTGACAAGAGACGGTGCAATCGTGAAACACCCGCAGGGGCAAAATCACGTACATCCAGGTTCAGCTGGATGGCCTTTTAGCTGGCTAGGTGGACGGACATCTACATCATGATAGGTTCGTGGACACGGGAGAGGTAATGCTGTGTCTGAAGCCTCCGAAGCTCACTGGCTGTAAGACTTCATACACATTGTGCGATGTGCCTTCGACTTTCGGTGATCCAAAGGTATAGCTGTGCGACTCTCTTCAAGGAGGGAACCCTGATCGGTGCCTCGGTTGCCTAGCAGCTTCCAACTTCTGGGAGAAGTGCATTTCCCTTGGTACAAACTTCAAAGTTCATGGCTTCGGGCTTTGGCCACGTGAGCGTGTTCTTAGGCGTCCTCCCTTGACGAGGTTGAACGGCTGGTCCCCGAATGTGCCGTGCTAATCGAATCGGTTTTAGGTCTGAGACCGGGCACTTCTTTGGGATCTCAAGCTGACGCATTGGGAGCCGGGTGTTCCTGAAAAGCAGCCATAGCAACAACACAAAAGCGAGCGCCTGAGCTCTGAGAAACTCGTCCGCGCCTACAGAACCCCAATCCGAGAATGAAGCTAAGCACTGACTGTTAAACTTCGACGGGTCCTTTAGATGAGTGGCAGAGAGGATAAGTGCTATCGTTTGAATCGAGCCTGATGCTGCGCGGTGGGCTTCGGCAGTTGGCGACGTCTTGAGAGGAATGATTATCTGATTGGCCAAATGCGATTGTATGCTTGCCCTAAGAGTGAGTAGCCAGAAGAGACTACTGTACCAAGCCGCTTCTGAACTTCTGAAAGTAACGGGGTCGAGGACGCATCATGAACAAGACCTTCACTGTCGGCCGTGGCCGCTTTGTCAGAGCTCTTGAAGTGAAGATTTCATGAGATCGGGCCCTTTCTGAAACAGTTGCCTGCAGGCTGAACATGTGGATCTCTTCGCATTACAAACCTGAATCCCTCAACACAGAAAGGCTCGCGAGCCGCGCGAGGCGTCTAATGTGTGAGTACTCCGTATGACTCTCAACCACGCAACGCCAGGAAGATAATATGGGCGATGTCTTAACGTTTACGTGGTCTGTACGCCGTTTACGCTCTAGAATAAACCTTCCCGAGCAGTTATGTTATGTTCATGCTCTGGACTGCTTTGCTTGCAGTCTCGCTGGAGGTTTCAAGCTTCTATCTCGTCAGCAGGTCGCGGGTATAGAAAGAGGTGCTGCATTGTATCATGCGTATTCAGGAGGCCAGCCTTCAATGCTAAAACCCGGATTTCAGCAGCTGACCCCTCAACAACCCTCCAAGCTGAGAGCCCTACATGAGGCTGGATAGATGACCGAAGCAGCTTCTGGTTTAGTTCAGACCATTCAGTCATTGAGAGTTACCTGATAGCCAAAAACCCACCAGCTCCCACCTGAACCTAAAGCAGAACCAAAGCCCAACAGCCATGGACCAAAGGCAATCAGACTTCGTCCGAAGCTTCCAGCAGAGACTTCCTCAAAGCCCATCCGGAGTTTGTCGAGGTGGGGGGTGCTCTTGGTTAAGTAATTCACAACCCTCAGCCTCACCGTGCCTTAACCCCCCCGGCCCCGCGGCCGCCACATTGCTTTCCCCTGCTTGAAACATGCAGGAGTGTGTTGGTGTTCGGCGCATTGGGGCAGCACGGGATTTTTGGTGCATTTCAAATCCTGGCATTGGGTTTCTGGGCCTGGGATGTGGGGTGGGTCAGGATTTGGCTTTTGGGTTGGTCTTGCCTAGGATTTGCCACATGTGGGAAAGCCTTTCAATTCTGGGCTTGTTTCGGGCATTGCACCATCAATTGCAAGGCCAGATGTCGCTACATTGCCGCTACATGTTACCAGAATCTACATGCCTTCATTGCATTGTGCTTTGTGCAGTATTCTGGAGGTGTCACGGCACCATTTGTCACCGGACGGCCGTCATTTGCCGTGCGTTGCGGCGCAGATCGGTTAGACCTTGGTCCGCCAGTGGCTTTGCCGAAGCATGTGAGGGCAGGGGTTAATGTGAGGTTCAGGGCAAAGTTAATATGGTTCGCAGATGTTCGCAGTATTGGCCTCGCAGAGGCTCGGAGTTGTCGAGCTGAGCACTGGCAGGTGAAAGTTCAACGATGGGGCCTTCAGAATTGACGGGCAGGGGTGGAGGCTCTAGGTTAGTTCGCGATGGTGGGCTGGTGGCTGGATATAGATACTCGTGCCTGCTGCATGGTTTGAATGATATGGCAGGGTGGTGGTTGAAGGGGTTTCAGAGGTGGAGGATTTAGTGAGACTGCCTTCCGAGGAATTTCCATTGTGCGCATAGTCCAGGATGACATGAAACATCCTTCAGCGATCTATGGCTAAAACTAAAGAGGGTTCAGAGGCGCAGGTGTGAACTGGTCAGAGAGCTTTGGGCTGTGTTTTGCTTTTGTGTCTCACAAGGGTGTCGAAGGTCCTTACCTGTAGGCGATCGACAGCACGTCAACCAGATGGGAAGCTGCAAGCTTTCGTTTGTGTCGTGAACAGGGTTTAAGGTTTTTGGCATGTTGTGAATGTTATGTCGCGTGAGGCTTAGGGTTGCGTCTCTGACTGCTGCCGTAGCTAAAGTTCAGCAACCATAAACACCGAACGAACTTCGTAGCAATTAATGCTAAGCTTCGCTGGTCCATCATCTTGCATGGCTTACTTCACCGACTGCCACCAAGGCACTGGACACACCCAGCGACGACAGCCGGGATTTCCTGTGAAACTAGGGCACCTGACCCTAGGACCAAGATTGTTGGACAAAGCTCTCCGTAGTGCGCTTAGAGCGGAGACATGTTAGTCGTGTCGGGAGGCTCAGGGTTTCAGGTTTTTCCCGATTTGTATCGCGAAATTCACCGCCGGCAACCGAATTTGCAGGGTTTAGAACCTTTCTGGGGGTTGGAGCTTAGGGCTGATATTCTCACGAATTCTCGCAGCTGCCCACAAGGGGCAGGCAACAATTGCATGCATGACTGCGACTGTCTGCAGCCTGAGCAAAGAGTCTTCGTTGATGTGATGTGGCGTAGGGCGTGCTTTCTGTTAGGTTTCTAGCGGTCGTCTTGATTTTTGTTCCTTGTTCGAACCGGCCAGAAAAATACTCGTGGGAAAGATTTGCATAGACTCGGTTTTACATCGTCAACTAACTTTAGGGGCCTTGGGGGCATGTAGTAGGTTTGCTTTGTGATTTTTGTTAACACCAACCGATTTGGTGACCCTAACTCTCCGCACGGATCTTCTTCACCAGATACCAAGAGCATGGTTCAATTCAAAACTAGGGCCCAACGAACTTCCAAAACTTGCATCCACCCATTGGCGGTTTGAGCAAGGAGGCCTGTCCTAAGCTTCCCAAGGATATGGTGGCACAGAATGCCTGCGGCCATAAATGGTACTGCTAAGTTTGGTTACGGGATTTCTTTCACAGGAAAACAGCTTGACAGGTGCTTTGCGCGTCGCGCCGCCGCGGACTCTGCTGCAGAGGGTCCAAAGCCCAAGGCCCGGAAATGCGCTGCCAATGTATGTCAATGTATGTTTTGCGGATCCCTCCTCGTACCTAAGAACCTCGCCTGGCATGTCCGAGTTGTGAGAGCGTAATAGTTCCCACAAGCTGGAGTACTTTATTTGGTGATCTTTGTCACAATATAAAGACGCGGGGTTTGGAGCATTCTCGTTCCTTGTCGTTTCGGAAAGGGCTTGCCAGCAAATCTCGTGTTCCAATATTCGCAATGATTGACGTTCCGCTTGAAGGTGTTACTTGCTGTGGCTTAAGAAAGTTGTGGCTTGAGACATACGTTTGCTCTTAACGCTAAACTCTAAACATCTGCCCTTAGTGTTGGCCGACGGCCTGGCGGACATTAAAAAGGAGCTTTAAAAAAAACATCTGCGCCAAGCCCTTGAAGTCTCAATCCCGAAAACCCATAGGTTATCATAGGACTTCGGCCGCTGATAAGAGCGGAAGCTCATGGGAACCTGACCCGGAGTCCCCAGTCCTGATATGTGGGCCGAAAGAGTTGGTTTGGACTGTCTTGGTTGGAATTGTGGTAACGTGTTTTGGATGAGCAATGGCACCATTGCTAACTGTCGGCTTTGGATTTTAAGAGGCTTGGGATTCCTGAGTTACCTTGATTTAGCAAGGCTCCTTGCGGATACTTGGTTGGGAGCCAACCTTGAAACTTTGTTTGCCCAGGGCTCATTAAACTAGCACTCACTAGTCCCTACTACTGCTCACTAGCGCTTAGCAGTGCAAGCTGCGGAGAGCGCTGCTAAAGTGTACCAGTGATCACGAATGCTCGAGACCAACGTCTAGCCTCGGCGTGCCCTGCAGTCCTTATTGGGGGGTTTTGCAAACCTCACGAACAAACCGAAGTACAAAGGCATGCTAGGCCCACCAAGGCTTGCCAGCGGTTGCTAATCCTTGGCAGGCCCGCCATCCAACCATCAGTTCGTGTTAGCAAGCTTTGTCGCATCGCCCGCTAAGTAGGTCCCTCTAAACCAGAGTTCAGATGACGCGCTCCGAAGCTCAAGGACCCAGGCCTTGGTTTTAGATTCGTGGGTGTACAGAGAGCTCCAGATTGAACAAGTTAAGGTTTGATGGTCTCGAAACTCACAAGACAGGTGGTCTTCGTTATCGGTGGGCCAGGCAGCGGCAAAGGCGGCGGAGCTAAGTGCTGTTCGGAATGTTCATGTGCTCGTGTTCTTCGCCGTCCCCTGATGTACTTTCAGCTAGGGTTTATGTGGCCAATGGCCATGCCATGGCCTAAACCATCAATCTTTGCAGGGTGTGCGTATCGGGCAGGGGGTTGGCCTTCAAGTGTAGGGCTTAAGTGGAAGTGCAGGACCCAGTCTGAGATTTTGAGAATCTGAGCAAGCAGAAGATCAACATGGGATTGTAGGGGATGCGTTCCAGGATTGTAGGGGGGGTGTTATGTCCGGTATATAGGGCTCCTATGAGGCCTTATGGGGTGTGGTAAGGACTTGTACAGAGGTTTCGTGCATGTCTCTACACATTTGTCTTTCCACATATCTATATTAGCACCTGTCAGAGCGCTTGATGTTAGCAACATTCGGCTTCAGCGGCTTCCGAGCATTCCTGATCTTAATATGCGAGCCTCGAGACATGCAGTGTTCAGTAGCTTTGTTTCATTACGTCAAGTTTTACGCTTTCGGTCAGTGCCCGATCTTACCTGGCTGCTGCGACCTAGAGCTACAGGGCAAAAAAAGGTGTATAGGGTGTCAATTGCTGCGTTGGGTTTGTTTGTTGTTTGCATTCTTGGGTCTCTATGGGTCTGCATCATGCTACTAGTAGTGTATATTAGTCTTTGTCCTGTTGCTCGTGCGCGGCTTGGCGGTCTCGGGGGGTAGGGTCAGTCCTTTTGCAGACATTCAAACTCGGCTGATCTAGTCTATATGAACACAGACTACGGATAAGCCACATGCCCTGCGACCGGGGCTTCGAGAGTATCATCATTCATCATCATGAGGGTGAGATTTGTTGATCCTTTCTCCTTCAGAACTCATTTAACGGCACACCTCGTCTCCGTCTGTGTGTGAGTGCGAGTGTAGCACGATGCCATCCTGCGGTGCAGGTACGCAGTGCGATGCTTGGCAGCAGGGTCTGGCACATCTTGAGCTGTAGATCGTAAAAATTGTGTTCCACTTGGGTGGACTCTCAAACGAGGGGTCCTCCGGGGACATGCATTGTTTTCGAAGCAAAGGGCGCCGCTTCACAACGACGACTTCGACAATGATCGCTGCCGTTAATTTTGATAATTACGCCATCATGTGGAAAGGAAGCCGACCTGTAAGTTAGCCGCGGCAGTGACAAGGGCAGTAGGCTTTGCAGCTGCCGCTGATGCCTAACAAACGCAGATCTCCACCCTCTAAATGACGAGACCCTTGCTGAGCCCCGAAACACGAGGCGCACGTGTATGAAGGAGTCAAAGCAACTTTGACATTAGTGGTGCGAGTTTCGGAGGGCCTCCGGGACTGATTGGTTGGGGATTCTTGGGTTTAGGGCTTTCTCGGCAGCACTTCAGAACCTCATGAGGCCTGGATGCGACAGCTTCTTCGGGTCTCCTGCGCTTGTGCCCGAATCAAACTGTTTTTGGTTCGTTGTGTGTTGTTTCTCTGTAGTTTGCCATTTTAGGGGATGCTTTAAACTTTAGCTGCAAGACCCGGTCAGGGATGGTGTCATGAGAGCAGGCGCCCTTGTCAAATCCCGTTCCCCGAGATGTTACCACAGCTTGCACCCAGGTAGCCTTGCATAAGTCTCAGCTTGATACAGGCCTTTCGCAAGTACGTTCACCACGGGGTCGGGAACTTGCTGGCAGATCGGGACCCCAACGTGCGAACACCTCACGACAACCGTAAAGTCTTAAACTTCTTCGCGCTGACAAAACCAAACCACCAACAAGGAGTTCATCCGGGAGATGGGTTTCACCCACCTCAGTGCGGGCGAGTTGCTCCGGGAGGACAACGTTTCCGAATCTGAAGGGGCTCAAACAGTTTGCAAAGGTCGGGATCTCCGTAGTGCATATGGTGGTGATTAAACAGTCTCCACGGATGTCCAAGACAATTTGAGCGGAAGCTTCGAGCTTGGATAAGTGTTAAATTGCCGGTGTTTCGATCTGAGGAGCTTTGAGTAAGGGCCCGCAGGGTGGCGAAATTCATTCGGCCATGAACCGGTGCTTACATTTGGCGGCTATGATTTGTGCGTTGGCTTCAGAGGCTTTTGGGGGAGGTAAGGAGGGAGAGAGCCATGAAACTAACATGGTTCGCTAGTTCTTCTTTCGGGATGCAGACTGGCCAACCGCCACATGATCCGACAAAACGACGTCTTTCCTTTCGCCTTTGGGTAGATGCGACAGGTTGTGCCACAAGTCCTAAACCCTCAAGACCTTGGTTTGTTTGGCCTTGCTCCTTATCGACCCAAGGAGCGCTGTGTATAATTAGGAAACGATTGCAAACAAATAGGCGTGCACGTGCACAAGTATGCATATGCACACACACACACACAGCAATTTCCGAAACGCGTCCAACAAGAAAGATGACGAAGACAACAGTCAAGGATGCATGCAGCCTCTGACACGAAAGCAGAACGAGCAAGAACAAAACCAACACAGAACCCCTCAAATGAAGCCCGCGTTGTTTTAGACGACCCTTCAACTTGAGCATGAAACCCAATTCCTTGAGGAGCGGCAGCGAGAGGGCTCGGAACTGGGCGCGGAAATCGATGTCTCTCGGCGCGAAAGCTTCATTTAGTCCGGCATGGGTTTGATTGAGGAGAAGGCTGAGCATTGCGCAGGCACGCATTCCTGAACAAGTGGACCCAGCTTCTACATGGCTTTAGAACATTCGCGCGGCGCAGGGTCAGAGCGCCCATCGAATTCGAAAAGTCTCCTTTGCCCGAACCTCGAGAGCGCGGGGGAGAGAGACCGAGAGAGAGAGAGAGAGGGAGTCTCCTAATATGGAGACCACAATTCATTGGAACGAGAAGCCTGAACTCCAAAACCTGAAACCTCAAGCCCGAAGCCCTGAGAAGTTAGGCTCTAGGACTTGCCATGTGGGAAATCAAAATCCTTCATAAATCCTGGACCCCATGACCGTAGCCATCACGGCTTTGGACTTCGGTTTCGTCAGGTTGTGGGCCCGGAAGCATGTAGGCTTCAGAGCCAGTCCAGGCAGTTAATAGTATGTTTCTGCTTCTGCAGCCTTGCGCCTTGAAGGTCTGAGCAGCCATTGAGGTCTACCTTGAAGCCCCATACGCCAATGTTAAATAGCAAGCATAGTTCCGACCTGCTAGGAACCGATTGGGAGTGAAACGAATGAAGCATGCGCGTGTGTTGCGGCAGTCTTGCTACGGTCTACGGTGGCCATCTAGCAGAGAAGCCACGACTGTAGCAAACATCCAGCAGCAAAACTAGGCTGTTTGTATACAGCCATCTCCACACCCTCACCTCGTCCCTCTTCGATACCTGAAAGATGTCTTGTTGAAGAGCGGTCCCTTGAAGGCCATCTCTTCGAAGGGCTTCTGGATGGGGTGATTGCATTGGTGCCCTGAACGATACGTCCTGAGCCCAACCGCCCGACCTAAACCCACCAAGGGAGGTCTCAGGCATGTCCGAGTTGCGAGAGCGTAAACCCACCAAAGCCGGATCTGCTTAGGCTGCGATGACGAGCGGCAAGGCTGTGCCTAGCGAGGCCTTCAACCCTAAAAGCTGGAAGGTAGATCACTGTGCGAATGACAGCAGATGTGTGAGACGGGCTGTTTTGAATTTGGGGCGACAAGTGGAATTCAGTCACCTTAAAGGCTGATGCTGCATGCTTCTGTTGTGGCCACTGCGAGGGGACTATCACTGTCCCCAACGTCCACAGTTTATCCGTGGTGTCAATGCTACGTATGCTTTTCCTGAACCTCGTCCCGGCAATGCGACATCCCGCCCTGCAACCAAAACCAGGAACTCCCGAAGTTAGAGCCTCACGGGCTGGAAGATTTGGCATGTCACCGAGATGTAAGTGTCGAAACGCTGAGGTGCTGTAGGCAGCAGTGTCCTGAACTCAGATCATGTTCTCGCATTCTGAAGCTTAACGACATAGGCCAGGGATAACTCCGTAACCTGCCATAGATTGATCGAATTCGGGAGGATCCGATCCGCAGAAAGTTCTACACAAAGATTCTTGTAGCTCTCCGACTTGCCAGGTCATAGCCAAACTGCTGGAACAGGCAATGCGCGAGAGAGGCCTGGCATGTAGCTCAGAGATTCAGATGTTTATCTCAATGTAATTGAGGTTTCCGAATGTTATCGTGCTCCTTACTCATCCAAAATGCTTCAGCAGCATTTCCGACGCCTTGGCCCAGTTCGAGTTGAATAGCTGGGCTGTCAGATCGAAGCCAATGTTGCTGCAAGATTCAAGATCGACTCCAGGCCCCTACTGCCTTCTTGCACACAGCTTCCGCTCCCATTCCTGGAAATCTACGTGTTCGGCATGTCCCCAGCCTTCTCGAGGTGCCTGGAGTCAAGCCGCGAGCTTTGTGGTCGATGGCTCCTCCGTCTGATGTCAGACAAAGTACCTGAGGCTTCCCGGGCCCTAGAATAACGGACCCTTTTCGAAACGCTGAAGTCTAAGATTATATTGTGTTCAAGTGGCATGGGATGCCTGGAAAAATCAATGCCCTCAATCTCTTCTAGAAGGGTTCGGGGAGCCGGGTCTAATCAGGCTGGTATAGTAAGTATCGTATATTCATTCCATGCATTGTTCGATGCTGCGTGCAACTGGGACAGTGCTTTCGCAAGAAGTGTCGTTGTGTTCCTTACATGTTATCACTGCCACTAGCAAAGCTCCGGCGGCTGGAGCATCCTACCAAGCCACTGTCGAAATCGCGCACAGTGGCGACAAAGTCAATCAGTGTTATGAAGCAGTAACTCCTCAGTTAATCAGACTTGGCAGTTGTAAAGCTTTGGACAATAGCGAAAACAGAGCAATCGGCATAGTGAGTCTCATTGTCATCTCAGGTTATCCTCGATCGGAAGAACAGCTGAGGCCTCTTTGCCAACTTGCTTCCAGTAAGATCTGTGGCTACGGGACACTAAAACGCGCTGAAGAGCTACCCTCGGACCTGCAGGATAATTATCCATGGCTCGCTCGGGGCCTCGGGGTTGGAGTCGAGAAGGGCCACCAAGACCCGCAGTTCCCTCGCACGGTCCCCGTTATCGTGAGCGACTATTGTCGCAGGCCGGTCAGAACGCGAAACAACGGATAGGGAACTCAACAGCCAGGGGCTGGCAGACGACGTTGAGCAGCAACTGGGCCCTTCCAGTTCAGGTCGTCGGGCTTTGACTCGAGATCCGGATGCTTGGGTTTAAAGCGGGGGGGGGCCTTTGAGATCTTGGAGCGCCGTATTCAACACCTTGCACGAGGTCTGCAGTCCTGCGGCTCTCTTCATTGTGGGGTTCGCCCTTAATTACCGGGATTTTGTCTTGGGGTCCAGCAGACTTTGGGGGACTGCCCCATCAGACAGAATCAGACACAACATGCCTTCATCCTGCTGGTCAAAAGAAAGGCATTCCTCCGTAGTGACGGAGCTTGCGTACCTCTGCTAGCGGCATACGTCTTAGCGCCCGGCTGCCAATCGAATCGAAGATGCGGGCACTGTATTCGACTTCGGCTATGGCAGGAAATCGCCGCGCGAACACGCTTTCGAGCCTGCAATTGTGCAGAACTGAGTCTTTTTGAAGCCATCAAGGCAAAGTCAAGCTGCTCTGCTGCCTCTACCTCGAGGCCGTGTGGTAGATTTCACCGGCTTTATCAGAATGCCAGGCTCCAGGCCTGGAGAGTTTCCGCATCCCGACTATATACTGTAGACTGTACAAAAGACTGGCATCATTCAGGTGCGAGTTCAGCTTAGCAGCTGCTACTGTAGCAAGACCCAGTGTTGCGATTGGATGTAGTTTGGGGGCAGAAGTCCAAAACATGAAGTTTGCAACGTGTTTTCATACCATAGCAGTCAGATGGTCCACCGCAAGCCTTGAGGTGGAAAAACAAGAGATGCGACGCCGGTTGCTTAGCCGCGCAGACACTCGGAAGGCGTTGAGCGCTGTCGTTGCTGGAAAGGCTGTCGGCTGCATTCGCGCCTTAAGCTCTCCAACCCGATGATTCCAGACAGGCAATTGGATTAGAACTGGGCTCTTACAAAATGGCCTGCACCGACTGAACCTCATCAATGCTCGAAGTCGGAAAACACCATGAGCAAGCAGAGACAGGACAATTTCCAGGCATTCGGGGAGACTCCTTTGCCGACTAGAGCATATTGACCCAATACTGCTTGTGGCTGGGACAACTACCCAATTTAGTCCTCGATATCGGACAGAGAGTGTGCCTGAACATTTTCAGGTCATCTCAATCAATGTGGATGCTTGAACTACTTTCGAATTGCCCCATACCAGCCATGCAATGCGGACAGCCTGCTTCCTAGCTAGGTGAAAGGCAAGAAGACTACCCCAGATCCCAGGCTACTATTGATGAATCGTGCTGTTTTCTGGGCGGCTAGTCAAGCGCATCAAGTTGTGTGTGTGTGTGTGTGTGTGTTGGCGAGTTGGCGGCGAGACTTACGAAGGTTCGGATGAATTTCAGCCTCGCAAGCCAAGGAGAACAGCACTCGGGTGGATGACAACGAGGAAGTTATTGAGAAGCGCCTATCTGGGCTCTCTGGCTTAATTGTTCTGAAGTTCGGCTAACAGGTAGTTAGAGGCGCGACTGCATTTCAAGGTTGGCTTTCAGGGCGTCTCCGGTGCAGGATCCTGGTCTGTGGACTACTGGCCATTAGACTTGCGGCTTGGGCATCATGCCACCCCAGCGGCACATGCAGGACGCGGTAGACGATCCCCTATACCAGAC
>CAJNDT010002835.1:526425-531425 GCA_905221615.1 Symbiodinium sp. CCMP2592
TGTGTGTGTGTGTGTGTGTGTGTGTGAGCGCACTTCGGTTCACCGAGACAGCACTTGATGCTAACGAACCTGCGGAACCAATTCAGCTTTCGCCGCACGTCTTGTGTTTCGCCATCCTGTCGTCGGACTGTGTGTTCGAATTGGTGAGTGTCAAGCCAATCTTGATATATGTCAATCGTCATAACTCAAAGCTTGACCCAAGCGACCCGTACTTGGATTCACTGATGATAGCAAGATAAGCCTTACTGACCACAACCGTACCGCCACAGAACATACATCAGTACGCGCTTGAATTGTGCGTCAGGTGTATCATGCGCCCAGCCCCCTGTCGACGACAGCACCATGCAGGTTTCTTGGTTGCGGCTACAGTTATTCTTTTATTTGGGGACCGTTGCGATGTTCGTGATTTTGCGCCCTCGCAACCACGCTGCTGAGAGTTTTTGTCTTGGCCCTACCCTACACGCCCTTCGTGTGCCTTCTTGCACCACCTATGTGTAGCAAAGCAGAAGCAACTGGTTCAGAAGACAAACAGCCTTCTTCGCAGTTCTAGGCGAACTTAGCGGTTGCTCACACCTTGCACCCTATATATATACTGCTAAGCACACAAACTTGGCAACAACTCCCGTCTCCCCAATCTAAAATGAAGGAGTACAGTACCGCATGAACGGGGACACAGGTTTCACAGTTCCAACCTGCATGTCCAGCTCAAGAGCTGACCCCCAAACATTCTGTTGAAAGTACAGGGCATAGGCCCCCTAATTTGGGGCCCTATACTACTAAGGGTACTTTATAGGAACCCCCATTAAGGGATCTACTTTATATTTGTTTTAGGGTCTTCGGTCTGTATATGCGGCGCTGAACAGCGGGGACAGCGCTCCCTTGAGGCCGCTGCTCAGACACGCGCACGCTTGAATGTATACATACAGACATACATATGGGTGGTTGTCAAATTATGGTCCCTTTTTTTGGGTCCCTAATGTAGTACGGCACCCAATACTTAGGGTACCCAAGAAGGGACCATGATTTTGACAACCACCCCATACAAACATACCAAATTTTTACAGGCAAGGTTTCGATTGGACTTTCAGTACGTACAGTAGTAATCATGTCAGCAAAACCTTGGTGTCACTCGTTATTTCGGCTCCGAAGCCCAAAACCTTTTCACCTTCGGGATTGCAAACCTTAGGAGTGAGGGATGCAGGCCAGAGGACCGAATAAATCCAGATGGAACTGGGAACGTCAATAACATGTCAATACATGTCATCTGAATCGCTTATACGACGTGCAGAACGCCCCGCGAACCACGTTTACAAAAATGGCGTCGATGATTGTCTAGTGGATCTGTTCCGCATCTGTGCGATGCCCAATTAGCGCTTCCCAAGAGTCTTCATGGCTTGTCGAGCAGTCTCAGGGAGCCTTCTTTGGCCTGCTCGCCTGGGAAAGTTTGAGATCCATGGACATTCTGGGAGCGAGTGCCAGCTCCCTGTTCATGCCAAGCCTTCGCGTCCTGCGAAGGGTTTCGGGCTTACGACTGCGTCTTCAACCCCCACAAAACCCATGAGCTTAGAATGGAAAGCTAGGCTGGCTGCATCGCCTCCGCGGCCGGCTTCTCCCGTGGTTGTGGCCGCAGACAGTTGCAATGTGGGGTTCATGGGGAACTCACACAGGCAAAATCCTGAAGATGGGTCGTGCTTAACATGAAGGAGCCGACGGCTTAGTTACGGGGGTACATTCAAGGCTGTTGAAGAGACCGGGAAACAGGTTTCAGTCAACTCCGAAGAAGCCTGATTCAGCCTACATCGTCTGAGCCAACAACACTGAATTTGATGTCAGGCTGACCCCGTACTTTAAGACAGAAATAGATGAGCTTGCACCAATTATCGCTCCTGCGCTCGCCATCGGATAGGTTCTGAGCAGAGAAAACTCTTGAGCAGTTTGGCAGTTGGACACATAGCCTGGGACCATGCAGGAGGCTTGTAGCTGAATCCCTCGGCAACAAAGCCAGGTTTCTGCGTCTTGCTTCAAGTTCTGTGGCCCCCACCCTGTTATGCGGTCCCAGCCACGCTTCAGGCAATAGCACATAGAATCACATGGATCCGATGACGGGTTTGTGAGTTTAGTAGTCTACATGTTGCATTAGATCCGAACCCGTGATGCCCATGTCCCGAGCTGTCAAATCTGCATTCGTTCTACTAAACATGCAAGGGCCCCTACATGATCAAATCCTGAACCTCTAGTGAACTTAAAGACAACATAAGCCTTCAACCCTACTTGTAGCCTCCTAAACTTTCCTAAACAGCCGAACCGTAAAGCCTTGCCTTCCTTGTGCGAGTGCTGCGACACATCCAAAGTATAGACCGCCATAGAGTTTGAAATGCACCAAGCCCTTAACCCCATGCCAAAACCTCAAAACACCCAAGCTTCAATTCCGGGAGTCTTAGTCCAGAAGACAGAAAGAACGGACGAAAAACAAAGAAATAAACAAAGCACCTGAATTTACATGTGTACCTGCGTGTAACAACACATATACACAAACGACAGATAGATAGACGGGTGGGTAGATCGATAAAAAATGGTTGGACGGACACACAGATATTTGTAGATAGATAGATGGGCACATAGCTAGATCTAGGCGAGAAGCTACAAGTAGCTAGCTAGCTAGCTAGCTAGCCAGTTCACTAGGTAGGTAGCTAGCTAGGTAGGTAGGCAGGTGGGTAGCAGGTAGGCCGACAGTTGGATTGGTGGTGAGTAGATGCAGATAAGTACATGTTGATATGTCCTGACCTTGTGAATATGCACCTACGTGTTTACATGCGTGTTTATCCATTTACATGTTCTTTGGGTTATGCTTATGCTTTTAAAGGGTGCGGTGGATAAGGCTTATAGGGTTTAGGGCGACTTCAAGAGGTTTGGATGCAAAAAAGGGCGTATTAGAGTTTAGCTAGGGCGTAAGGGTACCGCCTTCAACCTGGCATTGCTATCTAGCCTCCAACCTTGAGGCTCGGGGTTTGGCTTTGTGCGTTTGGGGTTCGAGCGCGGGGACTCGAATAAGTAGTAATATTGCTCCGTGGGGCCTCCTCAATCTAGTATATGCTCAGTTATCAAACCTCCAAATCCCGAGTCTAGCTATCACAAGAACAGGCTAGTATATTCGTATTTTAGGTTAGTGTTTGATACACATTCTTGGGGGTGATTCCGAAGGATACGGCTCGTGACTCAAATAAATGCCGTCAAGAAATAATTCAACACGACAACCCAAAGGGCACTGGGTGTGTCGGTAGCCCTTGAACTTCAGACGATGCTTTTGCCCTCGTGTATCCCTGAACATGCGGAGGCGGGGTTTATAGTTTGAGGCTTGGCATTGCGCGGCAGCGGCGCCCGTGCCGCCTTCAGCAGAAGGGGTGGGCTTCAGACTTTGTAGGACCTGCACTAGCATAGTGAGTTTTGTAGGTTTCTGCCTGTTCTTCTCGGGCTTCGGAATTGGGAAACTAAACATCTACTCTAGGACCTGAAGACCAAACAGCTTAGTACACACTATGGGGTTAAACGTTCAGGGTGTGGCGGGGTGCATATCTTGCTCGCGGCCTTGTATTTACCTGTGAATCTGCCCTGGCATCACCCTCTGGGACTATGTTGCTTTTTGTGGCGTGGCATCTTTGTTCTAGACCGAGGGACACAAACTCGAAAGCTACAAGGGACTCTGCAGCTTTGCAGCTCTTCGGATGGCTCAGTTGGGGGGTTCGTTTTCAGGCAAAGTGCTCATATTCATAAGGGTGGCGGGTAAAGTTGAGGTGATCCTTGTGAGCAGTGTTAGGAACTCTTAGGGCATGGCAAGGGGTCCCAGGGGTGCTTAGCTTGGGGGGTCCTTTGTGCCATCCCTGCAACATCTGGCAGCATGCTAACGGAGCACTGTCGATGGAAGACGTGGTGAATGTAAGAACTCAGCCATTGTTGACCAAGAGGGTTCCACTGTACCGGTTCTCTGGCACGCCATGTCGGCTGTGTCGTTCCTCGTAGCACTCGTGGCTGTGATGACCATCCAGACATTCGAGGCCCATTCGACACCTGATGTAGCATGTAACGTCTTCTGTATTTGTGTTTCGGTACGGAACTTCGGAAACTCGAGACGAACCGTTGACAGACCCATGAACAGAAGTCCGCTGCGGGTTGTACACGTGCTGATGGCATTCATTCCAAAGAAAACCCTGGCTGTTCGATGCTTGGAGAGATCTGGGTTTGGAGAGTGGGTTCCAGCTAAGTTCAGCTTCACATGCAACTCCCCCGTACAGAAAAGCCACAGCAGCTGCGTCAGTTCGAGTTCACTGCGGGGTTTGTGGTTTAGGTTCCTCATCTCAGCCACCGTTTGCCCCCTTTGGGTTCAAAACATGACGTTTAAGGGAACCATTCAAGGGAGCAAAAACACGTGTTCTTTCAATAAGACTACGGCAAATACATTCGATAAGAAACGGCGCAGGTGAGATCAGACCCTGGAAATTTCTTATGGGGGCAACCTGGAAATTAGAAATGTGAGATAGGTTCAGGGTCTGAATTGGATTTCTAAAACAGTACCCCCAGCCTCAGCCCTCCAGCCCTCCAGCCCTCCAGCCCTCCAGCCCCTCCAGCCCTCCAGCCCTCCAGCCCTCCAGCCCTCCAGCCCTCCAGCCCTCCAGCCCTCAGCCCTCCAGCCCCTTCAGCCCTCCAGCCCTCCAGCCCTCCAGCCCTCGCCCTCCAGCCCTCCAGCCCCTCCAGCCCTCCAGCCCTCCAGCTCTCCAACAATCCCTCTGGTCCTTCTTTCAGGCCTTTTTGTGGCAACTCGGGCTGGAGGGTTGGAGGCTGGAGAGGGTTGGAGGAGGGCTGGAGGAGGGGTGGAGGAGGGTTGGAGGAGGAGGGCTGGAGGGCTGGAGGCTGGAGAGGGGAGGAGGGCTGGAGGGCTGGAGGGCTGGAGGGGCTGGAGGGCTGGGGCTGGAGGGCTGGAGGGCTGGAGGGCTGGAAGGGCTGGA
>CAJNDT010002835.1:536425-558925 GCA_905221615.1 Symbiodinium sp. CCMP2592
AGCAATATTGGCACGAAGGCCATCGTAATGTGATAGCTGCACGGTCTCCGGACTGGACAGGAAACTTGGACATCACAGTCGGCAGTGGTTCACCTGGACCTACATCCAAACTGGTGTTCAGGGTCGCGGGTTTGCGGATTCTGACCGTAAGTAAAACCTAACCGTGCAAGTTCATTAGACACATTTGTTGGTTCTGCCGCTTTTGCCAGTCGTCCCTCCTCGGCAGAACATGAATCCCTGTTCCTCTCTGCACTCCCATTCCGATTGAACCCCCATTGAACCCCATGGACCAAAGAGTGCTCAGGTGCAGAATCGCAATAGCATTCAGAATGGAGCTCCGGATGGAATCGCATTGGTTGACTCAACGGGCCAAGTAACAGAGTTCATCAGCTATGAAGGCACGATTACGGCGAATTCTGGCCCCGCAGCTGGAATGACCTCCGTGGACGTCGGTGTAAGCGAGTCCTCTACTACTCCGGTCGGAGACTCCCTTCAACTAGCCGGCCAGGGTCTTTGTGGCCCAGGCTTCGACTGGGCAGGGCCCGTTCCCGACACTCCTGGCGCCATAAATGTCGGTCAATCTTTTGAGTGAGGCAACATGAGCCAACGACTACTCCAAGTGTGAGGGGAGGCCCTGATTGCACCTTGGAGTTCGATCGTGGTACTAGCGTGGCGTACGTGGCCGCGAGAGCCACAGAAAGCCACAATCTTGAGTGTGGCGCACGTGGCCAACAGAGCCACGGCCAGAATTGCACAATTTTGAGTGTAGTTGCACGTGGCCCACAGAGGGAAAAACAGCGTCCAAGTAGCGCAGATGTGAAGGACAGTGTGACAGACTCTCTTTGGTGATGATGGCACTGCATGGATCTGTATCAGGTATGGGACATGTTCTATGCAAGGCTGATCTCTCACATGGGGCCCAAAAGGCCCAAAACACGCAAGACGAAGGGTCTCTTTTGGACTCTGATCAACACGGCGATCTCGGAAGATTGGCATCTGAATCGTTGAAGGGGCACCCCCGAATCACCGCAGCACGACTGTCAAGAGCTTCGCCTGGGCCCTACTAAAGAACACTCCGGCGCGTTACCTGAGCCTCTAAGTTGTAGGGCGGGCCAAAAGCCAGGATTTTGAGAATCTCGGGCAAATGGGCTTTGAGTTGACGCCCTTGTGTTTATCCCCGACATCTCGAGTCTAGTGCCAGGGGATGTCTTGTCGTGGGCTTCTCAGACGTCGTCACTTAAAGCGATTTTCAGCCTTCAACCCAGAACCCTAGAGTTTTAATGTTAGTGTTTCGCGGCTCAGAAACTTGGAATCGAACTTGGGATGGAAGCAAGCCTGCCTTGAAAGGTCAGGCAGTAGTTCACTTTGAGTGGATTCAGTTTTCTCGTCTTGGTTCAATTTTACTTGTATAATTAATTGCAGGAGCATTCCACTCTCGGAGTCAACACTCGGGAAACGCAGGGTAATCATGGCGCCATGTAGTTGTCTTGTGTTGGGATAGTTCGAGGTCTGGCGGCGGACGATGGGGATGACGCAGGTATTTACCGCAGGATCTTCGGCTCTGGCGTAGGTCTCCGAGCATGGAGCAACAAGCAGCCGCAAGTACGGCCGCTGTGTGCCAAGAAAGCAGAGAGGATCCTCGGCTGCTTGGCCGCCGAAACCTCGATGGGCGGCAACAGCAACGGCAGAAAGCTCGCATGGAGGAGAAGCCCAAGCTGTAGATAGCTATTCTTTGAGAGTTGGGGGGGGGGGGGGGGCGGGCGCCATAGGGGCTGCTAAAGGAAATGTGACAGGCTGTCACCACAAAGATGTTGCATGAGGCGTATGTGTTTTCTGAAAGGCTGGTGTGCTTGTGATGGTTTCCGCTGGCCCACCGGCACAACAGAGCAATTTGTTCCGTGGCTGCGTGGAGGAGCTTGCAGCAGAAGGAAGGAAAGCAGCTGCCGACCACAAGGCAGACAGCAAAGAGTTCAGATTTGGTAGTTAGTCTAAGACTAAGAGCCTTCAACTCATGACGGGAAATCGAACCTCCTAACGCCCTCCACGTTTGGGCCCTTTTGCTCGAAGACCCGAACCAAAGTTGAAGTCCTGAGTCCAAGATGTCCTGGCTGAAGCCCAAGCTTCAGCGCTCAAATTACACCGGTAGCCTGGGCTCCAGCCCCGAACTTCGAATTCCTAGCACGGTTGCTTCTCAACTTTGCTAGTGTGCTCCTTGACATCATACATATATGTATATACATATTATCAGAACGACATGCCTCAAGAGTCAGCAGCGAGAAGATAGATGACTTATAAGGCACTCGGGAGTGAATTGCAGATGCGTGGCGATCCCTGGCCCCAGCAGAAAGACTCGAAAGGTTGCACCAAAGCAGAAACAGGGTGAAACTACAAGCGAACAAGCCTGAGCAAGTCGGCTCAGCTCCAAATTCCAGAGCCCAGATCCTCCTGAAGCCCAGGACTCGACCAAGATGTGCTGAGTGTGTGAAATTTCTGCTGGTGCATTCGTGTTTGTGCGCTTTGTGCCGGGCAGGGGGGGGTGGTTGGGTGGTGTTCTTCGCTGGGCAAATCTCGGATCGGTGAGCTTTGAGCTCAGATTCCCGATCATGGTACCGCGGTGGGTATCGATGTCGTTAGATGCGTGTGGGATGTAAAAGTATGCAGTTGTTTAACGACTGCAAGAGTCTTCGTGAGGGCAGGGCCAGAACAAAAGCATTGCTTTTCGCTCGAAGAAGAGCGAAGCCCCGCGTGCCAGGCAGCCGAGATTCGACCGGGCTGGTCCCGGGCCTTGCGAGAGGCGAAAGTGCGAAGCACAGCCTGCAAAGACTCTGAGGTGGCTTGCAAGCGTTGAAAAGTGACGGGTTCACAGGGTTGGGAGGTGTGGGGTCTTTGGGGCTTGGGTATGGACTGCCCGCCCGGATTGGTTTAATGCCGTGATGTTTCCTATGCTATGTTACTTTTTTGTCAAGTATCGTGACAGTTTACCCAGAGTACGATGTACATGGTCAGCTTGTCTAATCGAAGTAGGTTACAGCTACAGATTTCAAGCTATTTTCCCTGTACCACGGTTCAAGAACTAGGGTTTCGGGTGTCGGGTTTTGGGCTCCGATGTGTTGGGTGTCGGAGCATTTCCGGATTGTTGAAATTTCGGTCAGAGGCGGAGGTTGAGAAGGGCTCGCTGCGTTTGCAGACAGGATTTTGCGAAAAGCTTGCCGGACGTTTTTGGATTCGAGGCCGTCGCAGTCACAGGTATGTAATGTGGCAGCACGGTGAAGGATTGCAGGCTGCGCAGGGGTGACACCACTGTTTTCGAGCTTGTTGCATGCCTGGTTGTTGGATTCAAGGTCTTCCGGCACTAGGCATTTTCAAAGAGTAGTTGGAGGTGTCGGATCTGCATGAGATGAGCCTTACAGGCACTGGGACTTTGGGGCAGCCTCCAGCTATACACCAAACAGCCCTACACTCGAAGTCTACGGCGCCATCCCTACCTGAACCGCAAGCCCTTTGAAGTCGACATGCCTAAATCAATCGTCAATGCCCTACGCAGACGCCTCAATCCAAATCTGAGGTGCTGGGTGCCATCCATGAAGGCAGCCGAGTGCTAGTGGCAGAAGTGCGCGGCAAAAAGGCCCACGGAAAGACTGGGTTGCCGAGCGCGGAATTTGAGACGTACTTTAGTTTTAATCAAAAACAAAGGTTTCTGTTGTGTAAAAGAGATTTGTTAACCGAAATCGGGTGTTAACCATAAGATCAGGTGGTAAAGCTGAAATAGGTAGGCCCCACACCCGGCATGGGTGTTTGGCGGTAAGTCTTTAGTGCCGTGTCATTGGTCAGTTGTTTGGGTTTCAGGGGTTAGAACTTGAGAAATGTGCCCAGCACCCAGGGGCGTCTTAAATATTCGGCCGCATTTAAGAGCCGAAGAATAGGTAATTCGGTAGGATTGTAATAAAGACGCAATAGGAAGGCTTTGTCAAAGCAGAACTCGTGTGGAGTCTGTAAGAACCCCGAGTAAGGTGGGAATTACAAGGAAATCCTCACTTTGTAGGCACTCACAGGGAAACAGCGAGCGTCTTGAATCCCGCGCCCGCCTTCGGGTTTAGGAGTTTAGGGTTCGGGAGCCTGAAGGCAGTGGTCCTGGTCGAAGATTCCCAACTTGAAATCTATTTTACAGGCATTAGACCTCCCTTTCATAGAGTCCGATATGGGAAGCATGTTGCAGCATGTAGCTGGGCTCTGATGCCAGACCTGAACAAGACACACTTTCCTTTGGGCGTGGAGGGCGTTGATTTTTTGTCGGGAAGCCGGAGTAGGCGGAAAAGATGTAGGAATGGATCTTGGGTAAAGGAGTCTTAGACGAAGGCTCGAGATTCCCATCTGGCAGGGTGGAGGGTCAGGACCGGAACAAAACCTCGGTAGACGCCCGTTGAACCCAGCCGGCAGCTTTAAGTATTTACAGGTTGCAGAGGTTTCGAACGGCTTCATGTTTCAACAGGGGCCCTTGCCTGCGCAGGATATACCGAATTCTCATTCGTTCTTTCGTACCAAAAGGCCGCCATACAGAATAAGAGGCCTTTAATGTGGCCCGACGTCTGGGAGCCAAGCTCAGATCCCAGATTCAGCGAGGCCCGCATCCAACAGCCGCTCTCTGGCTGGATTGCTTTGTCAAAGCACACAGAGCCCGTGCTGGAGCAGGAGGGGCCGCGGGCTGAAACATTTGAGTTGCACTGTTTGAGGTCGCAGTTCATGCCGGGGTCAAGGTGCTTGGCAGCACAACTATGTTTGCTGGTTCCAGGTCATTCATCTGCCTGCATCCAGGAACACGGGCTTGGGGTCTCGGTCTCAGGTTTCTGGGTAGGAGTCAGAGACACCCCCTTCGCTGCCGGAGGAGTCATGCCAGGTGCAGGAAGGCGAGCTCGCATCGTCTTGGGTGGTCAGCCACGTGTTGGCACGTCTTTCGGAGCCGGCGCAGCAAGCTGAAGAGCGGCCGCTGCTGACTGCAAGCTTGCCGGAGGCATGCACTCCGAAGTCCCATTTCTCAAGGTTTCCCAGACCCCTGGCCCCTTGACCTCAGCCCCACCCTGAGACCGCAAAATCGAAATCGCAGGCACCAGCTGAGGAGAACGTTGACCATGATGCCGACGTGGACTCAGAGGTGGAACCGCCAGACACTCCCATGACGACTCCTGAGCCTGGGCGTTGGAGTAGTATTGGTCTACTGGCGTTATTCCTACATTTTGAGCCTGCCACGTGTTGTGTACCAGAGGTGTGCGAAGCCCATCCTAGACGCACTGGCTTTCAAGATTCGAAGGCTCTGTTTCGCTTTTCGTTCATGGGAAGCGGAGACAGGACAACGAGTACGGCAACTGCCGGCTGTTCACACTTGTAGTATCTTGTAGTAATGTATGCCTACAAGTGTCCCCCTGCAGTCATCAATTCTGTTCGGTGTGTACACTCGCGTGTGAGCTGATATGTTATATGTTATTCCTTCGCGGCCCCTCGGATTTCCAGGCTTCTGGGCTCTAGAGTATCATGCAAACCAGCTGCTATCTTAGACGAGGAGGCTTCCGGATCTGCATCTCAGCCTGCCAGAAGCTGGTGGGCCACGCTGCGCCAAGCTCTGAGGAGCGCCTTCCGCTGTGCCGGCTGGTGTAGAGGATGACCATTTTCCTCCTCCTTGTCGAAACTTTAAAGTGAAATTTCGGGGGAGCTCCCAGGCTCAAACAAAAGTCAAACAAGAGCCGGGTTTATTCTGAAGGTTTGGAGTCTGAAAGTATGGAGAAGTTTTCTGCCGGTTCATAACCTTGCGGATATAGCGTGCGATATGACATAAAGAGTCAAGAATCCCCCGGAATGATTCGGGGGAGGAACGATGTTGTATGTTATCTTGCGATTTTAAGGCATGACCTTACTGTGCCCTTTGCACTATGTCTGCGCAGAATGCAGCTTGGGTGCACGTTTCTGTGAACCGGACCTCAGTCGGCGCGAAAGGCTTCGCCGACGGGAGCTGGATGAAAACGTGCCGTGCGAGGACACTTCGGCCCCCCCACGAACTCATAAACCCTCATTTTCAGCGCTGCAAGGAAAGCTGCGTCGCGGAAGCACCTGACCACAGGAAACCCGAGAGACTTCAAGCAGCAAAGGATAGCCGACTCTGCTGTCAATGAGTCAAGGGACGTGGTCATGCGGATCGGCATTCTCCTTGGGCCTTGGGGTCTTCGTCCCGGGGCTTCATGCGGTTCCAGGTAGTATAATGAATAAATATCAGTTCAACTTTGCCTAGCGCCTAGCAGGGGAATAGCACGGTTCCCTTCTCTCTGCTCTCCACGCTTACTGCAACTACTAGAGAACGTCACCGCGCCTCGGCGGATAAAAGGCCCCTTAGTTCGTTTCCCCGGTTCCCCAAGGATTGGAGCGCTTCAATTGAAGTAAGCCCTGTTATGAATCAATTCACCTTAACAGTCCCTGTATACTGATACCATAATGTGCCCAAACCAATTTCGGCTCGGAGAACACGGAAACGACTTCCGGATTGTCGAAATCCGGGGTCGCGATGAGTGTTGGAGGAGGCGTGCCGGTATTTTGACTCTATATAACCAGGATGCCGATATCATCCTATACTTATAGGCTTCCGACAGAAGTAGGTTTGAGTGAGTTCTGATGTATCCGAAAGGCACGGGGCCCGTGAGCTTGAAGCGTCGATCCACTCAATCTGCGCGTAACCCTGAAGCAGATACGTGTGACGGGGAAAGCTCCGGAGCGGTACCTGTACCTGAAGCATCAAGTTCGAGGGTTTATGGCTCAAGGCTTACGAAGTGTCAAGCATGTTTGACAACTCTCGCAATTGCGGGTTCGTGGAGAATCACTATGCAGAATTGGACGAGGGGGGCTTCAAAAGCAAGCTCGTCTTGGGCTCGGAGACGTAGGACGTCGTGGGTCAAGCCCTCAACTCGGATGGGCCAGGATGTAGCGGAAGAAAGACAGATACCAAACAGAAGCGACACCAACTGTCGTTTGAGAGCCCCACCGCCAGAGCTCGCAAACTTTCCCAGCAACGGGCCTCTGAGCTTCCCGTCGGAGTTTAAAACCGGAGAGCTGTTATGATCACTTCCTTGTTTGTCGCAGGCTCATCTGGACAGAACTTCTGCTCGAGTAATGCGGGATTCTCCGGAACGCCGCTGTGGATGCTTGTCGTGAGGGCGAGGGGCGATGCGAGTCAACTCGAAAGCATCAGACCAGTTCAGGAGTTCTGGAGCTCAGGGTTCTCGTGGATAGGCAAGAACGCATCGAGTGTTAAACGAGAATTTCCGAAACTGAGGTCCCCGACAAACATTTTCAAGAAACCCACAGAGCAGCTTCTATACATGTCAAGAGCGCTACTACGCTCATGTCCTTGGCTTCAGGGTTTTGAGTTGTACCAGGTTGGCTTTCGTGGGGTGGGCATTGGCCGAGCCCCGAGCACAACCGCGCGGCCGCATTCAGGAAGCTGAAGCAGCAGGGACAGCTGCCGAACCAGTGGCGAGAGCATGAAGAGGCACAGGGTTTTGCATGAGTCGCTTTTGTTCGGAAGGCAGGGGGCGGCATCCTCAAATCAGGATGATGCAATTTGGGAGTTATTCTAAGAGCCCCTGATCTGAAGTTTCAAAGTCCCAGAAGAGAACGGCCCAGTGCGACTTACAATGAGGTCTGCGTTCACTTACATGGCTGCTGCTTATTGGCTTGTACAGGAAGTCGAAGGGGGCAGACTGTAGCAGGTCGATGTTCAGCTTCGCTTGGGGCTGAGGGCACAAGACCGAAACCCCGAACCCGAGGGCCCCCCAGTTATGGCTGCTGCCACCTGAGTGTATGGACGTTCTTGCTTTTTACCTGTCGTTGCAAACCTTGCCAGGCTTGCACGGTGCATCCCTATGATTTATCGTGAGATCAGCTCAGGCACTCGAAGACTATCAATGCTATGCAAGCCTCGGCAACACCGCAGATCTTCAGACCTTTAGAGCCTAAGGTACTGGCACTGAAGCCCTAAACTCCGGCTGCTGGCTGAGAGACCTGAGAGATTTGAACCTTGAAAATTCAATTCCTTTGGCAGCACTTTCAGGCGAAAGAACTCCAGGCGAAGGAGTTGCGCGCGGCCTGCCAGAACGGCCAGCAGGGATGTAAACATCAGTTAGCATGCGTTGTTCCTCCAACAATCGAGGATACTTCGCACGTGCAACTACCTTTTTTGCATTACTTCATGTTTACGCTTTGTTGGAACGATTGCTGCTTCGTCGTTTGGTGAGGATACAGCCCGGATTCTGGGTTTGTGCCAGGGCCTGGGCTTGCAGTTTTGCCTGCAGAGTTCTGTGGGAAGCCACGAATTACTCGAACGGGGCTTTCCTGAGCAAGTAGTTGCTGCATCGCATCCGCTGCACCTGATCCAGATCGCTGTTCCCTGGTTTGTATCAAGAAGGCTTTTAGGCATGATTGTCCAGGATGTTTCAGGGTTAAGTTCGGCAACCTGCGGGGAGACTTCTGCACGCGCTCACTGGTGCTCACCAAATAAAGGTTTCCAATCCTCCGACGCAGAATGTTTCTCCGATGTGCAGCATCAACAATGTCCGAGGAAGCTAGAAACCACCAACTCCAAGCCGCCCCTCGTGCCCGCGATCTCACTGTTCTGCCTACGTAGACAAGGGACTTCTGCCCAGAAAAAACCGAAGATCGGCAGCACTGAGTGCTCTAGACCCTGGTCATTGCCCGAAGGATTTCCGTAACCCCCAAGTCCCTCAAGCAGCTACAGATCCTTCAAACTCGAAGCCCTGGAACCATAAGCGACTTCAAAGCTTGAGTGGGAACCGAGGAGGAAGAGGAGGCAGCCGCGACACTGCGAGTTGCCGTGGATGCCGTCAGCTTGGGGAGGCTGCTCTAGGGAGGTCTTCCCTGAGGTTCTCTTCGTAGGATCTTAGACAAGACTCGGGCGCAAAGTCCAGCATTGGCATTCTCAGACCTGCAGGCGTTAAACCAGACCGATGACCCCAGCGACCCCCCTGAAACCTGAGCAGTGGCGACATTGAAAGACCACCACGAGGCCTAACCCTGCAATGAAGCCAAAACCCTCATGCCGTACATTCGCAAACGTGTACGATGTCACCACTTAAACTCGCAAGCGAAACCATAACTCAAAGCTACGGGTTTGCTTCAAGAGGTTAGCGGGGTTTGATGTTTGGTTGGGCTTCATTCGGTTTTGAATTTGAGGATGCGAGTTGTGTTTAGGGTGGTTGAGGCATGGTTCAGCCTAGGATTCATGGCAGCATTGAGGGTTTGGAGTCCAAGTCTTGCTGCTCCTGATTTGACCGTGCATGGCTGTCCCTTGTCTGTCCCTTCGTTCTGAACTTCGCGAGTAAGAGTTCAGGGCTTGGAGATGTTTAGGGTCTAGGCGTGTCCAGCTCATCCAGGGCTTCTAAGAGTTACTGCAAGAAAACTGCCTGCACGTCTTGACATGAAGGAGGGGGACGACCGTCAAGGTGACATTGGCAGTAAGTCTATTAGCAGCAACTTCTTGCAAATATTCACCATGGAACCTGACGTCTGGTCGCGTTTGGGCCCACGACGGGTGAAGCTCGAAAAGAACGCCTCGTCAGTCAGAATGGTGTGCTATGCAGCTAGTAGATGCCAAAGGCTGCGTGTAACCTGAATAACGGCTTTAGTTGATTTTCGCTGGCGCCGCCGGCAGCAGGGTGGATCTCAACCTGGTCCGCCACATCGTCGTCAAGGATCTGAGGACACTGACAGTTCATTGGGGGTTGCTGTCTGCGAGTCTGAAGTCGCACCGGGAATCCTGAATGAATCAGACTTTAAGGGCCATGTTCCACTCCTTTTGGCTTTAGCTCTTTCGGCACGGCTGCTGAGGGAACTTGAGCGCCGAAACCCTGCCAAAAGCTAGCGTGTCAAGTTTTTTTGATGCTGAGAGTAAGATCCGCACTGGGCTAGGTTTAAGTGCAGCTCAGGCTTCTGGCTCGGGTGTGCCATGAGTACTTGTGGAGCTCTCTGCGGGCATGCGCTGCAAGAAGGCCTTATAATAGCCTTATAAACTTCATGAAGCTAGCTCCTGCAAAAAATTCCCAGCAAGGGTGCAAACCCCTCCCGAAACACAGACCCTGGAGGTGCTTTTGTTCGGCTTTTGGCTTCAATTCAGCTACAGCAGCACTGAACACAAAAGCCGGAGAGGAAAGCGGCGGCCAGATCCAAGATTGCCTTGCCTACGGGAGGCCTCTTTGAGCCACATGGCCGGTTTAGTCGGTTTCTTCGCAGTTACTGACTGCACTTCGGCTTTCCTCCTGACACAAGTCTGAACCGGGGATCCGGTCCCTTCTTCAGCTTGTTGAAGACAGGTTCATTTCTCGAATCAGATGTCTTTCAACTGAGCATCAGCACCCCTTCATTGCTCACGAGCCTCAGGACAATGCTGCGCCCAAAGCCCCACTGAGAAGCCCAAAACAATCACTCCACAAATCCCTAAAGCCTGAATCCATGAGAGTCCTAGCCGGGAGACTGGAACCGTGTTCACCGAGGAACAAGGCACCTCTGCAGCTCTTTGCTCTCTTCGATGGACAGTCAGCAGCAGAGGCCGGAGAGACCGGCTGCCCTAGTGTGGTGATGTCGTATGCTGTGCAGCTTGGAGCATCGCCACGACCCTCACATGCACTTGCAGCAGGGAGAAGAGTGGAGACGACGCATTTTGGAACAGTAGTTGGATCTGTTTATCAGGCCCATCCGGTCATAGCCCCTCCCACCATGAACCGCACAGTGAAAGGATGGTTATCGCCTGCCGCTCTCGTTGGATGATATGGGAGTTTCCGAAAATAGGGAACCGTAATATAGCACCCGAAATAGTAGGATCCTCATTATAAGGACCCGCAAACAAGGTACCCCTAATGTCGGAAACTCCTATATCGTCGTAGGCCTTCTTATCAATTATTGTACACGCTGGGTAAGCGATACCGCACGTGGTGGAAAGGCAAGTGCTGAGGTGCAAGACTTCTATGTTGCTCTGATTATGCACCCCGAGCCCTGTCACATTGCTTGTGTTCATGTATGTGTTCAAGTATATCCTCATCGCGTGAAGTCTTGCAGATGTCAGCACACCTGTGTCACGGTAGCAAGCAAGACTTCATGCAGCCGTGCCTGCCTGGGTGCGAGTGTGCGTCGAAACCAACCCCCCAAACCCAAACGGTAAACTGCTAAACCACTCGAAACGCTTGCAGCAGGGACCCGGGCCCATGGCCGCCGAGTGCTGTGCCAAGGCGCTACAGCCTAAGCTGCAGCTTGGCATGAGGATTTCGGGTTTAGACGGGCTGCAATGGTGGACGTCGGGAGTGTGCACTACTGGTACCTGTGGAGGCCGATTTGAGGATTGTGCACACCGTTGAGGGTTGAGTTGGGGTTCTCAGCTTGTGTTTTGTCCTGGCCGTAAGGGGCAGCACTGGGAGCCGAAACCCAAAGCACGATCAAGTAGACAACCACCAGACCCTAGAGCTATTCTGAGCTTGTGTAGCAATCACCATGACCATGGTAGTATATACTTGTAGCTCAGAGTGGGGATGTTGAGCCGGTGGGCTGCGCGTTCTTGGACGTTGTTGGGTTGAGGCCTGGGCATTTCTGTTTTGGATTGGGGCCCGCTGCATCTCCAGCGAAATGAGAAAAGCCGATTTCACTTCATGGCTTTCCGGACTTGCGGCCTGGGTTCGCGGATGCTAGATTTCCCGACTTCGTGTCCGTAGGTCAGACCTCGCCGTGCCCCACCCCAAGCGACTGTCTCTACATGCTACGGTCACCGTCTGCTCGCAAGACAGAGCTCCGCGTTCCAAAACACGGCGGTTGCTGAGGCTGCGGAACATGTCCGTCATACCCCAGGCAGGGAAACGGTTGAAATGTGACTTAGCTTGGCTCCTCGGATCCATCGGTTCAGTTGAGAGTGTCTCCCCGATTCCACTGCTGATAGCTATCGGGTTGAGCTGTGGCATTGATGCCAGACACTGAGTCAGAGCTCTCAGACGCTTTCAAGGTCAGCCAAAGATTGCTGGAGTCTCTGCGGAAGCAGCTCGAGCTTTCTTTACATGAAACCCTATCAGACCCTGTACCGAATCCCGGGGCCGAAGAGTTGTTCTTGTGCCTGACCACTTCAGGTGCTACAGGTGCTCGTGCTTGTATAGGGCTCAAGTCTTGTCGTGTGTGTGTCTCCGGTTTCTTAAGTGGTCAGAATTTGAAAGGGCTTGGGGTTCTGGGCTGCAGCTTCTTCGGATTTCAGGACGTTGAAGGCATTCCACACCGTTGGCCGGCAGATAGCCCTTCTCTGAAAGTGGCCGATATGTTGTGATAATGTTCCAGTACCAGCAATAGAAGCACGCTTAACACAACCATTGGTACTAGCAGAAAGGTCCAGGTTATTCGGCTCGAAATCGTGCACAGCGCAGGGTTCAGTATACAATCTTGCATTCACCCCAGAACCGGAGAGCCTCTTCTGTCAGGGCTACGAGAACGCCACCTTCATCAAGGCTGCTTGCACCGGTCTTCATGAAACAAGAGGGGCGGAGTTGAGGCTTCTGGAGAGCCTTGTTTTAGCTGAAGCCTGGTTGTTGTGGCCTGAACCACAGCCAAGCACAGAGAAGCTTTGCGGCTGCTATACTCCGACTTTTGATCGCTGAAGCCTGGAACCCCAGTTGGCATTTTGTCAGTTTCGGGCAGAGGATGTCATAGAGCCATAGGGCCAGGAGGTTCTTGTAGGGCTCAGGGGCCCCACTCTTGCAACAGCGTCGTTGCAGCCCAATGAAAGTCGAACTCGTGAAAGAGCCCAGAGCTTCGCCCTGCTAGAGGCCTGCCTGAAGAAGGCCTTCGAGGACCTCGACAAGGAAGTTCTCCGGAATCAGAGTTTCGACAGCATGTTCAATTCCCGGCCTCGGCTTTTGAACCCTAAACCCCGCAAAAGCACTTCAGGGAGTCCGGTCAGGGCTGAAGGGATCAAAGAGGATGCTTTCAGGGTCCTGGGCATGTTCCTTTCTCCAGGGTGTACATGAACTTGAATCATGACTTTTGTGGGGCCATCGCCTGTTCGGCTACGAATGAGCGTTGCGAGGCCTAAGTTGCGAACAAAGGCAGTGCACAATTATGGCCACAGTCATGTCTCTCTCGTACACAGAAAGCTTCCATGTTCAAGGTTCGTCATGCCGGACACTCCGATGAGGGCTTCATAGGGCCCCCAAATCTTTGACACCATCGAGTTGAACTTCTATTTACACACGATGGTTATTCTGATCGTCCTGATGCTTGAGTGATGGCACAGAGCAGTTCTTGATAGTTCCTGTTCATAAGTAGGTCATGCTGAACATGTCGGCCGCGATAATATGCAAGAAGCCTTGGTTTTGTGAGGGCTTGTGGGAATCCAAGCAGTTTGCTTCGGTTTCAAGCATCATACGTTCCGTATGCAGCTTCCTGCTTACCTACTTCCAGCGGAAACAACCTGTAACTCTACCCCAACAGTTCGCCCCTACAGTATGATGTTGAAATTAAGGTATACTCTGAAGTCCCAACGCTTAAGGCAAAAGTGTTGGGCAGCGTTGGTAGCACCATCGCGTCATCAAGCTGGACTGAAGCTCTGAAAACCATTCCTGCAAAATGTTCAACTGTGTTGATGTTCATTGGTTTGGAAGAGGCGAGAACATGACAATCGGTTGCTTTCTATGTCTCGATTGTCTTAACTCCATATCAGCTCTTCTACCCCTTGCTTTGCCTTCGCAGCCTGGGTGCCAAGCACTAGCCATTGAGGCCTTGGCATTGGCCTTAAGCTTAGTCCCAGAATCCACCCGATCCAGCCCTGGCGTTTCCGACGGCTGCGGTGGTGCCGTGGCACTCTTGGTGGGAGCCTCTTTGGCTGCAAGTTGGCTGTAGGGATATCTTGATGTAAGGGGTCAGGAGGCAGCGGTTCCGTACAGGCCTACGCGCAGTCGTCGAGAAAAGGCTTTTGCCTAAAGCAGCGGACTTCTGCATAGAAGTAGGTGACACTGCTGGATCAACATTGGGGTTTTGGGGGTGATGGACTGTCTTGAGTCTTGATGTGCTTGCCAAAGGTTCCGAGGCATGACGAATTCCGTCGGTTCTGTGTAAAGCTGGAGTCGATTTCAGTTTGTTCGCAATCCGAGGAGAAGCTCTTTACGGCCGTTTGCGGCTCCTGCGAGCTTGCGACTGGATGTCAAAGACAAGCAGGGCTGTGAAAAGTCGGGGGATGCCCTAGCTCCGAACGCTAGACACAGGATGCTGCTAGGAAAAAGGCCCCAAGCATTGCGATACCTCCCACTGAGAAGGAGAATTGCGAAAAAGCAGTGCTTCAGATTTGGAAGGTCTGAGCTTTTGGTTTCTTGGGTGCGCGGTTTGGGGGCAAAGCTACAAGTTCCAAGTTGCAGGAGCCTCGCACCTAGAACCCCACTAAACCGCAGTAGTTAATGTTCACCCATGGGTCAACAGCGCTTCCTGAAGTCCATCCTCCCGCAGTTTCGGGTATGGGGCACCCATTCCAAAGCACTGCCGAGACCTTGCTCGAAGCCGGACCGCGGAAAGGCAACAAGCAGGACACCTGCAAGGCGCTCACCTCCCGTGCATTCTAGGAATTCGGGGCTACGAGACGCAAGTTCATTGGGTCCTCTGTCGGCAAAACTTCAGATATTCCGTAGGGGTGGAACTGCATTCAGGGCCAGGGCCGGGGTAAAGGTATCGAAGTTTTGGGATGGCACTTCACTGTCTGACTCAACCACTCATCCGCTCTCGAGGCCTTAATTCTTAAACCTCAAGGCATACGTGTTGCATCCCAATCCTCCCACTCTCCAAATTCATTCCAGAAGCTACAGATAGGAGTTGATAGTTTTCGTTTGCCTGCACCCGGCGAAGGCAGTAAACCCATATCTTAGCAAGGGCAAAGCCCACAAACTGCTCGAAGCCCGGGAGCTGTTGGCCCCTGGGCTTCGTGGAGCTTACGGATCTCGTGATCCGTGTTTTGCAGGATCTTCCCGGAGTCTTCAGTCAAGCACTCCCTAGTTCCAGAGATCCTCGAACGCAGGCTGAGGATGCATCAAACGTTTTTTTTCTTCAACTCTCTGGATGTCAGCTGGCTTCTTTCTGCTGGAAAACATATAAGCTTTGACACCCCTTTCGCAGCTGTAGCTCGGTAGAGCCCTTGCTTCTACTTAAAATTCAAGCCTTGCCTCCCCAGCAGGCCGTGAACATGGGCGTAAACCAGGGTCACTTCAAGGTTCCGGAGGATCAGCCTCTTGGTTCGCAGTTGCTGACATTGTGGTTACTACGTAGTTTTCTATGTCGCGTTGAGTTTTCACTTAGTAGTTGGCATGTGGTTGGCAAGCCCCGGAAAGGGCAGCTCCTCCGGTTTAGGCTTTCGACGCCATTCAAACTGATTGTGCACATGTCTTGAACATGCGGCATGAGAAGTGCTGTTGATTGCAGCTATGGAGGCTGGAAAGTGGTCAAGGGACGGTTGGGTTACGTATCCACTCAGATTCTCCAGATCACTCTAGAGTTTCTTCAGATAGCAGACATTTTGGTGCAAATAATCTGAGTTTGAAGTGTAACAGCTCAGGTGTTATCAAAGACATGTTTTGCTTGTCAGGTTGTGGAAAAGAAGGGCGTAAGTCCGCCGTTGCTCTAGCCTGCTCCGTCTAACGGGCAGAAACAATGTCTGGCTGCAGGTTCTTCGTGCCCGTTTTCGTGTTGTGCGTGAGCATCGTTACAGGTCCCTCCAGGAGCCGGTTCCGCGCCGTGTCTTTACACCGCCTTCGATTGAGAAGCGACACATTTCCGGCAGCCCGAAACAATCAAAGCATCCGATCGTGTCCTAAACCCTCGTAACCCATCCTAAACCTGGAACGCTGAGAAGCATAAACAAACCGTGAGGCGATACTTGCATCAACCCCACGACATTGCCAGAGCTGACAAAGGGGCCGGAACTATCCGACGAGCCACGAGTAATGAAGCACTGTGCTCGACCTCACATTAAGCCCTGCAGTCCGTCGCCCATTCAGCCTCATAAAAATGCAAGTTCAGGCAATACCCCACTCCTTTCCGCAAGCTAAGGAAGTTTCTCCAAGACAATGGTGGAATGGTCTTTCCTGGAGAGGGCGGAAAGCTGATGACCAGCAACCCGCAAGGAGCAACAACAGCAGTGTCCAGGCCCGCGGGGTCCAACACCTTAAAATTGTACTATGGAGGTCTGGTGGCCCCACACACACACACACACACTGCAGTCCCTAAATCACTCAGTAGACAAGAATCCAAGCCCTAACACCAGCCTGAATCGCCGACCGCTGATTGCGAGGGCCGGTAAGTTAAAAGGAAGCGAGAGAGTTGCCGACAAGCGATTACTAGGAGAGCCCCCTGAACTCACACGAGCAAGGATACACACCAGCGAGCTTGGATCCAAGTATCCCTTGTAAAGATATTGCAACACTCAAAAACACAGCAGTTTGCAAATGAAGCCCGCCTGCCAGCCAGTAGTGTATATTGGATTGTATTGGCGTATATCGGTGGAGACACCCTGAGACTTGAATGCATTCGTGCGAAACCCTGAAACTACTGTATGCATCATGTACGTGTATGGATATACATACATACAGATACACCCACCCACACACACACACATCCGTGCGCCCACATACATGTAAGTACATACACACGTACATACAACCATCCATCCCCCCCTCCCACCCACCCACCCACGCACGCACACACGCATGCGTGGGATGTGTCTGTGTCTGTGTACATGTATATGTGTATGTATATGTATATGTATACGTGTGATGCTGGTTGGGGTTCGCCGACCCCCCGCCCCCGCGCTCGGCCAATGAGGGCTCGCGAAGCCAACAACTGTCACGAGTATGCATCTCCAACACGCCCGATCTATGCGACGGTGGGCACTTTTCCAAACGCCTCTCGGACATGAGGTCCCAGAAATTGCCAACTGTATGGAGGATGGCGTCCCTGACAGACCCCATCCCTGTGCCAGCTGACCCGCGACCCGTTGCAACCATGTGGCCAAGACGAGGGTCCGGCAACCAACACCTGTCGCAAGGATCTCCTTCGGACATGCCCCCGAAGCGACGACTGGCACGAAGATCATGAAAGCCATGCTCGTGACCAGGAACGTGGACAGAACACACCCGGCGACCAAAGAAGGATGTTGGGGATGATTTTGCTGATGATGCTGCTGCTGATGATGATGATGAACACCCCAACGGACCCGAGCCCACAAGCACACCACACGACAGGGGAGGGAGGCATCCCAATCAGAGCTAAACCCCGGACCCTACCACACTGCCGGGTGTGATGCAGCATGAGGCAGTAAGCACCAAAGAATGACACCCTTTTGCCGGTCGTGGGTGGGGGTGGCATGGGGTGGCGGGGTGGTGTCAAACTTAAAAAGAGACAGTGAGTTTTTGCTCACCTTGTTAAGCCCGGCCTGCAGGTCCATAGGAGACCGGGCATGGAAGGGATCCATGGGAGGCCGGCGGCTTCTTCTTTGTGGTGTTTTGTTCGTTCGCTGCCTACTTGGCCTAATTCTGATTCCTTTTGTTACTGGGCGGGGTTCGTGAAGCAAGGGGATTCCACTCTTTCCACTTGATAGCTGTTCATTGGTGTAAAGCTACTCGGCTGCTAAGCTCAGGCTATGGTTAGTGCGGTTAGGGCGGCTGCTGCAGGGTGCATTGCATTATGGAGTACCAGTGTCGCTGTCTGCGTGTGTATGTGTGCATGTGTGTATGTGTATGTGTGTGTGTGTATGTGTGTGTGTGTGTATGTGTGTGTGTGTGTGAGCGTGTTCGTTCGCAGGCTATGGCTGAAGGGCTTTTTCTAGAGTATTCAGAGCGCTGGGCTGGGGGGGAAATTACTGTAGTTCCTCTACGTTGGTCAGGTTTACGTGAGGCTTCCAAATTGCGGGGTTTCTGGGTGGAACCTTTCGAGAGCTCAGAAAGATTGGGTTTCATTACCTTAAAATCTTAAAACTTGCAAGTTTCGGAGTCAAGCCTTTCCCCTCCAATTCAAGCGCGACGGGGGACCAAATATTATGTGACGTACGGGTACCCGACGTGCGATTCGTGTTCATGCCTGCATTATGATGGAAGAACTATATTAAGCATCGAGGCTCCCGTGCTACAGTTGAGGGTCCATTATCTTCCCGAGGCTATGAAGCATGCGTTATGACTTTCTGACACAGTTTATGCTTCCTGTAGAAAGTTTGAGTCCTGCTTCAGGCACATAGTTGGGAAGGCTTGTTGCCAAGGTTGACAACCAATAACACATAGCATCTTGGTTCCATGCAATGCAGCTTAGTACGACGCAAGCAGATAACGACGATGTGAAAGATGCTCGAAGCACTCGTGTATGCTTCATGGACGCCTTCCGAAAATCATACGTGAAATCTGTACAACCTTCCGAAGCTTTCCCTGCAGAAGAACTGGAGCTCTCAGGCATGCCTGGTAGCTTGAAGTTCCTGAGAAGCGTCCCTGAGACCAGACACACAGATTCCCGGACTGCCTTTGGCTGATGGTAGGAAGCGCACACGATGGTATGAACTGTACTACACTACATGCAGCACAGTGGATGGGTGGCTTTGTCGTTTGCTGTGCAAAGACAGGTGCATGAGTACATGTGCTTTGCCTTGAGCGTTAAGCAAGATGTCGATCGTCTGTGCACAAATTTTCAGCTTTTTGTTCAGTCCACAGCTTCGCTATAGCCGCTATAGGGATAGTGCGCCAGGCTTTCAGTATGTCTGTCGGAGCTGTCAACCTTGTTGCGATGAGACTGCTGAGGCCTTGAATAGAATCCGATTAGCTGTGCATTAGCTAAGGATCCCGGGGCAATGTCCCTGTAGCGTGGAAAATCAGAAAGGCTACAGTACCTGCATACTGGATCCTGATGGTGTTGTTGTAAAACACTCTGAGCAACAAGGTTTATTTGATTGCAGGTTCGTGGTTTGCTGGTTGCGCTTCTGGGTGGAAGCTACAATCCCACAAGAACCTTGAACTCGGTGCACAGTCCCCTACAAGAATATGTGCATCCGACACCAACCCACAGTGTCCGTTCGCTTGCAAGATTCTGCACCGTCGACTTCCCTCGAAATCGTCGAACCAAGGATGTCTCGTGGGCCGATCGGCACATCGCCTTGGTCCTGAGCTCCACGCCCGTTCCAGCCGCCATACCAAGTGCACAGGCCCCCGGTTCGAGACAGGGAACCCGAGCTCCGGCAGCAGAAACCCAAAGAGGCTGCAGACAAGCTATACATGTCTGACTGTCGGACTCTACAAACTCGAAGCCCAAACCCCCTGAATGTGACAAGCCGAATCGTCATTCCAGAGAACTCCGGAAGTTGAAGAGGCTTTTGTCCTAAATAGAAGCCCGAAGTTGGCCATGTTTATGCCACCTGCAGAGCAGCTTTGTCTGTAAGCCCTGACAACCTGGACTTCATCCAGTTCTGCTATGATTAGGGTGAGTCTCCACTCGTTCGGGAGATGGGCACGTGTTGGCGTTGCATCTCCGATGTTTTGGCGCTTCTTAGGGTGGCAATCACTGTCTGAAAGCTACTGTGATGACGAGTACGTGCTGCTATGATTGAAGTATCTGTGGTTGTGGGAGCGCTTGCACTACGGGGAGTGGATCGGGGGCGCTTAGAGGGGAGGCATGTGAGGTCGGCTGTAGTTTCCCCCACCCCACTCGCTTTTCTACGATTTTGTCGTATATACCAATCAACCCAGCTTTTTGTCCTGCCTTGTCCGACTGGCGTTGACCAACTTGCTGGCTGCCGAGCGATTCGGCTTCTCTTGAGGGCGAAGTAGCGGCATATGCCTCCCAGGCACTTGCGTGCATCATTGGCTCCTCAAACCGGCAACCCTCCGTGTCCCATTAGGCTGTTCTACCCGGGAACAGACAGTCCTTGCGGAGACCTCGTTTAGTTCTACATCTCGGAAACAGTCGGTCATCGCATCTCCAATGATCAGAAGTTGATTTCCGGAGCGGATCCCTGAACGCATGTGAACCCTCACACCACTCTCAGCTGCTCAAACCCTGGTCTTTCCGGTTAATTCAGGCTGCCGCAAAACAACTTGCCTAGTGAATAGCCTCCACCCAACATCCAAAACTCAAGACCCAACTTCCGAGCAGGTTGCCCTGACGATCTCCGACTTTGAGTACAAGCCGCGAGCACTTCGACCTTCAGAAATAGATGTGTGCCGAAAGTTTTGGCGGCCGCTGCTGGAGCGTGGCTGGAACAACGTTCGAAATTGGTCAATTGGAGTTTGAATTTTGGGGGTCAACTCACAACGGGATGCCGAACGATGCCAGACGAGGAGAAAGTTGTGCAAGCACCGGGAAGTCTCATGGCAAGTGTAGCATGAACTGCTGCAGCAACTTCATCGTCAGCGTCATCTCAACGTGGTTAGCATAATCATCAACAATGCTTGGACTCTTCTGGATGGTGCCTGAAGCAAGGCTCCCCTTTCTGCAGGTCCTGCTCTTCACTGATTCTGTCTCGCCTTTTCTCTCACCCATGCATTGCTCGGCGCAGGTTGAAGAGTTGCCTAAGTACCTCTAGAGAGAAACTGAAGACCAGGGATGTTGCAACCCCATAAAGCTTTCTTGAGGCAGCTTGCCCTTGGCATCTACAAACTAAACCCTAAAGCCTGCATGTGGTCGCAAAACAGAGCATGAGGCAGCCAGCGGCGACATCGCTCACCGCGCTGCCCTGGCGCCCCAGAATGCCAATGCGCGACTTGGACGGCTGGCTTCGGGGCGCAGGTTGCGCAGATTGTATGAGCATGTTGGGTCTACTGTGCACGCAGTGCTTCCGGGTGGGGGTTTCGCATCATCAACAGCTGTTACTGCTTCATGAGCAGCATCGGATTCTCTTTTGATGCTTGGTATACGACCATCACGACAATCCTCATTTTCAGTTCGAGGATGTACACAGGTTTCGTGGACCCTTCGTGGCTTTCAAAACAGCCCGAGATTCACTCGAAGTCCTTCTAGGCAGTGCACGACCATCGTGGTCTACTTCGTCCCCAAGGACGACCGCGCTGTCATGGAGCCAGCAGCCAAGAGAGCCAAGAAGGACAGTCCGCAGCCCTTCTGTCTCATAGAAAATCTTTGTCATAGTGGGGTAACATTTTACATGTTATTTGTACTTAAGCCCAAGAAGGAATAGACAATTTTATCCTCTAATATTATCCCGACCATGAACTGGATATGTTGACTGCTGGGGAGTTCAGGCTTCGGGGTCAACGGCTTGGTCGTCTGCTAGACCCACATGTTTACTCTAGGGCTTCTTCGGTTTGTGTTCAGTGTCACCACGACGGGTCGAGAACATCATGATTCATTGCGATTGAGAGCATGTAAATGAGGCAATGACCGGGTAGTTGCAAGAACATTTCGATCATGGGGCCTATGTAGATTGATGGTGCATTCGTCCCCGCGGCATCTGACATTCCCAGCCAGGAAGCGGAAAGTGTGCGCTTGCGGCACATCGTGGCAGCTTGGAGAATCGCAGTGTTCAGGAATCAGGTTGTGCTGAGGCCATTAAATGCAGGCGGTTTTAAGTTTTAAGAGCATACTTTAGTTTCATCAGTGAACCATGTTCCCGTATTGGCACGTACAACTCTATTGTGAACGAATGACAAACTAGCACAACCCCCTCTCTTACAAAGGACAACCGGTCATAGTTTCAGATCGACCCTTATCGGTGTGTTCAGCCTTTTCCGGTGCTAAATTCCTTTAGGCGGGCCAGGTTCCATCCCGCTCCACTTGCCTGGGGGTTTGGAGTTAAGAGACTGGGGTCTGGGTTTGTCGTCGAGAGTACAGTGTTCAAAGATTTCAGTATAAGGTTTCCAGGGTTGAGTACATGGGCAGCCGCAGAAATCGATGTTGGCGGAATCATTGACCCATATGAATTTGCACAGAGACTGCTGCTCGCCATAACCTTTTTTGAGGCCCTCTTGAAGCCTTGCACATGTTCGCCAACGGAGTAATCAGTTTCTCAAACTAGGGAATCACGTCTTGCTGCGCTGTCCTGACATGCAGAGGCTGGCTTCTTAGATCCTTTCGTCCTTCCTGGGCCCCTGGTTGGCCACGAATTATAGACTCTGAGTCCCGAAAAATCCAAACCAAAGCAAAATCCAGGTTCAATTCTTGTGAGGCCAAACAGCGGCAAATCCCTAACCCAACCAACCGACTCTGGAGCATAGAGCAAAGCCAAAAATCCCTCAACCAGCATTTGCACGAAGCGGTACGGCCGTTCCAGCAAAGACACCCCCACTAATCCCAAAACGGGCCTGCACAATCAGACAAAGGTGCGCCACCAGGATTGTTCATCACCTTTCGATCCTGTCCGGAACGTACCCTGGCCGGACTTTGCTGCTTTCGTAGAGTCGTAGAGAGAACGAGCGCATCATGTTTCGGTTGCCTTTGGCAAGTCCCGTTGGCCTG
>CAJNDT010002835.1:561425-718402 GCA_905221615.1 Symbiodinium sp. CCMP2592
CCTTAACCCCGAAGCCTAATATACCTGTGGACATTGCTGCCAGCCATGCGAGAGGGAAGAATATACCGGCATGTCCGAGTTGCGAGAGCGCAATATACTGCTAAATACTAACTGGGGAGTCTCGCTTCGGGCCGCCTTTGTCCGGCCTGGCTTCTCCAGCATTAATGTCCGCCATTGAAGTTGGCTAGTCCCCTGGTGTTGGTGCAAAACCCTATTGCAATCTAAGCGCCTATAAGCGCTTCAAAATCCTCAAGACTTGGGAGTTCTTGCAAAAGCTTCTAATCCGCAGCCGCGCACACCCAAATTCTAATCACGAGCCGCACATTCCAACTAGGACTTGTCAGCTGGATCTTCGATCCTAAACCCGACTGATCTGAAACCCTCCGCCGCAACCCTAGGTCAGAGCCTTCCAAGCTAAACTATAGCTATGTTTTATTCACAAACCTGCTGAGAGCCTTGGATTTAGTTCTTGAGGTGTGAGGATTTAGGAATCGGGTTGGGTCCAGGCAAAGACCATGAAGCTGCCGGCAGGGAAGAAGGCCTGATACATGGCTTTCCGACTGGGGAGTTTCAGGGTTGAAGGGCCAACGGTGTTGGGATCTTGATCTTCGAGCTTCAACACAACACATGGTTTAGGTGAGGCACAGAAGTTTAGACATCAGGGTGGCCTGCAGCTCCAGAGTCTTAACTGTTGAACTCTATGGCCACCGTCCCCGTTTTTCAACTTCTGGAGCCTGCACCTCGCTCTGTCAGGACATCGAAGAACCACGAGCAATGTATACTCCAACCCCAAAGGCACCAGCCCCTCAGCCCACTGTCAACACCCTGAACCGCTAAAGCCCTCTACTATCCTACACTCCTGAACATTCCTGAGCTAAACCCCGGAAGGCCAGAAGAGACCGCTGTCAGAACTCCCGGACGCCAGGCGAGCACAGCGGCGCTGCAGCCAAGCCCAAAGTTCACTTCACTCTGCAAGGACCAGGGTTTAATTCCGCCTCGGGTGCAAACCAGGGACTGTATGTAGCTAGAATAGCAGCTAGAACATACGCTTTGGCCTTAGGGAATTCTATAGGCTGTTTTGGAGCCTGTTGGCGCTGAGTGCTCTGGAAACCCGAGGTTGTTGAACGCTTTACGTGGCTCTGAGAGAGGGAACGTCAGATTGCCGCGGGGCATGTGCTCCTTTCGGATCTATGGTGAGTATAGTCGTTGTGGAGTAAGACCTGCCATTTAGAAGCTCTGAGCCAAGCCCTCGGGCGCTTTCGGCTTTCTCCGAGAATCTGGGAACTCATCGCCCTGATTACCCAAGAAAGGCATGACTAGGTTTGACTTCACACCGCATGTGCAGACGTAGCCATATCGGGGCCAAGTGACTGGAGCGTGAGCATTCCCCCCACCTTCCGTGCTGTTCCGACAATGCCGGGTGCCAAGCCTCGCTGCCTCCTCATCGGCGGCCAGTTCACTGGGAATTTTTGCGCGAGGGAGCTGAAGAAGCAGTTCTATGTGACGGTGATTGATGCGAAGGAGTACTTCGAGTACACCCCTGGAGTTCTCCGGGCCTTTGTGAGGCCTGCTCACTTGGACTCCTTGACCTTCACCTTGCAGCCAGTGTACGAGCGCAAGATGGGCGTGAAGTTCATCTGGGGAGAAGTGAAAGAGCTGAATGGTGACAGGAAGACCGCCGTCGTGAAGACCATGTTCTCGAACAACATGGATGAGATTGGCTTCGACTATTGCATCATCTGCTCAGGCTGCAACTTCGGGCCCTTCAAGCCCATGGGTGAGAGCCTTTGGTTCCCGACCGTACATGAGGAGGGACGGGCCGTCAGCGACTGGAAGCACATCGACGAGCGCTTCCTGGAGGGCCGTCGCCGTCACGTTCTGGAGGAGTACCACAAGCTCCAGGACCTGAACAAGAAGAAGGCCACAGTGCCTAAAGACCCTACGGAAGGCAGCAGCCTGCGAGTCTGCGTCAGACGAGACAATATTAATATTGGTGTTAGTAGGTTTTCGTGCTGTCACTGTGGGTTTCCGTAGTAAAATACAACTTGGAAGGCCACAGTGCTCATCGTCGGTGCCGGGTTCATTGGCGTGGAGTGGGCCACGGAGATCGAGCATTTTTTCCCAGATGTCAAGCTGACCATCATCGACTTCTTGCCGCGCTGCTTGGGACCTTTGCCGGACAGTGCTGCCAACTACTGCTCCGAGTACATGAATGCCTGCGGCATCAAGGAGTTCTACAGCTGCGGTTACGACCCAAAGAACCCAGACTTCTGGAAGAAGATCGAGCTGCCCAACGGAGCTGATGAGACCTACGTTTGCATTGGTGTGAAGGCCTCCAACTACTTCATGCCCAAGAACACCTTGTCCGACAAGGGCCCTGGTGGAGGTGGCTGGATCCACTTCAACAAGCACCTGCAGGTCACGGTGAAGCCTTCCGAGGGTGGCGGTGTTTGGGCTGATGGCTCCATCTTCGCGGTGGGCGACTGCAACTACGGATGCATCGGGGAGCCCGGAAAATGGGAGATGCCACCTGTCCCGAAGATCTCCTATCCCGGTGAGGAGCAGGCCTACCACGCGTGCCTGAACGTCATGCGCTTGGCTAAGAACCAGAAGAACCTCGTGAAGACCTGGTGGCCCTGGGGCGCCGGCATGTTCGCTACAAGCTTGGGCCCTCACGATGCTTGCTTCGTCGCTGGAGCCAACGAGAACAAGGGCTCTGGCTACATGGTTAACTGGTGGATCCCAGCAGCCCTGCAGAAGGAGATCATCGAGACCACCAAGATCGACGAGTGTCGCGACCGTTGGATCGGCATCCTCATTTGGCACTTCGTGCACCACACCCCGGTCCACCTCTTCGGCCGTGGCCCTTGGGTGGTGTAGAGACCCTGGGTGCAGAACTGCGACCTAGGAGCCACTCTGCGATGCCGCGCGGTTTGTTTAAGGTGTCCGGAGCTATGAGAGCCCCGACCGCAGATTACTTCAGCCTCCGGCTGTAGGACGAGCTTTTGTGAGCGAGTCAACCCAAGAAAGTGATCGCGCTTGCAGTAGGATATGCCGCAAGGTGTACGGGGATTCGTGCCGAACACTGGCCTAGGTGCCGTGGGACTTCCGGATGTGTGCGCGTGTGTGTGTGTGTGTGTGTGTGTGTGTGTGTGTGTGTGTGTGTGTGTGTGTGTGTGTGTGTGTGTGTGTGTGTGTGTGTGTGTGTGTGTGTGTGTGTGTGTGTGTGTGTGTGTGTGTCCTCATTGCTGGAATAGCCTGAAATCACGATCGCCTGCTTCAACCCACCCTCTAGAGTCCATGGGCGCCTTGCTCGCTTCAGCAGCTTTTGGTGTCGCATACATCATGAATCATGGCCCCACTTGTGTGTGGCTCGAAGCTGCCCAAGATTTGAAGCTGAAACGTGGCGGCGCATGCAAAGCCGCCACGTCAAGCCCGAAGCCCTGCAAAACCCCAACGGAAACTGTCTGTTCACTCGGATGCACCTGCGCAGGACCTCTCTGAGTGCACGACCGCGCAGAAAGGTGGTGGCATGTCCGGGGCTGAAGGGGCTCGCTTTTCTTGGGGGTCCGTACATTCAAGATGTTTGCTTCAGTGTAAAACTCTTGTCTTCCCTATGCTGTCCCACACCTGTGTCGGAGCCCGCTAATTCCAAATGTGATTTACCACGTACATGCGCACATGTGCTTCTGCAGTCTTGATAGGCTTCTTGTCAATTTTGTTTCACTTTCGCAGATTGACTGCCCAAGACCAGCTTTGTGCTAGGTCCAGGAAAAGGCCGTGCTAGGCTGGGGTAAGTTAGTACTTGCTTTCTGCCTGCGCAGTTAACCTAACGGCATTAATCTCCGATCGTCCTGTGCTTTGCTTTTGCTGTGGCACTGCTTCGATCTACGATTGGTTGCCCCGGGCTTTGTGACCGAGAGTTAAGTGGATTCCTCTGCGTTTCACAGGCTATCAGCCGTAGGACCTCTGCATCCGATTGTGGATTGTTGCTTTGCTGATGCCGCTTAGGCACTCGGAACGCCTGATCCAACGAGCGCTCGATCACTACCGTTTGCCTGGCCCAGACCAAGTTCGGCACCTGTGATCGGCCGTGCCGCCGAGAGAATGGCGATTCCGATCGGTTCCCCTCGTGTCTCTTCGACTGTCGGTTCTTCACTACAGTAGTGACGCCAGTCGCACGGGATGCTGTGGAATGATGGTGCCCACGCAGCCCGCTGCGCCTCGCACGCTTCACTCGCCTCGCTTTGCTTCGCTGCTTGCTTCGCCTGGTGAGGACGATCAGAGTGCTCAACATCATGTGCCGTTTTTGCCATGCTCTGCTGCTTTCGCAATGCCTGGCACCATCAACGCCGGCACGCTTCCTGCTTCTGCTGATGCTCGTGCTTTGCCTGCCTTGGCTGCTTTTTCTGCGTCTGCTTCTGCTCTTTCGCACCCTTCTTTTCCGACCGATCTTCCTCTTGTCCTCTGTCCGTTCGCGGTCCAGCGGGCGCCCGTCCGGGCCCGACGGCCGTGGTCCTCCGATTGCGGGCCCGGCGTCGTTCCGCCCGCCCCGATTCCTATGGGCCGGCTTTGGTCCGTGGTGGGGCTCTGCCCCCCGGGTTGACGAACAACAGCCATGATTCTGGCACTGTACCCCTGTTCCATGGTTCCGGTGCAGCGATAAATGCACCGGTCCATGGTAGCGATGCCCCTGCTCACGATTTCAGCAGGAGGCTCGCTAGTGCCGGCCCTGGCGGCCCGCATCGCCTCCGATATTTTGGCGATTGCGCAGGGGCAATACCCAGGCCGACCTCGAGATTCTGAGGAACGGCGTTTCGGATATTGCCGAAGTCCTTGAAAACAAGCTTTGCCATATGGGGGATCTTGTTCAGGCTGAGGTGAGGAGTGAGCGCGATCATCAGAAGCACGTTGCTGACGTTGCTCGCGAGCGACGCATCTCCGATCACGAGACGCTCGAGGCTCATTTTGCGAGGCTCAACTCCATGGTCAATGACCGATTCATTGAGTTTGACGAGCGCATCTTTCGATTGAGCGAGTCTCGTGCTGGATCGATAGCCATGCAGCTTCAGGAGACGATCCGCACGATCAAGCGGTATCCTGATGCTCTGCAACAGATGAGCATCAATATTTCCAACGCTGAGGCGCGGATCGGTGCGGTTGAACACACCTCCACCAACCGAATCGAGGTCATTCGAACCGAGATGAGCCGGGCCTGCCACGATCATAAAGAGCGGACCGACCGTCTTATCGAGCATCTTCCTGCCAGAGTCACACATCTCGAGGCTGGCTGCGCCTATAAGGCCGCTTCTGACCGGTCGACTCCTTCGAGGGCTAGCCGGCTAGCCATGGAATTTTCCTCGTGTATGTATCTCTCTCTCTCTCTCTCTCTCTCTTTTTTCACTGACACTCGACGCTGCCGAGCTGCTGTTTCTGAGCGCGTTGAATCTACTTGCTGACATCCGCTGTGGGATCAACGGTTTGTCCGAACTGCCTGCGATAAAAGGCTTTTCGGCTTTTCGCTATGAGCCTACGTTACGATCAAAGGCTGCGATTGTACAACGTGCAGCATAGACACGATCCAGCTGCAGAGGTCGACCCACATCTAATGGCGTATATTTTTGGCTTCATGCCCTGTTGACCGGAAGAGGTGTGGCTCGATGCACAGTCAGTGTATGTGTTACTTGTCAACTCCGCTCCTTTCACGCATGAGCTCGCATCGAGGGGTGTGTGATTTACAACGCTCATGCGCACATGTGCTTCTGCAGTCTTGGTAGGCTTCTTGTCAACTTCGTTTCATTTTGGCAGCTTGACTGCCCAAGACCAGCTTTGTGCCAGGTCCAGGAAAAGGCCGTGCTAACCTGGGGTTAGTACTTGCTTTCTGCCTGCGCAGTTAACCTAACCGCATTAATCTCCGATCGTCCTGTGCTTTGCTTTTGCTGTGGCACTGCTTCGATCTACGATTGGTTGCCCAGGGCTTTGTGACCGAGAGTTAAGTGGATTCCTATATGCTTTTCACACCAAAGTTCGGAAAGTGTAGGATCGTGTAGATTGGCGGTTTTCGGGCTTCCGACTTTGGAAAGGGGGGTGGACGGGGCTTGTCACGACTAGGGAAGCTAAGGGCTGACATCATGTTTCGACATTCGAGAATTCGATCTTGGGATCTCAGGTATAGGGCTCGGTGTTTTGTGTGTGTGTGTGTGGGATTTCCGTGCTTATGCGTATACTACATACATATTCGCACACACACACACACATACATACATATGGCTTCCTGCTTGCCCGTGTCAACATACATCCATCCAGACATACGCACCAGTACAAACCTTGCGCGTCGGTTTCTGGACTTACAAGCTGCATTTGGCAGCGCCAGCAAAGAAGCATCCTGCTAGGGCCTTTGCCTTGTCTCTTGGAGGGCTTTGCGAGGTAACGGTGGTTTCCACGCCTCGAGCCCAAGGCACCTCCCAAAGGCCTGCGCATTGAATCCGTGGACATCCGCAAGCCCCTTCCAAAGTCCCTCACAACCAAAGCTCGCCACTGCACCCGAACTCTGAAAGCGAAACCACGTGCATCCACATCCCCAATCTTTAACCCACTGAATCAACCTTCAGCCCTAAACCTGCCGAGGGCAAGCAGCAAGACAACCCTAGACCCTGGTCTAAACCTTCGGCAAAAACTTCCAAACGCTTTCAAACACCTGCATCTGCGCACGCAATCGGCCAGAAAACATCCGATGTCGCGCCACGACAGATTAGAGGAGTTTAAACCTTCAAGGATTGGCGACCTCGGATGGCTACAGCCGGACGAGCTGAAGAATCGATTCGGTCCAGCTTTGTCCGAGGCTCTTCAGGAGTGTAGAGTTTATTGGCGAGGTTCAGAGATTCTGATGTGATTTCCTTGGGCTCCGGGTGACCAGGGGTAGATCCGGGCAGAGCATCTTGGGCTCGATGGAGTCTCTTTGATGGGTGGGTCATCAGTCCGTAGGGCCGTAGGGTCGGTGCGTTGCATCGAGACGTTCGGCGTTGGGCTTCAGGTTCCAGGTTCCGGGCCAAGACTTCCGATCTCGAGCAGCAGGAGAGTATCCCCACTTTCAGGGCTGACTGCGACAACGGTCAGAGTCACACTGATCGAGTTTGTTGGGGTCACCATCCCGTGACAGTCTGGTTTTCGGAGGCTGGGATCGTCACTGCGATGCAAAAGCTGCCAACAGTCGTTGGTTTTGCTAGCTGCTCAGCGGCCAATCCAATGTAATACAACCTGTACAGCACAGCATGCGATGCGTCAGCTACGACTACAGCCTTCGGTGGCTTGCTGGAGCAGACACAACGCTTGGCTTGGAAAGAGTGCCCTAACCAACCGCGAACTCCGACAAGCACCACCCCGCACGAGAGGGAGGTAGACGAAGAAGCCGCGAGACCAGGAACCCAAGCAAGATCACAGGTACCACGGTGGGATTTCATGTTATGGGAGGGTGCCCGGGCCCTGCATCATACATACCTTCATGGTGCCGGATTCCATGTAAGTTTAAGTGGATTGTGAGAAGCAGGTTGGCAGCGGCTTTCGCTAAAATGACCCCTTTATCCCAATGTTGGATGGTTCAGCTTACTAACTAGACCTCTACCATGAGAGTCCATGGAACCGATTCAAAGAGGTGTCATGCTGCGCCAAGTGAGAGGCACACTGTAACAGTCGAAGTGCCTGGTGCCGATGCTGCACTTGTCCACATGAAGAGCTCAGCCGTGGTGGTATAATGCATCGGTCTGAAAACGCATGCGTTGTGAACTGTACCGTGCATGCCGCTCCCCACCCGTCAATCGCACATGGCTCATCCACGCCCTGAAGGCGGCAAAGAACCTTCAGCCAGGGCAATGGAGCTACTTTGGCTGCATCGGAAAGGCTCTTAGGGTCCTCTGTCTTTGGGAGAGCGCCTTTGCAGCATGGCAGTCCAGCATGTTAAGTCGACATGGATCTAGATGCTAAATGCACGAGCCGTGCAGCTTCCTATTTCGAAGCTAGGAGTTCAAGCATGCCGAATTCAAGTCGAATGGGCATAAGCCTTTTGAGCACGGTGCCGTATATGCCATCATGTGCCTTACGAGTTGGCCTCGCTTGTTATCAGAGCAAATGGAGCTGTTGGTGTCTCTCGGATCTTGCATGGGGACCCAGGAGCCTTCTGTAAGACCATAGTCAAAATCTTCGAAATGCGCTTCAATCTCGAGGTGGGTTCTTATTCACATGAGGTTGAGTTCAGCGTATGTAAGACGGCTTGAGCTCTCAGATGTTTAGTGCGAAGGCACCTTGAAGGCACTTTCCCCATAACCCGGCATCCCATAAGCTTTAGCCATTAAGCGGAAACTTAAAGAACGCGCGTGTCTAGTTCCCATCACGACTTTTGCCGCTTGCTCAATGTATGCGAGGGGTGCGGCAAGTGTTGCAACACTCAGAGCACTGTGCCGCATGGTTGTGCATAGTGGCTAGTCCGAGAGTGCGTGCCAAAATCCGTGGGACCCAAGCGAACCGCTTCACGTTCCTGGTGTTTGCCTATCCGCCAGGTTTAGGGTTGATGTTTTCGAACAGACGGATTCAATGAGGCCTGCTTAAGGGTTTCGGCTTTAATGCAGCAATGTGGAACTACGTACAAACTCCTGCAATTCGACCCCCAACACCACTCACACGCCAACACCAGCCTAAACAAATCTTTACCTTGGGAAGGGTCGACCTGAGCGCGCTGCAGGTGATTTGGCGTCCTCTGAGATGGGTATCCATATCTTCCAGAGAATCGCATAGGTGGAAATCCCTTCATCCCTAAGCCGAAAGTCTCGAGACCTCGTGTGCAGGGAGTTAGATTTCCACAGCATTGGCAGCTCGTTAGGCGATTAGCACATCCTCGTTACTGCGTTGAAGTCGGTCTTTGGTGAGAGCTGGTTTGGTTGGAGGCCCCGGATGTCTCAAAAGGACGAGACCAAGTGAGCCTGCTGCTGAAAAACCGTCGCAAAGAGCGTCTGCACCGGACAGCAGAAAGGTTTCCTCGGACTGCTGCGCCTGTCTAATATGCAGATGGAAGCCCAACACCCGCAAACACAACCTTCACATCCTTTTCAGCTTTGGAATATGATTGATTATCTTTTTCTTTTGGAAAACTGCACTGGATCCTAGCATGGAACAGCCCGCATCTAAGTACCCCTCTCGGAGCTTCAGGACGAAGTCCGGCCCAAAACATCTTCAGTACCCAGATCGCATAGAAGAACCGCATATTGGTCATAATGAGAGTGTTTACAAAAGCGACAGTACCCTTACTGTTGCTAGTGATCGCCCTGACACCCACTTAAGTAGTGAAAATTGATGACGGGTGTACGTTGAGTTAGCAGAACCCTTGCCCGTTTTGGGTAGTAATACCACAAGTCACCCCATTAGACGATTATTCCTATTCTCCCCCCTACACCTCACCAACTATATCGCTACCACTACCCCATTGCCAATACAATTATAGGAATAACCGATTACCTCATCCACATAAGAGGACTATTCCTATACTCCCTAGTACAATCCCCCAAACAGCACCACCACTACCCCATTACCAAGACCAGTACAGGAATAACCAATTACACATCCAAATTCCCTAAGGTGGTATTATCATCCCAAAGTGGGCAAGGGTTCCCTCATGGATTTTACTAGGTTTGGTTTCTCTGTTGTAGTCATAATGAGCTCATATGTCGTAAATTCGTATAACGTACTTTTATACTATACTTATGAATGCATTGCCCGATACAGTTTGGCAAGCGAGCTGTTTTCACTGGTTTGTCCTGATTGCTTGCGATTGAGATCCTTTACCTCATTGTTCATGGGAGTTTCAATGATTACCTTGTTATCCTGCTGACAAAATGTCATAAAATAATTCTCAAGAAACCCATCCTTGAGCAGTAATTGCCATCTATGATGAAACACATTATCAACTTGTCACCCTTTTTGCATTTCTGACTATACTGTTTCCTCTTATCTCTGCATTGAATGCAATTTGTAAATAGATTCTTATTCTTACTCTATCCGAATTCTTCAGCTGTCTTTTTTACTGCGACACCTTGTGCATTTAACTCTTGAACCATCCATGTTACGCATAAAGGGCACTATCCTTTTAAGCCATTTTCCGCATATCAATGAAACTCATTTCCTTTCGAATATCACTGTATTTGTCATGCGACCTAAACATTCACAACAAGTAACAGCGGTTCTGCACTGCATTAGATACCTACCCACTTTGCACTAGTAGTATCTCTTAAAACATACTAGATCTTTAACCTCTCTACATCTAACACACTTCCTTTCACAATGTGTCGGGTGATACTCAGTATTGGGTTCCATGGTTATCTTATCAACACATATTGTCAGATTATATCATTTTTGCAATATTTATCATAGTCAACTAATTATGATGAGCATGGTTTCAAACTGATTAAGCATTTCCACAATCTTGTGTCGTGCTTATGAATTATACACATACTAACTGTTTCATGAAGTCAATGCATGAGGCGCAATCACGGGGGCAATACCTGAAAATGGGGTCGCTGTCAGAACAATGTAGAAAGTAAGTTTTAAAAGGAACTATGAAATGATGCCAAGTCTGCCTGCAAGAATGTTATTTGTTGCTTCTTCAACAGGTGGCAAATCTTGTTTTAGTACAAAATCTATGCTGAAGATATTCAGAAATATACATTTTCAGCCCTAGTGTGCATGTGGATGACACATGGAGAGCAGCCAAGAAATACATTTCAGACGTAGTGAAAGTGGACACAGAAAAGGAAAGAATGCATTTGCTTTAAAGCATGTTATAGAACACGTGGCAATAGACTTCCATAAATTTTGAACAGCGTTTTGAAAAAGGTGATACATAATAGTCTTTCAACTAACAATACAGCTAATCACTATCACTCTTATTTTTCTTTAACTTAATTACTTCCTTGTTCAGCTTATCTACTTCATTCATTGTTGCCTATAAAGCACACCATAAAATTGGCACACACGTCGTATAATCAAATTTTAAATATCCACCTTTTCCGGCCATTATATTACATTCTGCAGTACACGATTTACCTTGTTGTCTATCATCGAAAAATGATATGTTTTCGGCTTAATATATTGTACTAACTCTACTGTGTTTTACTATTTACTTCTTTTATATCGTTCTTTAATCTTTTATCCGATGAAGGAATTAACGACCCTGTGTATGAAAGGTTGCCATAAACATCAACACTTGTTGTTGTTGCTGTTGAGTCCAATGTTGCTAAGTTATTACTGTATTACTTAATCTTATCCATCCGTTGTCATCTGGATTATGTATTAATACTCCTTGCTGTCCTGTTATATCATCGTGTGTTATTTCCACGTTTCCTAAGAAATTCATTTTCCCTTCTGTTAGTTGAATTTCTGGTGTGCTTCCCATAGTTCCTATGAGAAAAACAATTGCTCTGTCAGTGTCTCCATTTCAGATATCTAAGTCATAGTCACTACCGTTTAAAGTTTCCTTCGTTGCTGATGAACATTGAAAATCAGCACCACTCCATACAATGTTTGCTTAAAGGAAAAATTGAAAATTCCTGGCTGACAAAAAACTCAAGATTTTCAATTTTTTCAATTCTTTCAGCGCAAAAGAAAGTCTAAAGCTTGTAAAAAATACATCGCACCTTTTCCTTTTTCTGCAATATAGGGGAATTGGAAGCGCAAATATCCAATACTTTATACAGTCTTAGCGAAGAGGCTAGACCCAAACAAACCCAAAGCATCCTACATACGTACTGGTCTTGGCAATAGGGTAGTAGTAGTGATATAGTTGGTGAGGTGTAGGGGGAGAGTATAGGAATTATCGTCTAATGGGGTGACTGGTGGTATTATTACCCAAAATGGGCAAGGTTTCTGCTAACTCATTGAGGGGTACTCTCTTGCGCAGACTCCCACGTCAGCTTCCGTCGGTTCTTTCGAGACTCAGGTGGGAGTTTCCGAAAATTAGGGTACCTTATTATGGGGTCCTTGTAATAAGGATCCTACTATTTAGGGTACTATATTAAGGTCCCCTATTTTCGGAAAATCCCAGGTGGCCAATGTGGCGCGAGGTCGATCTCCGAGGTGGGTTTTGAAATTTCTGCAGGGGCAGATGTGTTTTCAGGTTTGGAGTTTGCGGTTTAGGTATTGGGGTCTTGCTTGATCCTTAGGCTCCTCGGGGCGTCAAGCTTGTGTTTCGGCAATATGCCTAGGGGTTCAACCTTCACATTTCAGGCTAACGGCAACAGCAACGTCTGAAGTTGTTCTTGTGCTCAGCAAGCCACTCGTCCCCTCCTGACCCTGTGTGCAGTCCATAGGAAAACATGAACCCATCCCTCAACTGACACAGAACCTGTGGCATACCGTCATACCCTTCCCCAAAGCTTGATAGTCCGATGATGAGACCTACAGGGGCCTGGTCAATTGTCACAGAACAACGCAACAAGCCGGTGGACGTCGTCATGAAAAGCCTACGCACAGAGGCCCTGCGAATTTCCTTTTGCTCGACTGGTCTCGGCCTCGAGCAAGCGGCCGAATTCACACCAGATGGCTGAGGGTGTCAGCAGTTCATAGATCCTCAACCCGAAGCCGTCCGCAAGAATGCTTCTATTTGTGTGCAGCATCCATGTGCCATCACGGCACCAGTGCATCTGGTCGTTCGTTACAACATCCCTGCCTAATAGTCCACGCGGCCAATGCATCCTTGGTTAGAGTATCCATGGTACTCCTGAAAGATGCACGATGTGAATGTGCCGGCCAACGGAGCGTTTGGAGTAGAGCCGAACTAGTCTCCAGGATTTCACATGAAATCATTTGCTCCTGGAGACTGGAGATTCTACAAAGGTTTCTTGCGTTACAAGTTGGGGGGGGCAACCCAGCAAGCTATGCGCACATGGCAAGTCCGAGTAAGCTTGGTTTGTTTGTTCCTGCTGCTACTTCGGAAGTCCATAATGCCACATTGCTTGCCATTCAGGCGGAGAACATGCCGTCCTGCACACTGCGGTCATTGTGTGCGAGAAGCCCTTTCTAGTCATCTGGTCATATTGCCCGCAATATCTCGCAGCATTGGGGCACAGGAGTGGGGACAAGCTTAAGCCTAGTCTTTTGGTGGCAAGAGTTGTGCCAGAACCCCGTGGCTCTCAATGCATGGCGGTGTGACACAAGAGAGCACTCCGAAACTCGGAACCTATTGTGCCGAGCTCCCCAGCTATGCAGTAAAAGACGAGTCAGTGAGTTACCCTGCAAGTTCCCCCACAAAGCTCCAACCCACAACTTGAAAACACAACCGAAACCCCACGTGACGTCCACTTCCGATAGCCTATTTCCCAGGTCGGTTCTCCGTCGCCCACCCGCACAGTGATCCAGCCACTTGGGGATATCAATTTTGCTCTACCGTTCCTGCACTTGTTAGTGCGTGTTCAGCTTATGCTCAACATGGTGGCCATAGGAAACATATGTACGTGGTGGGTGAGGGTGGGGGTGGCTCGGTGTGGGATGGGTAATTCGAGTGCCCACGAGCAGGTACACCTCGAAGAGCAGGGCGCGGGTGTGTGGGTGTGTGCGGATTGGCGCTGACTCAGTCAAATATTTGCTTCAGTGGTGCGGCTTTGAGAATAGTCTGTTTTTTTGTGGGGCTGCGTTGGTGACATTGAAACCTATTGTTTGCTGGCTCATGAACCAGCATGCCGGTTTGTTCGGGATTCAGCTGCAGGCTTGTATTTGGTGCCGTCGGGGAGACAGACAGGCCCAGAAAGACCATCAGAAGCTGGATAGCTACTGTACTACCCTCTTTAGTTTTCGGGGCCTTAGTGCTGCCTCTTTTGGTTGCACAGTGTTGTACAGGGTTCTGGTGGATGGGCTTTGGCAGTTGGTACAGCAGGTTAGGTTTGCGGAGATCAATTTATTCAAGGCCGCCACGACAGCGCATCATGGTGCCGCTGCCGAAGAGGACTCGGCCAGAATCATCAGATTGGAATACGATGCAAACTGAAGACAACAGTTCTCATATTCTGCTGCATCGTGTAATTACTTCTCTGCTTGCGGATCTTCCCCGTACCAGAGGTTTATTGACCCATGCAATCGCCTTCTCTGCGGAGGGTAAAGGAGGTCTTCACCTTAAGCAGCTTCTCATGGAATCTTGATTAGGGCGCTGCAGAGCCAACTTGCAAGCTTCGGAGACATTTCAGCTTAGGATCTCGATTGTATCTCTGCAATGTCAGCTCCAAAGTTTGCCATGGTTTGACAAAACGTCAGCTCGTGGGCTCGTGGATGCAGCTCTCACTTGAAGCACGGCCCTGCAGTTTCAGATTCCATAACCTTCCAGCTAGCCCTTCTGCCAAGAGCTCCCGGCTTCAGGTCGTGCCCGCTTTCGACAACGTTCGGGGGTTTGCCGTCTGTAGAGGATTTGACGGAGGTCTGAAGGTCAGTGGCCAGGGTCAGGGGATGTCAGAGTTCTGGTAAAGAAGGTATTGGTAGGTTGTTCAAAACCCAGATCTTCGTCCTTGAGTCTACCGAAGATTCTTGGATTGCAGGGGGCACGCCGAGAATTTGTGCTCAAAGCTCACAGGTCCGGTCCAAGGTTCGTGCCGAGCAGGCTCCAAATCCAGAACCACGGACACTAGCAGCATCATGGCCCCGGAACCGCTGCAGATGGTTTTCTACGATGGCACAGCAGAGCTGGCTACTCGGAATGGCTTTCTGGATGTGCCACGGCCGTCTGAGTACACGTAATAGTATGTAATAGTAGCTATCCCCCAATGGTACGTATCTGTTGACAGCACAGTTTGGCTGGTTATGGCTGCTAACTTTCGTTTGTTTCACTCGCTGCTTATGGGGGATCCGCTCTGCTCTGCAAGAGGCTGTCCTTACACTGCCCTATCCTAGCGCGGAATCATGCGGAAGGCCAGTGGCCTTCTTGATATTAGTATACATGTACTGCCGAAACCTCGACGCAGTGCTTGAAGCGTTGATGGGTTCAGCCGTTTGGTAAGAATAGGAGCCTACGTGGCAATACAGTGCACTTAAGCCGGCCATCCCCAAATCCGGCAGCACATTCAAGGTCGCAAGCACTAGACTCTAAAGTCTAAACCTCAAACCTGACCCCCAAAAACCTGACCCCCAACCCTAGACAATGAAGTCTGGAGGTGCGCGTTCACGTCATCGGCACAGAACCAGCCCGTCGGCGGGCACAGAGCGCTCCACCACGTTCAACTGGACTGCGACCAGGTGGTGGCTTTGCTAAAGTATGAGGGCTTTCTCGAAGGCCAGGCAAGACAGGCTCTGCGAAAGAATCCCAGCGAGATGTGAACCGTAGGCGATAAGATTGAGGTTTGCTTCGCTGATTTGGCTAGGAGAGAGTGCCGGATTCTAATCTGAATTTGACATCCGGTCGTTTCTGGGGCATAGTAGAATGGCTGCCTGCACCAAACGGAGTTCAAAAGACTTTTGGGCTGCGGCTCAGGCGAAGACAGTGAAGACGAAGAAGAAGAGGAAGCAGGAAAGCCGATCTCCCACGAGATCAGCAACAGCACCGTGAGCACAGACCGCCAGTGGCTCGATGCGCCGAATGAGGAATTCGACAGGCAGACAACCCAGCACAGCACACTGGGCGCGATGAGCACATGCAGTGAAGAAAGCATGACAGACTCGCCGCGAGTGGCACCCTGGACCGAAAAGAGCGGGGATTTGGCATCGGTCCACACTGTCATGATCAAGAACATCCCTTGCCGCTGCGACGCAAGCGAGGTGCTTCGTGCCGTCGATTCCTTGGGCTTCAAGGGCATGTACAACTTGTTCTACCTCCCCATGAATCGGCGCCATCGCCAGGGAATCGGCTACGCTTTTATCAATTTCCGGGTGCTGGGAACTGCCGAGCACTTCAAAAATGCCATATGCGGTTACCGTTTCCCTGGCCGCCGGAGCACTAAGCAAGTAGAAGTCGCCCGTGCAAAGCTGCAAGGCCTGGAGGCGTTGCCTGGACAGTCTTGAGCAGAAGTTCCTTTTGCTTTTGCCTACAGACTCTGAGACGGTCTCATACCGGAATCCCGACCGTAGAGCATCTCCCCCTGCTTGCTTTAAAGGGAAGGGCAGACAGTCTCTCATATTCTCCCATTGTAGAGGGGTCGCATCGAAAATGGAACCACTAGAACACAAGCAACAGCTTCGACCCTACCGGCCCTATCCTGCGTTTATAATTTGAGAGTCGCTGAAGCTAGCAAAGCTGGCATCCTCGATCTGGCAAGGATGAACGAGTACTTCCGCCGCACGCAGGTGAGAGACATGCCTGTCCGGCCCTTGATGTGAGCAAACGCCCGGGTATGCCGCAGAGAGGTGCGCCGCCGCACGGGCTCGGGGCTGTGCTAAATCCTAGAGACTTAAGGGTATCGGGTACGGCCTTGAAACCAGCTAGCAGCGACCAAAACTTTGATGCTATGTACGGAGGTGTTGGGTCTAGCAAGCTGCTGCAAGCATTCATGTTTGCAGCAGTAGGCAAAAGCCGATCAGAATACTAGACCCAAGCCAAAACAAAACTCGGACGCATACAATGACCCTCGAATCCAAGTCGAACCGGCAACACTGAGTCAACGCCAAGCCAGATTTGCCGAGTGCCGGGTCGGAATCATGCCAGACCTACATCCAGTGGTAGCAGTAGCAGTAGTAGTAGTAGCAGCAGTAGTAGTAGTTTAGCGGTAGTAGCAGTAGTAGTAGTTGTAGTTGTAGTTGTAGTTGTAGTAGTAGTAGAGTAGTAGTAGTAGTAGTAGTAGTAGTAGTAGTAGTAGTAGTAGTAGTAGTAGTAGTAGTAGTAGTAGTAGTAGTAGTAGTAGTAGTAGTAGTAGTAGTAGTAGTAGTAGGGGTAGGGGTAGGGGTAGGAGTAGGAGTAGGAGTAGGAGTAGGAGTAGGAGTAGGAGTAGGAGTAGGAGTAGGAGCAGTAGTAGGAGTAGTAGTAGCAGTAGTAGTAGTAGTTGTTGTTGTAGGAGTCGGAGTAGGAGTACTGTAGGAGTAGCAAGTAGCAGCAGCAGTAGGAGTAGTAGTAGTAGTAGTAGTAGTAGTAGTAGTAGTAGTAGTAGTAGTAACAGTAGTAGTAGCAGTAGTAGTTGTAGTTGTAGTTGTTGTAGTTGTAGGAGTAGTAGTAGGAGTCGGAGTCGGAGTCGGAGTAGGAGGAGTAGGAGGAGTAGGAGGAGTAGGAGTAGTAGGAGTAGTAGGAGTAGTAGGAGTAGTAGGAGTAGTAGTAGTAGTAGTAGTAGTAGTAGTAGTAGTAGTAGGAGTAGTAGTAGGAGTAGTAGTAGCAGTAGCAGTAGCAGTAGCAGTAGTAGTAGCCGCAGCAGCAGTAGTAGTAGTAGTAGCAGTAGTAGTCGTCGTCAAAATTTGAAGTGGTAGTATTACAATACTAGCGGCACTAGTAACTTAGTAGTACCAATAGTGTTAGTAGTAATAGTAGTAGCAGTCGTTGTCGTCGTCGTTGTCGTCTTCGTGGTGTAGGCAGCAGCAGCAGCAGGAGTAGTGGTGGTGCTGGTGGTGGTGGTGGTGGTGGTGGTAGTAGTAGTAGTAGTAGCAATCGTAATCGTAGTAACCGCAGAGGTAGTCGTGGTAGGGGTAGTGGCTGTGGCAATAGTGCTAGCGGCAGAAGTCGTAGGAGCAGCAGGCCCGGCAGCACCAGCAGTCGCAGCAGCAGATGCGGTAGCGGTAGCAGAAGCAGCAGCAGTTTGTTAGTGGTACTCGCAGTACTGGTAGCATTAGAGTAAGAATTTCTGAGTTCTGTGTTGTCAGGTTGGCATAATTTAGCAGTAGTTGCAAGGCAGCTTCGGCGACCGGGCCCTGCAAGATAAGAAGTATCTTTTCACGGTCCTTGAGTGTAGGGTTAGCAGTCATCGTTCGACATGAAGGTGTTTGTCTCCATCTGTGTTTGTGTTGAGCGGCCTTGGAGTGGCAGCCACCTCCCTTTCCAAGGGGAATCCTTGTGGCACTGTGGAGCAACCTGAAGAATAAGCCTTTGTGCGTCGCCTGCGCCGTGACGGGTGCGCATGCAGGGGGAGCGGCTTTGGACAGCTTAGCCATGGGCAAGCATTGCCCCAGAACCTAAACCTTCATCAGCATGTGAGCGCCGAAACCTTCAAGGTGCTAAGTAGGAGGGAAAAGTTCAAGGCTCGGATACCCTATCTTGTTATCTTCACGAATTCAAACAGTTGGGATTTGGGGCTTTGGTGCTCAGGTCTTGGCAGTCTTGGCACAGGCGGATTTGGAGTCTAGACATTGGAGGTGTTTGGCAGGCTGCACCCCGGAAAACGCTGCAGAGACTGTTTTTGTCTCGGGTTGGGGCGTTGGGCGTGAGATGGAATTGTGCACGGCGCGATAGACTGCAAAACCCTACCGCCTGCAGACACCGCTACGACTCCTTCTTGAAGCAGGTCTTAGATGTTGTTCGAAGTGGTACTATCGGAAGGCACTGTGAGTGCAAGGCACCTGAGGATTTGTTTGTTTGGTAACAAGCACTACAACATAGGCTTGTTTTGTTATCCTCAAGCTGAGTCTGCGCCAGTTTTCTTTCTCACCCGGCAAATATGAACCGTCTAAGCCCTGCGAAGTCCCATACCGAGCATTTTCTGACAGCACTGCTGTGATCAACGATCGACCACAGACCTTTTCAGCGCTTCCTTCGAGAGATACTCAGTCAATACTGATCTGGATGCGCTCGTCTTTCACGAAGCTGCGAAGTTGCAGCAACTGTACAGTCGCATGCGCGCCTCTGGCAGACGCACTTTAAGTTCGGCGGTTTCTGTGCTGCCTCGAGCCCTGCCAATGCTGCGAGACTCAGATGCTCGCACGGAAAGGTTTGAAGTCCTAAAGGCAGGTTTACCCTGTTTGAACACATCCCTACGGTGCGACGCTGCTGTACACGTCAGTTGTGGGTTCCGCGTGGATCAGGCATGTTCGTACGAGCTACTGGCAAAAACCCCCGACCCCACAGTATAGGCCAGTAGCTCTTGATGTTGCAAGATTTTCTTAAGTAGTTGTTCAAGGGAGCCCATGGCTCAGCTGTTGCACCTGGTGGGTGCTGGGGCCTGCCCATATGCTGCATATGCTGTGGCCGCCGGCGCTTTCATTACGGCTTCAGGTTGGCATGAACTTGAAAGAGCACGAGCTGTGAGCACCGTGAGCTTTGTAGCTTTGAGTTTTGCGTGTCACGAGTGGCCTCTGAAGCCATATGCAGCATGGAGCAACCGGGCATGACAAGCCTGGTGTTGCCTTCGGTCAGCCTGTGGATTTCTCGAAATTCAAGCATTGGATCCTGCGGAGTTGCTGTGCCAATAGCAGACTGCGTAGGAGACAAACAAAAGCTTGTTCAAACCTATCCAGTTTCTTCGCCGAAGTCAGACTCCGTTGTGTCAAACTTCTGTTCGGTGCGTACCTGTAGCTCACCAGATCAGCAAAACCTTGTGCGCATGCGGTTTTTGTATCTACATGAAGTCGCGGATCCCGATACTTCAGGAAATCCGCTCCTGTGACTCCTGTGTGGGATTCATCTGCATCGAGCGAGAAACAGAGTTCCGTCCAACACGTCATCACAAGGTTCAGCGAATTTGCGCAGATGTAGACTTGTACGTATGTGCGTATGTGTGTGTGCGCGCATGCATCCATGCATGAATGCATTCATGGGTTCATGGTATATCATGGACAGGTTAAGGCCCATTCTCGGAAACGAACAGGCGACCGGAACAACAGGCGAGGTTCGGGGATACGTCAGCCCGGCGCCAGCACGCAGCACTTGCCCGTCATATCCCGCATGGGGTTTCATCGGGATGTAGTTCACTACAGAGTTTTGATAGTGTTTCAGCATTTTTTTACTTATGTTCATGTTTCACTCTAGGATTTCTACAAGGCTTGAAAAAAGGTTTAGGATGAGACAAATTGAAGCAGAGCGAGCCCGCATGCACCAAGGCCGCGAACAGCTTTGAATCTCGACAATCCCAAACAAGTGCTGGTTCTGAAGCTCGAGAAAGGTCATAGACCCCTGCACCCCTCCGCCCCCCTCCGCCCGGCCCCCCCAAGACTTCCAATATTGCAGGATGCCAGACGCCACGGGGGCAAGGTGGCCTCGACAGTGCCGTTTGGTTTTGCGGGTCTTTCACGAGAACACATCTTCGTGCCTTGATGGGACTTGCAGACGATCCCGCTGGGAATATCATAGCGCCTATTCTTGCGCCTCTCGATCCACATGCACATTCGTCCCACCATGCATGAATCCATCCGTCCATGCATGCATGCACTGCATACATACATACACATGCATTCATGCACTAGGCAGGCAGAAAGACAGATACTCTCTGCATGTAAAAATGTAGAAATAAGCACTCGCTGCTGGGGAACTTCAACAACGAGGCATGGCATGTCGGTTAAGGTTGACTTTGGGTTTAGGATTCGGATTGACATTCCGACGTTTTGGGCAAGACTTTTGAATCCAAAATTCAGAACCACAAGCTCTGAGAAGCCCGATGGATCGAGCTGGTTGGTAGGTTTCAGATTTTGGGAAGAGCAGCGTTCACTTGTAACCCGCCTCGCATGCTGTCTTTTGGCTTGCGGCCGTCAGCGTAGCAGCCTGCATATGGCACGCGTCAGCAAAGACAGCGCTTATCTGGATGACCGGCAGAACGCGAGGAACTCACAGTTCGTTGCAACTCAAGCCTCCATTCCGAGACCAGAAGAGATTAAAGACCAGAGCCCGCAAACGAGCAGCCGGATAGGGGCTGGCACCAGAGGAGCTTGGTGTGCCACATGCACCTCTGAGGCAAATGCCCTCTCCTCTGAGCCCTTTGTCAGCAGCAGGCACAGAATGTAGGGAACATTTCGAAAAACTCGATTGGACGACCTCGCCCGGATCGACCCAGAAATTCAAAACCTAGAGGACAGACCGCCGCCAGTCCTTCTGCCCAACTCCGGCCACAAGAGTTCCAGCCCGACCTTACAAGGTCCTCATTCCCGAGATCCTCAGTCCTTCTCCCTCCTATTGAATTCTTATCCCGTAGTCCGGTATCGTTGTATACTTGAGTATACCTGTGTTCATGGTCAAGCCCCGGGCCCACCAATTTCATCTCCGCTGACTTTAGCAGAGTGATGAAAGAAAGAACCACGTTTTAGGGACGTTGGGTTGCCTCGAGTAGTTGGCAAATCCTGACCTCAAGACTCCACAAGACGTCTATGCATGGAGTAAAGTTTTAAACTTGCGTAAGCGGACACGTGGAGACGGCTCATGCATCCCTGTGCTGTTCTCGCTGAAAGCGATGTTGCGCTTCGTGGGCTTGTGGACTACACCCTAACTTGGCCCCCCCGAGGCTTTGAAGTAACGAAGCCCCAAATCCTCAACTTGAATTCCCGCGAAGCCTACACTCCTACGTTCTACGACATAACCGTTTCCCTGTTGGGCAAAAGAGGCGCTTCCGGGGCTCAGAAGTTCCCGGCCTTGGCTTTCGCAGGAGCAAGATGAATAGCGTAGCAACGGTGACATGATGTCAGTGTATGGACAAAGCACGGACTTGGCCTCTGGAGTGTTTCTACACGAACCGAGGATCAGACTCAAGCCCGAACCTCGAAGAAGGAAAACGATGTTTCCCGAAGTTGAGTATAACCTCTGATATGGAAGTGCAGCAGACGGCTTCTTGGACAGCAAGACGCCCTCATGCAGGTCCCCAATGTAGGAATCCTGAATAATAATCCAGGATGTTGGGACTCGAACCTCTTGATATCTGAAAGCACGCACGAGCCTGTAGAGCCCCGTTTGGCTTGTCCAGGCTGCGCGAGCCCAAACCCGCTCGGCCATATGGTACGTATCCAACAAAACGATGCCCAGATAGCAGAGCTTCAATACCGACAGTTGAAACCCGAAGCCCTAAACTGATTCGAGTACACAACTGTCCAGCACATTGGCCACTCCGAGTAACATTGCAAGACTCTGTAGTGCAATGTTACTCGGAGTGGCCAATGTGCTGGACAGTTGTGTACTCGAATCCTCGCCTGCTTGTCTAGTTGTGAGTGCTGAAACTGATCTAAACTGCCTAGGCCTCAAAGTTGCTCTGAGCCCCACCTGCCCGAGCCTCCAGACTCCAGAGGCCGAGAAGCCTCAAAGGAGGACCCCGTGGTGGGGCTGGAGAGTGACCTCATCCCGTATATTAAAGGCAAGGATTTGTGGTTGAAGTTCCGATTGAAAGTTTAGAGTTTGGGGAAGTCTAGAACTCAAGAAGCCTACCAAGTCGTGAGGTTTCTTCTTTTCCTTTTCGAAGGTTAGGGACCTACCGCCGTAAAGGACAGTTTCCGAGCTTTTTGTCATGGCTTTAAAGACGGAAAAAGGTACTTGCAGAGCTTACGGTTTGGGGTCCTGGCGCCCTGGCCAAGCCCATTGACAAGCGGTGGGTCCAGGGTTGTAGAGCCAGAATTGTGCTGCAAGAACAAGCGGCCCTTGCATGCAAAACCTAAGCCATCCGACAATGGACGCACACTCAGGTTCCGGTCATCCTCCAAGATTTCTGCGTGTAAGCCCTGAAGCTTGATTTAGCACCACTGCGAAAGCCGTAGAAATCTGAACCAGCTCCGGCCAAAACACCGAAGCCCTCATTGCAAGCACTCGGAGGAGCTGCGGCCATCTTCTCAGGAGCGACCTACTTCAACAGATCGACCTTCTTCCAAGGAATCACAAAGATCTGGGTCAAGTTCGAAGACATCCGGCCGGTCATGGGGGGGGGGGGGGGGGGGGGGGGGGGGGGTAAGAGGGTAGAATACGTATAATGTGGCGCCGTCTTTCTCGGGCAGTGAACTTTAATATTAAAGTCTGCGCTGGGACTTTAATGCTTCATCTGCAAGGCCTTACTTTAATATTAAAGTCCCGCCCTGCAGATTAAACATTAAACTCTTACTTTAATATTAAAGTAAGGCCCTGCAGATTAAACATTAAAGTCCACCTAGCCTGAGCCAGGAACGACTTTAATATTGAAATATTGAAGTTTAATATTAAAGTAAGGCCCTGCGGATTAAACATTAAAGCCCCTGCTCGGACTTTAATGTTTTAAAACTTTAATATTTCAATATTAAAGTCGTTCCTGGCTCAGGCCAGAATGGCGGCCAGCCGGCCCTGCACATGAAACATTAAAGTCCGGCTGGCCGCCATTCTGGCCTGAGCCAGGAACGACTTTAATATTGAAATATTAAAGTTTTTAAACATTAAAGTCCACGCTGGGACTTTAATTGGCGGCCAGCTGGACTTTAATGTTTAATCTGCAAGGCCTTACTTTAATATTAAAGTCTCGCCCGCAGATTGAACATTAAAGTCCGGCTGGCCGCCATTCTGGCCTGAGCCAGGAACGACTTTAATATTGACATATTAAAGTTTTTAAACATTAAAGTCCGAGCAGGGGCTTTAATGTTTAATCCGCAGGGCCTTACTTTAATATTAAAGTCTCGCCCTGCAGATTAAAGCCCCAGCGTGGACTTTAATATTTAAAAACTTTAATATTTCAATATTAAAGTCGTTCCTGGCTCAGGCCAGGATGGCGGCCAGCTGGACTTTAATGTTTAATCTGCAGGGCCTTACTTTAATATTAAAATAAGGCCCTGCAGATGAAACATTCAAGTCCGGCTGGCCGCCATTCTGGCCTGAGCCAGGAACGACTTTAATATTGAAACATTAAAGTTTTTAAACGTTAAAGTCCGAGCAGGGACTTTAATATTTAATCTGCAGGGCCTTACTTTAATATTAAAGTCTCGCCATGCAGATTAAAGCCCGTGCTCGGACTTTAATGTTTAAAAACATTAATATTTCAATATTAAAGTCGTTCCTGGCTCAGGCCAGAACGGCAGCCAGCTGGACTTTAATGTTTAATCTGCAGGGCCTTACTTTAATATTAAAGTCTCGCCCTGCAGATTAAAGCCCCAGCTTGGACTTTAATGTTTAAAAACTTTAATATTTCAATATTAAAGTCGTTCCTGGCTCAGGCCAGAATGGAAGCTGGCCGCCATGCTGGCCTGAGCCAAGAACGACTTTAATATTGAAATATTGAAGCTTTTAATCATTAAAGTCCGAGCAGGGACTTTAATATTTAATCCGCAGGGCCTTACTTTAATATTAAAGTGTCGCCACGCAGATTAAAGCCCCAGCGTGGACTTTAATGTTTAAAAACTTTAATATTTCAATATTAAAGTCGTTCCTGGCTCAGGCCAGCATGGCGGCCAGCTGGACTTTAATGTTTAATCTGCAGGGCCTTACTTTAATATTGAAGTATGGCCCTGCAGATGAAACATTAAAGTCCGGCTGGCCGCCATTCTGGCCTGAGCCAGGAACGACTTTAATATTGAAATTTTAAAGTTTTTAAACATTAAAGTCCACGCTGGGACTTTGATTGGCGGCCAGCTGGACTTTAATGTTTAATCTACAAGGCCTTACTTTAATATTAAAGTCTCGCCCGCAGATTGAACATTAAAGTCCGGCTGGCCGCCATTCTGGCCTGAGCCAAGAACGACTTTAATATTGACATATTAAAGTTTTTAAACATTAAAGTCCGAGCAGGGGCTTCAATGTTTAATCCGCAGGGCCTTACTTGAATATTAAAGTCTCAGCCTGCAGATTAAAGCCCCAGCTTGGACTTTAATGTTTAAAAACTTTAATATTTCAATATTAAAGTCGTTCCCGGCTCAGGCCAGAATGGAAGCTGGCCGCCATGCTGGCCTGAGCCAGGAACGACTTTAATATTGAAATATTAAAGCTTTTAATCATCAAAGTCCGAGCAGGGACTTTAATATTTAATCCGCAGGGCCTTACTTTAATATTAAAGTGTCGCCATGCAGATTAAAGCCCCAGCGTGGACTTTAATGTTTAAAAACTTTAATATTTCAATATTAAAGTCGTTCCTGGCTCAGGCCAGGATGGCGGCCAGCTGGACTTTAATGTTTAATCTGCAGGGCCTTACTTTAATATTAAAATAAGGCCCTGCAGATGAAACATTCAAGTCCGGCTGGCCGCCATTCTGGCCTGAGCCAGGAACGACTTTAATATTGAAATATTGAAGTTTTTAAACATTAAAGTCCGAGCAGGGACTTAAATAATTATTTAATATTTAATCCGCAGGGCCTTACTTTAATATTAAAGTCTCGCCATGCAGATTAAAGCCCCTGCTCGGACTTTAATGTTTAAAAACATTAATATTTCAATATTAAAGTCGTTCCTGGCTCAGGCCAGAACGGCAGCCAGCTGGACTTTAATGTTTAATCTGCAGGGCCTTACTTTAATATTGAAGTCTCGCCCTGCAGATTAAAGCCCCAGCTTGGACTTTAATGTTTAAAAACTGTAACATTTCAATATTAAAGTCGTTCCTGGCTCAGGCCAGAATGGAAGCTGGCCGCCGTACTCGCGTGAGCCAGGAACGACTTTAATATTGAAATATTAAAGACTTTTAAACATCAAAGTCCGAGCAGGGACTTTAATATTTAATCCGCAGGGCTTTACTTTAATATCAAAGTCTCGCTCTGCAGATTAAAGCCCGTGCTCGGACTTTAATGTTTAATTTCATTAATATTTCAATATTAAAGTCGTTCCTGGCTCAGGCCAGAATGGCGGCCAGCTGGACTTTAATGTATAATCTGCAGGGCCTTACTTTAATATTAAAGTCTCGCCCTGCAGATTAAAGTCCCAGCTTGGACTTTAATGTTTAAAAACTTTAAAATTTCAATATTAAAGTCGTTCCTGGCTCAGGCCAGAATGGAAGCTGGCCGCCATTCTGGCTTGAGCCAGGAACGGCTTTAATATTGAAGTACTAAAGTATTTAAACACTAAAGTCCGAGCAGGGACTTTAATATTTAATCTGCAGGGCGGGACTTTAATATTAAAGTCTCGCCCTGCAGATTAAAGTCCCTGCTCGGACCTTAATGTTTAAAACTTTAATATTTCAATATTAAAGTCGTTCCTGGCTCAAGCCAGAATGGCGGCCAGCTGGACTTTAATGTTTAATTAATCTGCAGGGCCGTACCACTATCAATATCATTCGGTTTAGACGCCAATGGCGATGTGGTTGTTTTTTGACTCTGAGAACCTCAGCTTGCATAGCCAGGATTAAAGTTTCGTCGCACTTGCGTATAGGCTCATGCGGAGGACGCGGAGTACGCGGAAATGCATTTTACGTAGCATCGCTACCGGGGGGAGCAACATACACAGTGCAACGAACTTTCGTTCTACCGCAGTATGCCTCAAACTCTAACCCTTAACCCTAAATCCTGAATTCCTTTCCATCAGCGGATTCAACCTCAGCTTCTGCTCCGAAGCTCGGCCTTGCCACAGCTCGGCTCCGCCACAAGCAGCGAGCGATTGACGTATCGGCCACGCCAGGAGACCTAGCCAACATCCTAGCCACGGCTCGACTTCGCCGAGAAGGACAGCATTGGATGAAATCGAATTCGGCTCCGCCACTATATATACATATATATATATATATGCCCCCCGAGATCGATTCGGCCCCGCCGCAAACATTCAGCTCGGTTCTGCCGCAATAAGAAACTCAACTCGGCTGCTTCGCCAGAAGCTCTCAAAAACCTCGGCCTCGCCAGCGCACGCGGGTACACCCGCCAGCAATGAAAGAAACTCAATAACCTGATACCGTCAGAAACAGTGCGGTCTAGCAGTCATCTCGGCTCCGCCACAGCTCGGCCCCGCCAGAAGCAGCAAAGGATTGACATATCGGCCACGCCAACACACAAAACTCAGTTCGGCTACTGCACAGCCTGGCTACGCCAAGAAAACTATCGTGAAGATAACCGAAATCGGCTCCGCCACTATGCCACGCGAGATCGATTCGGCCCCGCCACAAACAAGTAGCTCGGCTCCGCCACAATAAGAAACTCAACTCGGCTAAGTTGATACCGTCAGAAACAGTGCGGTCTGTCATCTCGGCTTCGCCACAGCTCGGCCCCGCCAGAAGCAACAAAGGACCGACATATCGGCCACGCCAACACACAAAACTCAGTTCGGCTACTGCACAGCCCGGCTAGGCCAAGAAAACTAACGTGAAGATAACCGAAATCGGCTCCGCCACTATTCCACGCGAGATCGATTCGGCCCCGCCACAAACAAGTAGCTCGGCTCCGCCATAATAAGAAACTCAACTCGGCTTCGCCAGAAGTTTTCAAAAGTCTCGGCCTCGCCAACACACGCGGGTACACCGCCAGCAATGAAGAAACTCAATAAGTTGATACCGTCAGAAACAGTGCGGTCTAGCAGTCATCTCGGCTTCGCCACAGCTCGGCCCCGCCATCGATTCGGCCCCGCCACAAACACGTAGCTCGGCTCCGCCACAATAAGAAACTCAGCTCGGCTTTGCGGCAAGTGTCCCGGGTACCCTGATTTTCTTATCGGGGTTGCGCCGTGCGCCTCTGGTACAGCAGGCGTGTGGGCGAACAACCATCCCAACCTGTTCTTTTTGAGGTTTGGGCTTGAACTCAGCAATCTGTCCAAGCCACCGGATATCAAATCTTCACCTCTTTTGCCTGCCTTCGGGCGCATTCCGAAACTCTCGCCGATTTGCTGCAGGAATCCTAAACCTATCCAAACAACCGGACGTCAAATCTTCACCTCTTTTGCCTGCCTTCGGGCGAATTCCGAAACTCTCGCCGATTTGCTGCAGGAATCCTAAACCCATCCAAACAAGCGGATCGCATGTCAAATCTTCACCTCTCTTGCCTGCCTTCGGGCGAATTCCGAAACTCTCGCCGATTCGCTGCAGGAATCCTAAACCCATCCAAACAACCGGATGTCAAATCTTCACCTCTCTGGCCTGCCTTCGGGCGAATTCCGAAACTCTCGCCGATTTGCTGCAGGAATCTTAAACCCATCCAAACAACCGGATCGGATGTCACCTCTCTTGCCTGCCTTCGGGCGAATTCCGAAACTCTCGCCGGCTTGCTGCAAGAATCCTAAACCCCAAACAAGCGGATCGGATGTCAAATCTTCACCTCTCTTGCCTGCCTTCGGGCGAATTCCGAAACTCTCGCCGATTTGCTGCAGGAATCCTAAACCCATCCAAACAACCGGATGTCAAATCTTCACCTCTCTGGCCTGCCTTCGGGCGAATTCCGAAACTCTCGCCGATTTGCTGCAGGAATCTTAAACCCATCCAAACAACCGGATCGGATGTCACCTCTCTTGCCTGCCTTCGGGCGAATTCCGAAACTCTCGCCGGTTTGCTGCAAGAATCCTAAACCCCAAACAAGAGGATCGGATGTCAAATCTTCACCTCTCTTGCCTGCCTTCGGGCGAATTCCGAAACTCTCGCCGATTTGCTGCAGGAATCCTAAACCCATCCAAACAACCGGATGTCAAATCTTCACCTCTCTGGCCTGCCTTCGGGCGAATTCCGAAACTCTCGCCGATTTGCTGCAGGAATCTTAAACCCACCCAAACAACCGGATGTCAAATCTTCACCTCTCTGGCCTGCCTTCGGATTCCGAAACTCTCGCCGATTTGCTGCAGGAATCCTAACCCATCCAAACAACCGGATGTCAAATCTTCACCTCTGTTGCCTGCCTTCGGGCGAATTCCGAAACTCTCACCGGTTTGCTGCAGGAATCCTAAACCCATCCAAACAACCGGATGTCAAATCTTCACCTCTTTTGCCTGCCTTCGGGCTAATTCCGAAACTTTCGCCGATGCGCTGCACAATCCTCCCGTGTAGGGGACCTTGAGTTTCGTATATCGTTTTGCCTGGTTGTGGCAGATACTGCCGCCGCGCACAAGCGAACAGCTTCCATTCTCACTCGGAAAAAGTACGTTCGGCTTCGCGACGCTCGGAGCTATCACAGCGGCGACAGCTGGACACTCAGTAATCGCATGGAAGCTTCATTTCATGTCGTTCACTTGCATCTCTTCTTTTGGTCTTTCGCATCAATAAGAAAGCTAAATGTCAAGACGAAATGCAACACTGCGACATGCAGACAAAAATGCGAAAAGCGTGCAGCTTGCGGCAGATCCACGAAATTCGTTCGTGTTTCTAAGTGTTTTGCGTGTTCCGTTTTTCTTGTGCCATTTGTTTCAAGGGAAAGACAGAGCAAACATGTAATCAAACGCACGAAAGACTTGATTGTTAATTAACGTGCTGTTTTAAACACCACAAAACATCAGAAAAACAGGATAGTTCATAATATGGTTTTACACAGATAGAATCTCGGAAACAGATGAGGGACTAGAGAACACAGACACTATATGGCTTTCCCAAAGCATCGTGAGTATTTGCATCTGCCGCCTGTGTTTTCCTCGTGTTGTTTTGCAGTTACCTGTCATTTCGTGATCACATGTCAGTTTCTATCGTCATTGTACCTTGTTGTGTGCAGTTATAGCTGCTTATGTAAGTATGATATGCATGTGTGTGTGCGTGTGTGTGTGTGAATATGTTAGATCCTCCATTGGAGCTCATTATGAGTAGAAAAGTTAAACAAAAAAACAGCGAGCTACACATGTAAGCTTTATTTGGTTAGCCAATCCTCAATCGAATAGTTGTGCTGGCAAGCGGACAGTTTGGGATCACACCGGAAGTCTTATATGGAATCGTAACCTTACTGGTGGATCCTGCGACAAGGCTTGTCATACATGGGTTGTTGGAAAACCTGACTTCTTCACGAGATGAAGTCAAGGCTAAATTTCCTACCTCGCAGTTTTCGGCTTTCAAACTTTTCCGCTCGCCACCACTGCCTCAATGGCGGCCCTCTCGTCGACCTCTTCTTACGGGTCACTTGTTGGCCAGCGCGTACTGTACACCTCGAGCACCGGTCAGGCCACATCCGTACTGCTTCGGCGCCCCAAACTCCAAAAATGCTGCACCCTTTGCGAAGGTCGCAACCTGGACCGTTTTCGCTGTTCGCCTTGACGGCTTTGTGCAGCTTGGCCAAGGAGGGTCCGTTCACAGCGGCTAGAGCGACACCTCGAAGTGGATTGGTCCGGGCCATACAATTTCTGCGACGTGTCAGCATGTTTTTTGTTCCGTGTCGCGGTCGCGCTTCTGAGGACCCCACCAGTACCAGCTGGTCGGCCGTGTCACTCTCAAAAGTTTGGAATTTAGGGTTCTTCGAGGAAAGGCTTGAAGACACCTAAACTCCAATCGCGATCTTCGATCAGCATCGGATCAACTTCGGCAGATGCGCCAATCGCAGTTAACTGCATCGGATGATCTTGCTCAGATGAGAAATACTCATCCCACCTGGATGGAATGTAGACGTCTTCGAGTCCTTGTGAAAACATTCGCAAATACACGTTGACTGACAACGACGTGTCCACAATCGTTCAGAAATCTGCATCGGATCAACTTCGTCAGACGAACTTCGATTCACTGTGCATACTTAGACTATGTCATGTCAGGAGGTGTCACACATCATGTATCATGTCATGTTATCCTGTTATGTCCGGTGATGGCAACTCATTCCGTGTCAATCTCTTTCTTTTCTCGTAATGTCATTTCACACAACGACTTGTTCCAGTACATCATCAGTCCCATGTTAAACCCTGTACTTTCGGTATGTTCGGCAATGGTACCTTCAATCTGTCGCTTTTGCATCAGTGCCTCAACAGGCCAATTGCACGACTAACCTAACATGTTCAAAACTTTTTTGAAGCTTTTCCCAACTGTAGATGGCAAGCAAACATTGCGCCATTAATAAGGCGCAACAGTCTCTCCATGAGGATACTTATGAAGAACGTCCATACATTTTGGCTGACTGTACCCTCGCGAACTGGCAGACCACAGACACAGTTGTGAACCAACGTTTCGTCTATGTGTCCTGGTTGTTCAACAAATGGATTTTGAATATGTGGCTCGTCAACGGAGCACGAATATTTTCTCCGCTAGAAAACGTCAATGCAGATGTCAGTGCACCGTCATGCAGCCTCAGAATGGTCATGCGTAGTTTTTGGCTTAAGCAATCGTTGTGATAGTTGTTCGCTCTCCAAATGGAGTCCACATCGACACCGACTTGCGCAGCTCTTTTGGGAAAGAACGTCCTGCACACGTCCAACAAAACCGGACAGGCGGCAAATTTTGCCTTATGTTTGTGTTGTCGGCCTCGTACTGTTGGTCAGCATTGTTTTTGCAGGCAGCGATCTGGAAGGTGATGGCTGTCCAAATCTTAATCATGCCCCCGTTCTTGTTCCGACATGCGCAGCGTTCTCGCTAGTTGTTTCATGTCTTCGTTCATTTCTGAGCTTCAAAGGTGAGACTTGATGGTCATGTGCAACTTGGACACAATTCCATCCACAATGGATACAGTGACAACAACTCTTGGATCAGCCACAGCCTTGAAAATCGTTTTCTAACACATCGTGGCTTGACCAGCTTTGAACTAAGGCCCTGACCATATCAAAGTTCTGTCATCGACAAGTTATTGGCTTATTTGTTCGTCGTGTGAACTGCAGCTGACCTTCAAAATGCTGGTTGGTGTGCTGTTTCTGAAGGTGTGCCACCAGATTTGTCAACCGGAACGAGCGGCACAGCCGCACTTGCAGTACGCCATATTTTCGTATCGGGCTCACACGTTGGGTAAAAACAAACAGATGCTGACGAATGAGGCTTTGTGGACGCACGTTCTGCTCGAAGCCGAAGTCCGCAGCGAGGCTTGTTGGCTACTGGTTGAACAGAAAGTTAGACAAAAGGGGTAAAAGTGTGAATTAGTATGACTAGCTACTGTGCGAGAATGCCAAGGAATTTCGGAACAGCCCAGATAGCTAGACTGTGCACCATTGAACGTCTGTCATGGTCAGAAATTTGCAAGCGGATTGATAAGCCAAAGCTGTAGCCTCGCCAAAGGGGCATGCCTCAGACGCAGGTCAGATCGTGCTCACACGGCACCGGCATCCGATCCTGAAGATGCGACTTATGGCACAGATGGTATTGGGAGATTGAGGTTTCAGATATGCAACTGAAGGGTTGAGCACTGTGAGATGAATGCACTAATTCGTACTAGCTATAGCTCACTTATAGATGCACTTATATATACAGCTGCAACAGTATAGTCCTACTTGGCACAGTCAACATATCATTAGATATTGATACCTGCTAGCAGACTGTGAATAAACACTACAAGCTTCAGCTTTGTGTGCACTGCTATACATAATTTCTTGTAACTTTATGGGTGCGGTTAACTATCAAACCTTAAATCTAAAGGCTAGCTAGCTATAGTACGTGTATATATATATATATATATATAAAAGAAGTACTCCCAGCGAGTCCGAAAACCAATCATAGATTCTAAATCCCGAGTATATAGCACAAAATAGAACGAACAATTCCCAGGGATGATAAGCAGTATTCGATTCGAAGGGGATTCTAGTATTCTAGTGTGTGAGATACTCTGTATATACACGTGTAAACCGATGCAAACTGATGGCTACACCATAGAGGGGCCCAGTCTACTTGCAATTGTTGATTTACGAGGTTCAAGGCTCTGAATGAGGGTTTAACATGCATGACTCATGATCACAGATTTAAAAGTTCAGTTCGAGTGGCACTTGTGGTGGTCACCCTCGTCCTCTTCATCATCTGGCTGCTCATCGATCCAACCGGCCAAGTACTTAGCCAAGGCCCACCTTACTTGCTTGTGATCATGCCCTGCCAAATGTAGCTGCATGGTATGAGTACAAATAAATACAGAATTCGAACAGTTGCATTGGAAATCCTTTGCACGTGTCCATTTATGGTACCATATATATATATATATATAATAAATATAAATAAATATATATATATATACACACCATATGCATGTATATTGAAACCGGGCACGAGCGAAGCAGTCCGCCGTTGCGGTTCCATCCCAGGGTGCTGCCTCCTTTCCGGTCGATCCGCACCTGGACTGACACACACTCGTGTCATCTAACATTTTGGTCAGGGGAACCGAATCTATTGATAAATCCACGTGTTGATGTCTAGCATAATTCTTCAGTCAAGGCACACCAGACTCTTCTTCAGTGCGCTGAGTTCGGATAATATAGAAGCTCGTAGTGTACAAGCATACATTAATAGGACAGATCTTCTCACCACCCTTTTCCTGCAACACGTGCACCGGCGGAGACAGGGTGTAGGACCTGAGTGATCATGATGTCGAACATAATTCTGAAGTCATGTCAGTGTTGATGCACATATTGACAATTATCACATGCCAAGACGCTTTGCATTGAAACCAACAGCTGGCTGAAGATCGGTCAAGGTAGATGCATGCTCACGAACATGAGCCAGATTCTGCTGTGCCCTAAGCCTGCTCCTGTCAGCAGCTGCACACATGGCCGCTGCTGCCTCCTTATATCAGTAGTTCTCATCGACTGGGGGCTATGTGCACATGCATGCAAGCCGGAGCACACAAATTAGTTTAGCAAAGGATCCGGAACGTCCCGAGCATCAACAGCACGATCACCAGGGCACTTGCGCTTGTGGACAACCTCACATGATGTCTTGATCATGACCCCAGTTCCCGCTTCCAACTAAACATGTGGTGCAAGACGTGTACATATCTAGCCGTGAAGCCCGAGCATCCTGGACCTCACCTTCTCCCTCGGGCACTCGTGCATCCTGGACCTCACCTTCTCCCTCGGGCGCTAGTGCATCCTCGACCTCACCTTCTCCCTGGGGCGCTAGTGCATCCTCGACCTCACCTTCTCTCTCCGGTGCTAGTGCTGCTGCCTTTGCCTTTGCCCGAGCTTTGCATTTTGCCTTGCCAGCTGCCTTAGCTTTAGGTGTCGCCTTGGGTCTGCCCTTCGGCTTTGGTCTTTGGTTCCTTAGCTTGGGCCTTAGCAACTGCTTTCAGCTGCTTTTGCTGCTCCAGGACTTTCTGGCAATCTATGGGCTCCATCTTCGGCAAGGCATCTTCGGCGCGCAGCGTAGCACGGCTTCCAATCAGCACGGTCTGATCCCGGGCCTGCAGCATCCAGTCTGGATTCTGGGCTTTTGAACTAGTTTAACTAGCTAGTTAATGTACATGCATGTCTGGGCGATCGAAGCCGTGCCAGCCTTCGGGCGCAAAGAAGCTCGCCCAACCATGCATGCAGCAGGTCCGGCACTGGGGCGCTCCTCCATCTCGGGATGGGCCTTGGAGAAATTCTGGGATCGAGTTTGAAGTATATATTGGGTTGCAATGTAGTATGGCTTTTGGGTGTAGGGGTATTGCAATGCTCACTCCGGATCCGGATCGTACACATTAAATGTATACTTGCAAGCTTATAATATTGTATTTGCTCGGCATATATATATATATATATATATATATAAATATATATATATATATATATATATATATGTATATATATATATATATTTAGGGTTCACAATAGTCGTGATTTTAAGCATCAGTGATGGGACTCCTAAGCCCGAGGAACTCAATTCCCATCCCCATACAGCCAGCCCTAAGCCCGAAGCATCCCTCAAACCCAACACAAGATCGTGGTCCGAGTATGGGTTGAAGCCCCGGAAACTCCAAATCTTATTGGAACCCTTCACCTTAGCCCTAAACTAAACCGAAAAACAGACAGCACCATGATCACCGTAGCACCCAATAGCCATCCTCCGTCCATGGAACATGTAGTGCTATTTTGTTTTAATTGCTGCACATGCTGGCTACACGCAGACCGACCGCTAGGATCCTAAGTTGAACCATCATGATGAACGAATACTTGGCCGGCTACTCTCCCTACATACCCAAGACCCCAGCACCACATACGACACTACATATACACATATGCAAGCATGCATATGCATTTGCCATGCCACCACGTATGTACCGATTGGTTGAAAAACTGCGTATACACCCTCATAAGATGTAAACCCTGGCCTGGAAATTTTAAAGATACCTTTCAAGGCACCTGCTCATCATCCAAGTCCATAGCTTCCTCGAACTTAGACGTCAAATCCAAGGCATCCTTTGGCTCCTTGCCGTCCTCGCCATCGGTGAACGGCTCTTCACTGATAGGGTCCACATGTTGTTCGACGTGCTCCTGGTGGAATTCTTTAAATATTAATTTGTGTATATGTTTCAAACCGGATCCCTGACACAGCATCCTGGGGAAAATCGGCTGGCACAGGGGGTGGCTCTGTGATCTCCATTCGGCGAGTCTTTCGGGGTCGAGGCTGCTCTGTGGTCACTTCCCAGCCCATAGCAGTAGACCAACTTCTTCAGAACTTGGATGCGGGGTGACCTGAAAATTTGAACCATGCAATATTGATCTCATCGCTATTCCACTCTCTTGCTCTCTCTCTCTGTCTCTCTGTCTCTCTGTCTCTCTCTCTCTCTCTCGCGTAAACTAAACTCTTGTCTCTCTCTCTCTCTCTCTCTCTCTCTCTCTCTTTCTGTCTCTGCCACTAAATGCAACTCAGCTGCTTTGCAAGCAATGTGCGCCTAGAGAGGCGAAGTATATGCGAAGCCAGCTCACGTGCACGATTGGCCTCACGCTTACTCCAGTCCTGCCAAAATAATGTGTATATACGATTCGAAACTACATAGGCTCTAGCTCTGGTGGAGTTGATCGGCCCGAGGATGATGGTGCAGCTGAAGGACCGGGCCGCTCAGCTGGTCAAGCATTTGAACATCAGCGATGTGAATGGCACCGACGGCAAGGCGGTGATCTTCCGGGAGCTCGAGAAGTCGCCACTCATCAAGCAGGTGGACCGGCATCGAGTGGATGAGCACCGGCGAAGGCTGATGCAGTTGTCGCGGGCTGCCGGCGAGTCGATGGAAAGCTATGTGACGAGGGCCGGGGTCTACAGAAGCCACCTCTCGGGCGTGGACCCAAACATGGCGATGGGGGAGGCCTTCTTCGTAGGCCACCTGGTCGACCACGCGAAGTTGACCAAGCGAGACCGAGCTATGATCAAGACGAAGGCCGGCGACATGTGCGACGAGGAGAAGGTGACTTCGGCGATGATCGAGCTGGCGACCGAGCTGGATGGGGAACAAGGTTTCCCGGTGGGCCAGTCGGAGCCCAATTTGGCTCGGAACGGCGAAGAATGGCTGCTACAACGTGACCACCGACCAAGGCAAGTGACGGGGCAGCCAGGCGGAAAAGGGGCCCGTGGTGTTTTCGTGGCCGAGCCGGAGGAGCACCTTCCTGAGGATGATGGCGACGAGGCTAGCATATGCCCATGCAGTCCTTGAGAATCCGCTTCCCTCCTCTTTTGCGCACATCCGACGGCCAAAAGGTCCAGAGAGTCGTACACGCCACATGTGTATATGCAGCCTTATTATTCATACACTCGCTCTATATTGCACGTCTGAGCAACCATGACACACACATGCGATTCACTGGTGATATCCGTACACATGCAGCTCGGAGGCAATATGATCCCCCTTGTTCGGGAGGCACTGCTTCTGCATCAAGACACGTGGCATGTAAGCCTTTAGGAACTCATAGTTCGCTTCCACCTCCAGATCATCTTCGGTGACCTGCTCTAGGGCCGGGCACAAACTTCACAAGTATCCGGCTCACAACTCATGTGCATAGCATGCATAGCGATAGTGCAATCGATTGCACCATACCTGCCTGATCAGTCTTCCCGAAATCTAAAAAGGTGAAGGTCTCTGGGTCCAAGTGGGGCACGCCGTCGTCATCACAATCCTAATCTCTCATGTGTTTGCACTACTCCCTGGTGGCGATGACTGAACATTTACTCGGATCCGCATATAGAGTCCTTCATCTCCTCTTGCTCGGCACGGTAAGCCAGGAGGGAGTCGGTAAGATAGCGCTGCAAGCTGTTCACGACAATCTCGGCATCAGCCTCGGGAATGTGGGGCTATATATATATATATATATATATACAGACATCAGCACACACCCATTAAACATGATTCATGCGCACCGAGCGAAGTACACACACACACACACACGCACTGGGGAGATTTATACCAGCCAGAAAACCGTGAGGTGATACTTCAAAGGTTTCTCGATTGTGCGCCCTTTGGCCACTGCCATGTCTGGCATGTCTGGCCCTTCACTGTCCGACCTGGCAGCCTCATCCATCTCCACAGCTTTGGCCATGGCAAAACAAGCAAGGCCGCTGGCTTCCCCGTCCAGCAGACACAGCTGGTATCACCCAATTGCCTTCAACCCACTGGGAGCATCCTAGCTTTCAAACATATAACTGGACTTAGTACCTGGATCCTAGCAGCATGCAACATGTGCAATAGTCTGTGTCTGACACAGGCCGAGGGCTGCGAGGCAACCATGCAATGCATCAATTGCAACTGCACTGATCATGATATGAACTGCTCACCACACAGCACTCACCACACAGCTGCAGGATCACTGGGGGTGGGCAGACCATCCTCTGCTTTGCGCTTGTGAGCGCGAAGGCGCAGAGCCGCCCACATGCATCCATAAAAAACTACCTAAAAAACTTTAATTAAGCACGACGATCTGCACATGAGATCTTGATCACCAGCATGAATATGCATGTGTATGGACATGAGAAAATAATTGCACATATATGAGTTCAGACCCGGATTTCTGCATATCGCGTGATAAGATCGAATAAAACATCGGATAGCTATGTATATATGCTTCACGTGCCTCTTGAAATGTGCTTGTTCATGGTTTTACCAGCCCAAAACCATACATACAACTAACACCATTATGAGCCTGATTCCATAATGGCGCACCATGTGGAGCCTTTGGGGAAGGAAGTTATAACATAACCCACTGAACATGCAACCGTCGACAAGCCGGCTTGGATGTCAATCGCAAGGAATGCCTTGCTTTAGATTCTTCTGTTTCGATGAGTCTAGATGGGTCTGCTTCCATGACCGTGTGCCTTAACCTGCCAGCACAACCCTCGCGATGCATCATCGTATCAGCATCTCAGAAACACTGGGCGGCCTTGTGAGGTTAATACTGTGCATTGGTCTTATCAATTTGGGGGTCCGCAGAGCGACCCTGAAACCTGAACTCGAACACAGGAAGCAAAATCTGGTCCCAAGGATAGGAGCACAAAGCAGCCCGACAAGTAGTCTAAATGATTGCGGCCGACATTGTGGTTCGCAAAATGTGGAGTTTCCGTGGCTCCGAAACTCGGCCCGCGGTGTGACCTTGCTACTGCTGGCATTGAGAAAGCTGCCCAGAAGACGGCCCCAGAAACGAAGCCGGAAGTCGCACGCTTTGCTTGCCAATCCAGTGCCCTGCAACCGCCCAAGCGTGCTGCTAGACGCGAGGAGACCAAAAACTTGCACGTCATGGCCCTACGTCGTAGAGTTTGCCCTTCCCCCAGACAGGGCTGATTGCACTTTTATAATACTATGGAGGCACGCTATGAAGCCGGAAGCAGGAGCATTTTTTGGACCCAAAATCGCGCCCTCAAAACCACCAGCCATGCGTGTGTCTCGATACACCGGGTCCGAACTCTCCTCTACGGTGGGACCCAAGTTGGGCTCGGTGGGACCCGGTGGGTCCCAGCTCTTCTCTGCATGGGACCCTTCACCCCGTTTGGGTTTTACCATGCTAATGAGGGTGAGGCGAGGCTCCATGATAGCGATTTTCACTGCCCTTTAGCATTGCAGTCCAGGTGTGCATCCAGCCGGTGTGTGCAATCATTGAGGGGAAGCCGGGCACAACCAACGTTGACCGTTAAGCAGCTTGTTGTTGAGGTTATCGGCCCAGTTTGCAGGCCCAACTGCCCTGAATGTATGATGCTGCTGCTTCAACGCATGCTTCTGCCTCCGACATGTCCGTGGTCTTGAGATATAAGGGCCACAGCAGCCACAGATGAAAAAGTGAGGAAGCCTTTGCAGGAAAGGTTCCTGTTGTCAAAGGCGGCTTTCTGGCAATGCAGCCTTAGGCCGACTGCTTATTCTCGCTAATAGCCTTGCTGGATGATGTCCGAGTTGACCCTGACCCTTGATTTTGATGCTATCGTCCGAAGGCGAAATTTCCACGCCAGCAGCCGCTAGACCTGCAACGTGTCATGCCGATCTCCCGCTGCAAGCTGCGAACCTGACTTCCAGCAGCAGAGATCAAACAACCTGCGGTATGTGTGGGAACTTCACCACGATGCACCTACGATTTGCCTGCATTTCTTCAGCCACGGCTTCTCGCAGAGCCTGCTACAACCCGGACCTCGAGAAGACATATCTCGATGGAAGTAGCATGTAGCAAGCGTACTAGTTTGCGGGGTGCTGCGCCGGAAACTTGTGATGCGGACACTTGCAGAGTTTAGCCTAAATGGTGCAAAAACGTGGAATAACTACCTAACATCATTTAATTTTCATCCAACGGTTACAAATACGAGGTCTAGTCATATTGCTGCATGGCTCTGAGGATTGCGCGTGCACGCCGGTGCGCGTGCACGCGAGCCACATTGTACGCATTCTACCGTGCCACGGGGGGGGGGGGGGGGGGGGGGGGGGGGGGGGGGCTGGGTGAAATGACGGTTTCGTTCAGTGTTTTCGTTTGTAATCAGAAGCTACCTACTACTTGGGCTCGAGTGTTTTGCGGGTGCAAGCACGTCCCTCTAGTCGTCCGACAGCAGACCGTGAGACCACATCTACATGCTTTCAGGCCCCTTGCCCCTAGCCCCCCAAGCTGAAGAAGCCCTTCATGAAAACGAATCCTTCCCAAGGAAGAAGAGCAAGAAGAAGTCCGGTGAGTCGGCCAAGAAGGGCTCTAAGGACACCTCTCGGATTGTTTGCTCTGGGAGCTTATCAGATGTGCAGCAAGGTTCTCCTAAGAGTTCGAGGGCCAGGTTTAGGGAACTGTTTTGCAAAACTGTTCCGTTTGTGTTGGATTCTTTTGGGTTCTGGGCTTCCCAGAAGAACTGTAGGGACTTGATCGGGCTCTTGTGGAGGTTTATAAGAGCTTATTTTGGTTAGGATAGCGGTGGGGGCTTAAGACCGCCATTGTTTTATCTGAGAGGCTGCGTCCAAGCATTACAGACAAAGGTGTTTGGAGGGTTGTGCAACAGCTTTGGCAGATTATCGCATGTCAGAACAGCCTCGAGATTTTGGTGTCGATTCACGAACATTTATAGCAGAATACACTGTAAAGCAACGTAACATAACAGAAGATGTTAGTTAGCTGTTAGCATAGCTGCATTTACCTGAATTAGATAGGACAGGATAGAACGGAAGCGAAGATCAGATAATATGGTAAGATGAGGTAAGGTGTTATGCAACACATAATGCAATATGTAACAAGGTTCTCAATATGGCATAGCATCATGGAATTCGCACGTTCGACTTAAGTCAGGATACTTTCGTGCTAGAAAAATTCTACACTGTACCGTACGATGCTAGAGTAGAATACAAGCAGAAGGGACTGTTGCGGCGTGTGTACTTCCGTAGTTTTGAGGAATCTGAATCAGATCTGACGACGTACAGTATGATTATCTTCTCGCACCACAACTATCCTTTGTCAATGCGCAATATAAGATGATAGTCTCATATGTAGTATAACAGAACATGCTTGAGCTTACTGTACTTAAAGAATACAAAAGATGCGGGCCGGCACATGGCGAATTTGTCAAGCGTGGTTTCTCGACGGTTGGACAGGTTCGCCATGAAGTCTTGTGCGGTCCTTCAGAGCTTTACAGGCTTGCCAGCTGCAAGAAGCCGAAGAACAGGTTGCAGAGAAGCATGGCAAAGCTGCACGGAAGGTTTCAGCTCAGAGCTCCAGTGGTTGTTCTCGAGTAGCGTTTCATCGCCCATACCTAAGCTCAGCACAAAGACCTCCCTTCTCAGTCTCTTCTCCAAAAGCATGGTGCACGAACTGTCCGGCAGCATCAACTTCGGGTTCCATTATGGTCCGCCCGTGGGACGAATCGCCCCCCCCCCCCCCCCCCCGATTTATTCGCAGAAGCACCGAGCTTTGCCTCGCACTGCGACCAGCAGGCACGCACAGCAAAGTCGTGCAGCGCGAAATTCAGCTCCGAGCTTTGCCACAAAGCACGCAGTTAGCATAGACTTCTTCGGAGCACCGAAAAGAAGGGCAGCGTTAAGCATACTAGGACCTCCAAAACCGAAGCCCTGCAGTATGCAACACGTGTCTTACAGCGCGGAGTTCCCGGTTATGATTGCCCGAGCGCAGGCAGTTTCCACATCCGGAAAACCCCAACGACAACCCACGTGCAACAAAGAAATCCCCTAGAGCCAGTGACGACTGCCGCAGACACCGCCTGAGACGTGTTTTCTAGAAGCGCAACGGATGGGCGCTGCGCAGATCCCTTCAACCTTACAGAGCATTCAGCAAGCTTTATTTCATGCTTCCTAAACCTTCAACGTACTACTGACTGCCCTTTGCAGCGTGCAGGACTCGAAGCCCTCGAAAGGCTCAAAAAGCTCGCGGAGCTCCCAGAATTCCTCCAGGCCAGGAGTTTGGGAGTGCTTGCCTAGGATTTGGGATTAGGCTCTGGTTTTTGCGTCAATGTAGAGTATAGGCACTTGCTGAGGCACACTGAGGCATAGGAAGACTCTGCTCGCACACAGTCTGTGCTTAAAGAGGGGTTTCGGATGCTTGCTTGGGATGTGGCATGAGAGGTATGACGCTTTGTAGGCGGAAGCATATGTGGCGTCTTTTCTTCGGGCGTCAGGTTCCCTGTGACTGGTCAGAGGGTTTGCAGGGCCTGGCGTTTGTTTGCATGTCACTTCGTGTCTTCGTGTTGTCCTTTGCCGTGATGTGCTTGGCAACATGCTGCCGTGCGGGGGCTTTCTCGGGTCTGAGAAAGCCAGTGATGTGCTCCTAAGTCCTTCGGCTTTGTCCTTCGCTGATTCGCACATCGCTTCGCGTGTTGCTGAAATCCCCCATGGTTTGTTGGGGCTCCTTGCCCCTGTATGTTGTAAAGAGCCAGGGCAGTGAATCGTTTATCTGACTCTCGTTTGCATAGAGACGTATGGCCCTGCAGAGGTCCGTGTCTTCTGTGTAGTTAAGCACATTCAATGCTTCAGGTGGTGGCAATGCAGCAGTCGGGTCCGGGTTTGTTTGAAGAGTACAAGATCCTTCTTCGGTGACAATCGTTGGCCGGTCGACTGCTTAGGCTAGGGTTGCTCACAGACTGAGAAGGCCTGCAGGGTTGTTTTACAAGCAAGTGAGGAAGTCCACTTTGAAGGTACCTTCCCGACAGTGATTCCCCGCTGGCCTGCCAACACGCACAATCCACATTTTCATTGTTTTTGAAGCTTGCCTTGAAACGTGCAATTCCCCAATAGATTGCCAGAATCCTCTCCGGTTTGGAACTTTGGGACCCCTGGTTGCCGCTAGAAAGGAGCGTGCCTTGGTGGTTTTGGATCTTTGCAGTTTGGGCTGCAAAGACTTTGGAGTTTGGCATAGGTAAGGGATTGCCTCCGCGTCCGCGGGCAAGGTCGCGAGACTCGAAGCACGGATCTCACGAGGAGGATGCTGCTTGGACCGCAGTTGGCATCCTTCGCAGGATGTACAATATATATATATATATATATATTATATATATAGAAGGCTTCCAGGCACAGGCTGTCGGACAGCCGAGAAAGAGGGCGAGAGAGAGAGAGAGGAGACAGAAGCACAATGTCGATCCGTCCTATGTGCCCCCTGCCTTCCCACTGCCAGCATGCAATTATGTGTGTATATACATATATGTATGTATACATGTGTGTATGTGCATGCAGACACACTACCGACTAGATAGATTCAGATAAAACAAATGAATCAGGAATCAGATATGTAGACCCCTATACATGGTACTGTTGTATATTATCTTCTCAGCCCATGTCTCATAGCCCAAGTGTTGGTGCTACTCGGCAAAGGCTCTTCTCAGTAACGTGCAAGCACGAATACAACATCGAAGCAGTGCTGTCGGCTGCTCTTCTTAACAAGACTGAAACAGGATGAAGCTTTTCTTATTACTGCGGGAGTGAGGAGCGAGGCTGTGAAATACGCAATTGACTGAAACCCGATACGAAATAATTGTGTTGACTGTGCAGTATTTACACGGTATTTTCTTCATGTTCTCAGTATTCTCGATAGTGGTTATATTGTCGCCTGATACTTCATCAACTCTTAGAAGTGACTTAATACGTTTGCGACTTTCTGTTTGATGCTCCGAGACAAAACATGTTTAAACGGGTGCCGATGTGAGCGCAGAAATCCAGAACCTAGTTAAGTGCTATGTGGGGGCTTGGTGAACAATCAATCGCTGAATTCTGATATGTAGATGAACACTGAACTCGTAGCAAAAGTGAGGAATGATACTAAGTAATGTGTTTACATGAACACGATCCGTTGTATACGTTAAAGCAGTGTCCGAACATTGGCTGCGTGCTCCTCGTACGGTGGCATCTGCCATACTGATGCAGTCTTTTGAAATACTAGCTGAACACTAAATTTAATGTCTTGCAGTTTAAGTTTCAGCGGGTACTGAATACATGGCAACGAAATGCTAAGTCACAGATGTTGTTTGAGTGGTTGTTTTTTCATGAGTAGTTACTGGATACGACATGCGTATTTTTTGCTGTTGTTTTCCAACATTGTCCAACCGAGCCGTGTGTTGTCTGTATCTTTCAAATCATGCACCATGGCCATAGCATCTCGAATCGTTCATAGTACAGATTCTGGAGAACTTGCGCACACTGCACATTGGCATAAGCATACTGGCCATGTAGTACTGTTACAACAGCTGCAACGACAGGGTGTTTGCCTGCGTTTCTCCCTGTAAGGGGCTTTTGGAAATCCTGGAGTTCTCGGGAAATTGTGCTTGCAATGGCTTTGCTTTGTGGATGTTTGAGATTTTAAGACTTCTGGAAGTTGTTGGAAAATGTTGGAAATTTTAAAGCACAAAATGATGGTACTTAGTACGATTGTCGTGGAAGTTTTGGAATTTTGAGTGTGTTGTGAGAGTTCCAGAAGTGTTTGAGGTCAACAGGGTAATCTTGTGGGTTTAAGGGAAACTTCGAATGGTGACACGAACCCCCAACCCAGGCGGATGGTGGAACTGGCGCCGCATAGTGTACCTGATGAGTTCGGCTGTGGTTCATTTTTGGGGGGGACTTGATTCGCACTGATCTACGCATCTTTGTCTTCGATTTTGTATAAACGGGTTTTGGATTAATATGCCCGCGAAGTTTCCGTACAAAGATACAATAGAAATAAGATCTGGACCGTTCCCCTGCCTTCAAGACCACTACGGCTGGATTACCGATTAGCAGAATGGTTGAACAGTTTTCCGTTCAGCTAAGGGCATGTCTATGCACTAACAGTGTAATCTTCTTGCCTTGGGTCACCTGAGCAGGGCAAACAGCATACAGTCGTGCTGTCTTTGTCAGCTATGGCTGGGATGTGGTCAGGTCATCAAAGATAGGAAGAATCCAACTGCAGCAAAATGAGAGTAAGATGACTAATCTGTACAGAATACAGCCATGTCGAAACGGATTCAAGTCCATCACTTATTGTGTTTGCTTCATCTTCGAAGACGGGCTTGAATCACATAAAGATTTCCCGGCTCCATCTGATGATCGGAATATTTACTTCGACATGAACTGTGCTTGCACTGTCTGCGAAATCAGGAGAGATGCGTAAATTGCCGCATATGCGACAGGGTTATACCCTAGTGATGGAGTGCAGGCGTGTCCTGCTTGCATTTCCCATGACCTAGCCTCTAAAGACGGCTTAAACCACTTGCTGAATTTTGTGATGAGACGACGGACGCACAGAAGGCCCCACCAAGTTGCTGAGTTCATTCAGGAAGCCGAAACAGCGAGTTCTGGCAAACTGTACAGTGTATTGCACTGCGAGAGTTTAGGTTGATCGGAGAAAGCCAGCTGCTCCGCAAGAAAATCCATGTCTGAAGCACAGTCTTTGAAATGTCGGTCGTTGGGTACCAAAGAGGCTTACATTCTACAACTGGCAAGTGCTTCGCGCCTGGTCAGTCCAGCCACGCATTGTGTGCAGACGTTCATTCTTGCTACCTCGACACCCGGGAGCCGGTAGCAAACAAACACCCGGCCTGGCCTGACTGAATCCTCAATCCGTCCGGAGGGCGGTCGTTTTCTTGCTTCAGCTTTCCGGGTTTGTAGCGCTGAGACGTTCCGGGTCGAAGTGGTCGCACTCAAGCAGATCCAAACCACCAAAGCCGATGATACGGAAAGCAAGCCTAGCAGTATGTGCTCCAAGGATCAAATCGGAACCGGAGCAAGCATTCTTGCAACTTGTCTACGAGCCGGGTTCAGTGGGTATGGATCCCTGTTGGTTTCCCCAGCTTGGAACGTCGAAATTACTAGGATCATTGTGCCCCAACCACAATTGAACCCGGCTATATGTGACTGTGCAGAGTTTGGGATTCCGCTGTAGAGTTTGGGGCTTGAGGGTGGAGGGGTTGTTCGAGTCAAGTTGATAGTTAGACAAGTTGTTCTTCGGGCTGGTGGCTGTGGGCTTGTTGGTTTGGTACGGCTACTGGCTGTCGATCCCAAACCTAATCTCCGCAATGCCCACGGGCTGCTTTCACAGGCCCCTTTCTAACTTCAAAAGCATGGACTGGACAAGACGAGAAGAGGTGTCCTTTGACATCAATGCGCCGCCGGAGGGACTCGAAGAGGCTCCTGGGATCTCCCGGGGGGCCCGAGCTTCTTCAGAGAGTTTCAGAAACTTGCGTGATGCATCTTCTCTTTGGCGCGTTTTTGGGCATGCTTAGCACATTGAATACCTAGCTTCCGTTCAGGGCTCTTCTTCACATGTTGGACATAAAGGCCCACGCCCTGCCACCGGAGAAGGGTTTGAGAATCCTGTATTTAGGGTCGTGGTGCCGAGCGCTATTGCTTCTTTCCACCTTTTAGTACGGGGCTGCTGCTCCGCTGTTTAGGCAACCCTTCTTTTCAGGCCGGAATCACAATCGAGTACGGTCCGCTTGAGTCCAGGGCTATCCAGGGCTCCGTGCTTCCTCTCGCAAGCCTCAAGCCCAAAGCACGAGCCCACATGGACTTCTGTAAACATAACCTCTGCAGCCTCTGCAGTTCAAACGAACCCAAGCACAGGATGAGTTCTTCGACATCCCAGAGGGGGCCACTGCAGCGAGGCTTGCCGATCTCAAGGCCGTGTCTTAAGTTTTGGGGTCCGGCTTGGGAGTAGGGCTTGGAATTTAGTGGCAACTTGTTTTGCGGGTTCACGGTTTCGAAGGTAGGAATAAAGGGCTTGAGATTCCTGGATAATGCCCCTGGACTTCTCATACTCGCGGCGGGTCCACAAGCGCTTAGGGCTTAGGGCTGTGGATCGGGTCTGACCAGTCGGGTAGTTCGGTGCTCCATACTGTCATCCACAAGACACTTGCAGCCACTGATGCTGGAGGCTTGCTGGAGGAGTGCGGATTGAACTGCAGCTGAGTAGCGAAGCACGGGCCGGTGATGGCAGCGACCTTGCCCAGACGGCCTTGATAGTGGCCTACCCGAGATTCCCACATCACAGAGCTTTTCGGGTCCCCACAACGGTAAGACGCGTACGGGTCCCTCCACCCAGAGCCGGGTGCCCGCTCTAGGAGATTAGTAGCTACCTCCTCGCTCCTGCTTAGCAGACTTGTAGAAGTGAAGCTCACGGTTTTTTCGCCAATTTCAATCGCTCGGAAGCCTGTTTCAGCCGGACCCAGACCCGACCCGCCACACTCGGTGCACCCGACGCCGGACCCAGACCCTACAGCGAAAGATAAGCGAAATCCCCACGCAAATTGCACAAGCAGCATGCACCAGGCGTGGGACTCGCGGTTCTATTTGTAAAGCCAAGGCGCAGGACAACGCGAGCTACATAGCCCCTGCCATACCTTCTACAGATTCATACTGCACCGCGCGAAGAGGGCGGGGGTAGAGACGCTGCTCCAACACCATTAGCCTATGTGGGAGTTTCCGAAAAGAGGGGACCCTACTATAGTACCCTAAATAGTAGGATCCTGATTATAAGGACCCCAAAATAAGGTACCCCTATTTTCGGAAACTCCCATGTGAGGCAGAGCTTTCGAAACCCCACAGCGCCTTGAGGCTCCGCATCAAGGAGCAAGCGATTCGGGGATTCGGTTAGGGCCCAATGAGGGAGGTCTCTTGACAGTTCTTGTCGTTTTGGTTTCCTATGTGTTCATGAGAGTGCAAACCTCTAGTGTACGAGGTTAACAGGTGTTTTGGGTTTTCGTTCCGCAGGAGTTTTGATATGTCCTGCGTTTCGGAAGCAAGTGTCCAGGGCGGCGGAGGGCCTGGCAATGATATAGTCTTCTTGTGTGCCCAGAACCAGTGGTTGCATTTGTGGTCTGCTTCAATTTGTCGCAGGAGAGTGAGTTGTGGGCCTTGTTCCTGGCGGGTCCAGCTTGCAGCAGAGAGGGCTGGGGTGCCACCATAGATATGTTTTGGCTCGGACCGTTTCGAAACGAACTAAGCCGCTCAAAACAGGAATTTTGAAATCTGGAATTCTGCTGTAAACGGCATATCTGCATGTAATACTACGGCCGGAATCAGGAAACCTAAGCGCTGTACTTCAGGGATTCCTGGACATGCTACGCTTCGGGGAAAAGTAGCAAATGTAGCTATACCTGCTTATACCCCTGCATACCCTGTCTTACAACTGAGCACTTCAACCTTCGGGCACGCTCCAGCCACTTGGAGGACCGGCTCGAACGAACGATCGGTGTGGATGCGGCTAAGTTGCTTGCTCAGAATACGGTGGTCGCTGAGGGGTTTAGAGTTCAGATTAGAACTTTTTGGGCGATTTAGGCTGTGTTTCTAGTCATCCTCTATTCCTGTAGTTGTCATGACTACTGTTCGGGGTTTCATGAGTGTGGCTGATCAGCTTCCGTAACAGCCGTAGATGCATCTAGGACAACATTCTCCGCGCCGTGGTTGTTCACTTCGACTCGAGTTGAGGACCTGCTTTCTAACTCCGCAAGAGCCAACAAGCATGTCTTCACGTTCTTGTTGTTTTCTCCTATCCACACTACTTATGTTGCAGTCTACTTGTTTCGTGAAATATGCACAATAGCCGTAGACACAGAAGTTGAAACAACACGAAGCAGGAGCGCAGAAGGTCATACCCGAAACAAGCTGGAAGCAACTTTTTCGGCCCCGGAGACAAGAGCACTTTGATGCATTTCGGGAACCTAGGCTCACAGTTTGGGGTTTCGGACGTTGGATCTTTGCCGGAGGTATAAGGAGTTCGATTGGCCCAGGATCTATGATGTGCCGGACGTGGCGCTTCCTGCTCCCAAGATCCTCGATAAGAAGTATACGTGCCTGGATCTTTGGGAGAAGCTTTCGGCTGCTCGCGTCGTTTCTGCCCTCAAACCTTCGAACTCAAAGTGCCAAAGTGCAGACACGACAACTTCAGCTGCACGTGTCACGACCCTTCAGCATGCCAAAAGGCCCTGTGCCCGAAATCTGAACTTCTCGTGGTGAGACCTCAGCAACTGAGGTAATACTGCAAGAAGGTTCACAATACCCGAGAATAGATGACGTCAAGGTCAGCAGAGACATTGAGAACAGAACCGGAACTGCAACACCAAGGAACGGAAGCAAAAACAGTAGCACACAAGAACAAGAATAACGGAGGTGGCGAGTTTTTGGTGATAGAAGGCGCTAGGGCTGTTTACTTGTCAGGATCTCGCAAGTCATCACAATCATAGCAGCAGCAAATCTCCGCAAGAATACATAAAGCAGTAAAAGGATACGGCTACTGTGTAAGTTGTCCTGATGATAGGGATGAACACACTACTGTAATGGACAGAGTGGATACTTGCATATCGAGTACGTATAAAAGTGAATAATGGTAGTCGCAAGCAGCAAGCAATCAGAATGATAGCGGCAGCGCGGGCTTTGCAAGGATACTAAGCGGAAGGTTGCCGGAAGCCATCCAAGCATTGCCTACTGCAGTCCATCTCTACGCCCGGCCCAGTCACGAAACAAACAACCAGATACTAGATGAACCTTAGATCACACTCGGGAGTACAAGAACAGAGTACTGTACTATCTTACGATCTTGTATTAACCAGACAGCGGTGTGTGATCATGTCATCCTCCTTAGCACTGAATGTTTGGAAGCATTTGCCAAGGATCAAGTACAAGATGAGCTTCACCGTTCAGGATGAACTTTCCCTCCGTGAGCTGCCCAAAAACACCGGCAACGCCTACTTCATGAAAGGATTCGACTCGCAGCTGGGACCTGCAGGAGGTGTGAACGCGTTTTGTACATTGGGCCGAGGGCTTCACATCCAACGCTAGGGAAGTTCATACAAGCTGGAGTATTGGGTCGGAACGCATCTCACCGGCACCTCAGGGTGTCAAGGGGGCGCGTGTAGCTTGCCGGTAGTTTACATACGTAATATCGCTCCTGTCGTTTTTTGTCGTCCTTAGACACCTGGGACTCCCGGGACCGCCCCCGAACCCGGAACACCCGGGCCTGCATCCGGAATGTCCGTGCCTCACCTGGGGACCCGGACCCCGGAACCTGGGACCGGGACACCAGACCCGCAACATCCGGGCCGCATCCGGAACGCGCGAAGCACCCGGACCTACAAATTATGTCAAGTATAGGTTGTAGAATGTTGTAGGTTACAGGTTATGGTGCTATCGCTACCTAAAGACATATCTAGTATCTAAGATCTAGCACATCATACACCATGTATTATACGTAGTACTTCGTTCATTGATTTGCTGCGGTGGTGTTCAGTGTCGGACGCTGGCCTGGCGCTGCATCCTGGTGAAACAACAAGGCGAATCAAGGCGAGGACCCCCGGGATGCTGCTGCTCATGCAAGCAGGATTATCGCATGAGGTGGCGGCGACAGAATTTGAGAAGTTGCGGAGCGCTAAATAGCCTGAATTTGACAAAGAGTTCCACGTCCCCACCGAACGCAGCGGGATTTTTGCGAGAAGGCGATTTGAGTCGAAACTGCGCAGCTCTCCAAGGCTTCGGAGCGGCGTAACTAGCCCATCCTTTCGCCACACCGCTTCTGGCTTCAGGCACAACACCAACCCTGCCAGAAGCTATGATTCAGCTCAACCCCACATCCCTGGACACTACTAAGAGTGTCAGGAGGCTTATAATCCTTTGCGGCTGCATTCCCTTATAGTCCCTACGAAATACAGCATGGACCCCCAAAACGGCTAGAAACCCCTGTCGACATGTACACTCAGGCGCACAGCTCCTTTCACGGGTGTCCGGCCGGATCTACTTCCAGTCATCTCACAACGGCAGGCTTGTTGATAGTGTCTTTAGGTACAACAGTGTTACAGGGATGCAATTGTTTTGTGCAGGATCTGCTGGCTTTGTATGGTATTCGGCCTGCGACAGAAGCTTAGGTGCTTGAAGGTTCAGGATTGTGGATCTCTAGTGGTGGATGCAGAGTCTCATACCGGGCGAGTCTTCGCTTGGTCTTGAATTGACTGTGGTGTCTTGGGTGTTAAGCCTGTTAAGCTGTTGAATCTGCAGTGCCGGATCGCTTGCAGACAGCACCACTTTCAACCCAATTGTTCAGAGTCCGGCGTCCCCAGAAGGATACGCGCGAAACTTGCACGGCTGCTGGGGTTTTCTTCAGGTTAAGGGCTTTGGTTACAGGCTCGGTTTCGGAGAGCGTCTCCTTCCTGTCCGAAGCGATTGAGCCCTGTAGTATCCTGAAGTCTGTGACAGGAGTGAGACTTGTTCACGAAGATTGTCTGTAGCCAGTCAATGTGCTTGTGAACCGAGAGACCTCGTCTGGCTTAGTCCCGGTTGCGAGAGCATAAATCCAACATCCAAGAAATACAATGGCACGCGAACCCCTAGATAGCTAACCACAGAAAGCAAACTCTCCGGGTTCAGGCACTTTGGAGTCTCGATAAAACCGACTATAACACGCTACAGACAGGTCTCCATTGACAAGAGCATGTTGCCGGCCCTCTACCAACCCTTCCGGGAGGAAAGGAAGCACCCCTATGGCTCCCTGTCATGATCTTTACAGCTCTCAGCAAGGTATCTATCTGTATACACGAGGCACATATACGAAAACCCACACATACAGTTTGTACAAGCACACTTGCACCATTCACATGCACGTACACACACAAACACACGCATCTAAAGTCACATGCGTTTAGACATACATACGTGCATACATACGTATGTCCGTATGCATACGCATATGATACATATACATATGCAGAGGGATGGGTGTATGCATGGACATACACATGTAAATACATGTAAGTACTTGCAAGTATTCACATGCAGATGTACATGCACGTGCGCAGACCCACGCATGCACGCACGCAGGCAAATGCGCATGCACACCTACACATGAACGTGTGTGCATGCCTGCATACGAAAAGGAAAAAACCTATGCCTTTTTCATACTTATACTCTTGCTTACACATTTTCATACCCATACGCACAAACATGTTCGGACACGGAAGTATGTACATACACATACATACATACACGCATACAGATAGGGGCGCAGTTACTGGGGTTGGTTGTTGAAGACGAGTCGGAAGCAACAGCTATCGTAGCCTTGTATGTATATGTATAAGACTCCTTTCACAGCACCATTGCCAATGTGGAGGCAGCGACTGCCACGACTCCTACCTCCTGCTGCTGCTTCTGCTTCTGCTACGACTGCTGTTACTACTACTACTACTACTACGACGACAACTACTAGTATACTACTACTAGTACTACTAGTACTACTAGTACTACTACTACGACGACGACAACTACTAGTATACTACTACTACTACTACTACTACTACTACTACTACTACTACTACTACTACTACTACTACTACTACTACTACTACTACTACTACTACTACTACTACTACTACTACTACTACTACTACTACTACTACTACTACTACTACTACTACTACTGCTACTGCTACTGCTACTGCTACTGCTACTGCTACTGCTACTGCTACTACTACTACTGCTGCTACTACTACTACTACTACTACTACTACGACTACGACTACTACTACTACTACTACTACCACTGCTACTACTACTACTACTCCTGCCGCTGCTGCTGCTACTACTACTGCGCTACGACGGCTACCTCCTACTGCTGCTGCCGCTCTTGCTCCTGCTGCTGCTGGTCCGCCTGCGACTACTACTGCTGACTACCACTAGTTCTACTTCCTCTTACATACTACAGCAACCAGTTACTGCTACTACTACTGCTGCTACTACTACTACGACTACGAATACAGTTTCGGCGCAATCCAAAAGCAGTGTAGATTGCTGGAATTGGCCCTGTAGTGGCAAAGATGTGGGTTTAGGCTTTATATATATAGGTTTTGGGATGTGTAATTGGCGCTTCTCAGTGTCTGGCATGCGGATGCGCGGCATTCGAAAGCCTTTGAGGACAACTCTGCAAACACAGAAGCCGGACCATTGTACACGCCTCGACGACGGCAAGCGCCTAAAGCCGGCTGCCACCAAGGCCTGGAGGATCCTTCGACGCTGTGCCCGCGCGGGACTTTCAAGCAGCCGCCCGAAACGACTGAACCCTTGTTCAGCCTTGTCCAGCAGGCAGCATCGGGAAATCTGGGCAATAGGGTTGAGGCTTGTCTGATTTCAGCTGCCAGACACTTCACTCTAATGGGCATGAATTCTAAACCTGTTTCACTCTTTAAAAGTGTCTGTCGGGATCGCTTTTCCTATTCTAGCTGGTCTGTGGCACAAACTCTCCCTCCAAGCCTTTCCTGGTAGCGTGAACTCAATCCCCAATGCCGAGCCCCCAAGTTCTGTCCAAGAAATTGTCGTATCTCGTGAGAACGTGCTCTGCGAGCCACCACTTCAGACCCTGAGCCTGCATCACGTATCCGCTTGTCTCTCGCCTTCCTGTCAAGGTCGGGGTTCTGGGTTGGAGGTTCAGTTTGGTCAGGCCATGTTGAGCATGGCCTAGGTCGACGTGTGTTACGGTGGCAGCCTGAGCATCAATCAGTGCTTTACAGCCTGAGCTTGCGCAGGAGGTACCGCCTCCTGACGCGACGATCGTTCCCCGCACGTTTGGCCGTAAGAAGCATTGATGGCACAAGGCCGGGAGCATCAAGAGTTGCTCATTGAGGTTACAGCCTCGTGTTCTGTGATCTGAAGATGTTTAAGGCCAAGATTTCTACACTTGTTTGTCATTTCTAGCACCAGTCGAGACACGTTGCCCCAGCGGAGCTTTGGCTACTTGCGGGCTCCAATGAGGCATCGAGCATGATGGGCACCCCATGTCGTTGCCTACTACTTACAGCCTGCACGGCCTGCAGCTAAGGTAGATTTGAAGATGCCCTTATGGCGTCTTCGAGCCTCCTGTTTTGAGCATGTCAAACAGCAAGAGTTGCCGCGTTGGAGCTTCAATGGCAGCTTAACATGCTGCAGACCCATTCCTAGAAGTCCGAAGTCCCAGAAGGTATTGCAACCTTACATTCACGAGCTTGCCGCTTGCCCGGACGAATAGTCTTCTACGCACTAAGCCGCTCACTGCCAAGAAATCAGCGCACGTCTCACGCCTTGACTTTTTGTAGTCAGGCGGTAACCCGACACGGCGGGGTCCAGTCTGCGATGGGGTAGAAGTAGGATGCAGCACTCAGTCAAAAGTACGGTCCGACAGTGCAGCAGACGAAGCTAGGGCAGCTAGAGTTTGTTGAGAGAGCTGTCTAACCTCGACCAGCGGCTAGTCCGAGCGCTAGTTCCGGAAGCCCAGGCCCTGCCAGGCCGGCAGCCTTCGACATCTGAGAACCTGTGATGCTAGTGTCACGAAAGTGTGCTCAGACGCCAAGATTTCGCATGAGGCGGGATTTTGCCGTTAGGGTGTTCGGAAACAGCGAGGCAGGTTTATGGCTTTTCCATAGTTGGTACCCCACATGAGTTTCACGCGGGGGGCATGCCTTGTGCCGGGTAGAAGATCCGAGTCCCAGTGGAAGCGTCGGTGAACAGTCAAGCGTTTACGAGGAAAACTGTTTCATGGTAGGCTAGGGCAATGCGGGGCTTCGTCAGGACAGGAGAGATTGAGCTTGATTGAGCAGTCGGATTGGGCTTAGAAAGACTGGCATCTCTCTGACTGGAAACCGGGTCCGAAGTAATTCTTTAGCGAGCATCTTTTACTGCGGGCCCAGAGCCCAATCCCAAAGCCAAGACGGAGGACTCTGAACCCTGACCTGCGACACAATTTACGCACCAACCAATTGCATTTTACTCGAGGTGCACCAATACGAATAAACCGACCTCAAGCCTTGACTTGACGGCCTATTCACGTGGCACAAAGCGCGGCAACCGGCAGTCTGCCAAGAACCTGTAACTGTTGAGACGATGAACTGCTGGGGTCAGCTTGAGTTGTATTGACGGACATTGAGATTGTCAGGCTGACCAGCGTTCATGGTATTTGGCCCTTACTCAATGAAAGAGGAAAGCTGGGTTCGAGACTAGAGGTTCATTCATGAGTTTACGTGAAATAAGGCGTGATTGAGACCCAGGCTTAGCGTTTCCGGGCATCTCGTGATGTGGTCATTGGCAGTAGGGAACGGTCACAGGACGCAGGCTTGCCTCCTAATGGAGAACTGTGATTGGCAAAGCCATCACGCCCTGAATTGCTTGCCACCCTAGGGCTTGCAGAGCAATTCAAAGGTCGAAGCGTTCGGCCCTAAGCACTCGTCGCGACATCTGCCCAGCTACCAGTAGCATCATAGTTTTGGTTGACTGGGGTTGGGTTTCCAAACACCGCATGTGCGGCTAAACATCACATCATATGCGCGGCTACCTTCCCTTGAGTTCGGCCCGAGTTGCCACACCCAGGGCCGCTCCACGCTCATCTGGAAGCCATTCCATAAATTCCTGTGCCACAGTCGCCGGGGGACCTCCTAGCACCAAACCACCAGCGATCAAAACCTTATGTAGATAATCATGGAGCCGCTCAGCGCAGACAATACTCGATCGATTTCAGGGCTTCTTGTGACATGTTTCATGTTTTCCCGCCAAACTAAGGCCGAAACCCTACTTTTGCTGACGACGGCTGGGTTCGCCGTAAGTAGTCATCAGGAGATAGAATCATGGACCTATCAGCCAAACCTGAGCCTAAAATTCTCACGACCCTAACTTTGAAGTGCTTCTTTTCTTGTGCAACTGTTGCTGTTTGCTGATTTACCGGATTTTCATTAGGAGCGTCTAGCCAGTAGCTGCTTGGCAGTTCAGCACAGAAGCTGGCCACTGGCCATGTCTTGCATAGGCTTCAACTTGAGCGTCAGGTGAAACAGCCTCTCCGCCGTTGTCGTCAGGTGTGAAGATGACCGGCTTTCAAAGCGTCAGGATTCAAGAGTGAAACTTGCTGTCTGCTGGATTAGCGCTTCTTCTGCCGCGACGTTCGGGTGGGAGGTGGCACTCCCCAACTTGATCATTCAGATGAACCAGTAAGCCAGCAACCTCGAGACTTCTCAACTGTAAGCTGTAAACCATAAGTACTGTGACTCGAGCTTGGGCGAAGGACCTTACCACCAACCCCTGCTTCGAACAAGCCCACGTAGAATACCTCCGTACTTGGGCCTTTGCCGCTGAATTTGAGAGGACCGCATTTTCGTAGCCAGAGGAGCTCCCGGGCACGTCTAAGGAAAAAAAGCTCCTCAGGGCCGCCTAGCTTGAAGAAGCTGGCAGGATGAAGAGTTGTTGGGCACGTCGAGGGTGGTTTTCTTGAGGAGTCACCTTCTGCGGCCATTGCAGGTTCAGTGTTTCAGACTCGGCTTAGAGCAATGCTCAACATTTGCGACTCGGGGTATCTGGCCTAGTGTAAACCCCTGGTCAATGAGCCCTCCTTGTTTGATATTGCGACCCTGTGCAAGGCATCTGAGGTCAGGTTAAGTATGCACGTGGTTGACGTTTTGGGAATCTCGACTAATTAATTTTCGCACTTGCAGAAACAAGCACTTGTACCATGGACTGCACAGAAGGGGGTTCTTCACCTTTCGCAAACCCCTAACGGCATCCCCAGCCTTGTAAAAGGAACCCAAGTTGTCAGATCCCAGCGGATGGTTTCAGGCAGTTCTCCCAGGGGGGTCGGGGATCCTTGCCTTTCAGCGAGGGATGTTAGGCCTCTCTCAGCACGGGACCCCGTACGGCCCCAAGAAAAGCAGCAAATTCATGCACAACCCAGTGGAAAGCGGAAACTCGCGAAATCGTCCCTTGGCTCCAGGCACCGCCTGGCCTCGCCTCCAGCACCCTCTCCCGCCATTGGCCTTGCAACTGAAGGATTTAGAGACCGGGTGCTTCAGTGTCAGGGCGAAGGTCAAATCCGTGCGTTTTGGGGGCAGGATTTTGGGATAACACAGGAGGTCAGGGCCGGCGCCAGGACACTACAGCGCATGTGGGTCGTACATTGAGTGGAACGTCTTCCTGCAGTCTAGCGGCACGTGGACAAAGCGAAGTTAAGCGAAGGGCCCATGACAAGCGTACTATGACATGTTTCGGAGTTTTTACCGCCCGGCCCCATACGAGATTGATAAAGTTGCCTTTTGGCTTCAAAGCCTGACTCATCAAGGAACCTGAGGCTGTCAGCAGCATTCTGCCCTTGCAGGAGATCCCCGATTCCCAGACCCAAGCCCAAACAAAGCATCGCAAGAAGGTCTATGTAGACTCTAGACCCACAAAAAAGCCGACACTTTCAGACCCCTACAGCCTCAACTCCGAATCTTTGAGGCTTCCGTAGTCGCCGAGCAGCTGCCTCAGCGTAGGCGGTTGAGGGTGCAGAGTCCGTGGCCTTCTGCTGTGAGACGGGGGAAGGATTTGTGAGGGTTCAGTGCTGCTTGAGATCCCCTTGGCTAGCTTCAGCTTTACGATGTTTTGACTGTAGCTTTGAATATGTTGTTCCAGACTATAGTTGACCCCTGGCACATAACATCATGCCCTGATCATGTGGACACATAACCGAACTTACAGCTCTAGCTGGACTCAAACATCAACGGGGCCAGAAAGTAACATTAGCCTCGTTGGACCTTCATGTGGCCACGGCCAAGCTGGTGGTGGTGATGGCAGGTTGTTGCGCTGATACAGTAGCAGTGGAGTGGCATTGGGATAGATGGCTTTGGTGATGGTGCTTCTGGTTGCTGTTGTAGCATGCTGCTGGTGGCAGTAGGATGGATAGTGTTTCTGCTGGTTATGGTGGCGGTGGCGGCGGCCGGGGTGGCTGGCGGCACAATGGCAGTGGCCACGACGAGGATGATGATGATGATGATGCAACTGATGAAGATGATGACATGAAGATGGGACGGCGATGTCGATCACAATGACGAGGATGAGAACGAGGACATGCCGAACGTGGAGGTTTCTGTATCGTAATCCACCATGAACGAAAAGACTGTTCTTGTGATTGCTTTCCGAGGATGGTTCGAAATCCTGCGAGAAACGAAAAGTGGTGAAGCGTGGCTGATAGAGCTTTTGAAATAAATAAGGCGGGTGGTCTACGTTGCACAACACCAAAGCCTCGACTTAAAGCAAAACGAGCCACTGCCAAAATTCCCTGGCACTTGCAAGAGATCTACCTTTGCAGCTTCAGATGCACAGTTCAGGCGGCCGCTGACCAGAGATGACCCTTGGCTTGGTCATCGTGCAATGATAGGCTTTGCCATGCTTTGCTTGCAGCTCCGGCGGCCTTGGCTGAAAAGTGTTGTACTTCCGTACGTCGTAGGCACAAAATCCTTTGTTGATCCTGGGCTCAGTGTTGTTTGAAACCCGAGCTTTCTCCCAATCTTCCAGCGTTCTAAGGCTCTGAGGCTGCTAGCTTTTTCGGGATAGCTACGGCTCATCCTCTACTGTGGAGTTGAGGCTAGCCTTGCTACAGTGACGAAGGCTTGAGACCTGGAGCTTGAGAACAAGGAGCAAGATGGAGCAAGCAGGTGACGGAAAAGGGAAACGGCAGGAGGAGAGGCGATGGAACTCCGTGCTGGCCGGAAGGCGACGGGGAGGCAGGAGACCAGAAGGCAAAATGCAAGGCAAGGTTGCCTGAACGGACGGAAAGGGAGGCGACACTACTGGGCGCGAGAGTTCCGTTGACGGAAGGTCGGAAGCCGACATCCGGTTCACTGGTAGAGGCTGGCGAGAAGAGGTTGAGGGCTTGAGGTGCGGCGCGGTGCACATGTTCAAGTACATGACCTTCTTTGCACAGTCCAGGTCGAGCGCTTCCGAACTTGGTGCATCGAGCTCCCGCCGCAGTTTCTGGCCCGGCCACACCATTCGACATTTTGGTCCCACCTGTTACCCGTTGAAATCATGCTCTCGCCGTTGTCTCGTGTGCGCTGTGAATGCGACTTGTGTCCCCCCCAAGCATGGCTTACCGCCTACCGAAGTCGTGCTTCCGCCGCAGTGAGCATTTTGACCCTTGGCCCTTGGGTCGTCTTGGGGGCCTCAGAGGTGCTCCTGGAACTGGGAGTCTGTTGTTGGGGCTGCTGGCGCGGGTCTGCAGTGGCATCATATACGGTTGAGCAACATGTAGTTGGAGCCTGGCGCGTACGTGCCCCTGTGTTTTCCTTTACTTTTCAGCCGTTCGACGTGGTATTTGCGACGTTTCCGTTATTTCGGGCACTTCAGATTTTCGGGGCCTTTTCAGGGGGTTGCAAATTCGTGTTTTTCTGCTTCGGGAGGGGTTCGGGGATGAGGTGGGGGGTTGGGGGGGGTGGGGGGGGGTGGGGGGGGTGGGGGGGGGGGGTTAATAACGTTCAGGTCGCAGTGTTGCTTCTTCTGTACGTCTCAAATCCAAGTTTTGTGAGGCGCGACGGTCTCGATTTTCAGTTTTTGGGCTTTCGGTTAGTGCCCAACTACCATAAGCCCTCACCTGTTTGCTATAACAATAACGCCAGGATTCGCGCGACTGGGCGTTCTTGTATACCCTTAATGACACACCGCCTGGAAGCGTGCCATGCCTTTCACAGACACACATTGCCGCAGAGCATCGATGTGCCCTGACAAGGTCCAGATCAGACTCCATCCATTGCCGCAGAGCATCCATGTGCCCACCATGATAACGTCCAGATCAGACTCCATCCATTGCCGCAGAGCCTCCATACGAACGATGTTTCCTTCTGCTAATCTCTATGCATGTCTATAATGTATATCTATATGTACCTCGCTAAATACAAGGGCCCACTGTGCGCAGCGAAGATGCAAATCTTCAACTTTGCTTTCGCAACAGCAGTTTCTGCGTCGAGGGGTGCCACGCAGTCCGACAAAAGAAGATGTGCAGTTGCTGCCGCAGAAAGCCGAAGAGAGACAACGACACAAACTACTTGCGAGTTGAGATGAGCCCTTTTGCAGTCTTGAAACTCCCTGAACTCCGAATGTATCGCCCCTGCCAGTGTTTGCAGCACGTAAACATTACCGGAAGTGCTTCCCGTGACACGGGCGCCAATGCGCCGCGCACCATGTAGCTACATGTAGTTTTCAGGTCAGTCAAGTATCAACATTTCGACTCGTCTTAGTTTTTGGGTTCACGGCTTGGCATTGACAAGGAGATGGTCCAGCCGGATCCTCAGTTGCATTGCTTCGGCCACGACCTGGTTTGGGGCCCGGGCGAGAGACTCTGCAGTCCGACATCCTCGCGGGTGGCTGAGCCTCCGGCATAAAACTACCTCAAGGCGGAATCCTGTGTGAAATAGCATGAACTTCAAATCTCACGACAGTGGTGTATATTGTGTAGATATGTAGTACAACGGTATTTCTAGTAATATCATCACCATCACGATAATCAGTAGTAGTAGTAGTAGTAGTAGTAGTAGTAGTAGTAGTAGTAGTAGTAGTAGTAGTAGTAGTAGTAGTAGTAGTAGTAGTAGTAGTAGTAGTATAGTAGTAGTAGTAGTAGTAGTAGCAGCAGCAGCAGCAGCAGTAGTAGTACTTCTACTACTAATAAAGATAACACTAAAAACATAATGGCAACAAAAAGCGTGTAATAATAGCAGTACTAATAACAACGAGCTAAGGTCGGGTAGGCTCGTTTCTTCTGGGACTTCGGGGGCCACTGCACGGCCCTCGGGACGCGGAGAGGTCGATGTTTCTGGGGCAGCAAAAGGTAGAGGATCTGCTAATGAATGTTCAGTATTGCTTTTTGTTGACAAAGGGCCCAGGTGGGCGGGCTGTCGTTTTTCAGTCCTGAGCTTCAGGAGTGACACACTTAGTGATTCTGGAGGAACTTGCAAGCACGTGTGGTGTGGGGTCTGCTCGAAGACGATACACTCTTGAAAAGGGCATGAAACGTCATGAAAGCTGTGGGCAGAGAGAGAGAGAGAGAGAGAGAGAGAGAGAGAGAGGGAGGGAGGGAGGGAGGGAGGGAGAGAGAGAGAGAGAGAGAGAGAGGGAGGGACCAAGCAACCGAGACAGCAGTGCACATGTAAAGTGCCTAAAGTTCCGGATGCCAAATTCAGAACCAACGTAATGTGGGGGACAATGGTCTTGTACTGTATGGTAGTCTGCGTATGATGTGCATCTCTGAAGTCCACTACCCACATACAACGCTAGTTGCACGTGTCATCAAACATCATGGAAGATCCCAGGTAGCCTATAGTCCAATATACAATCCTGCAAAACCTGGGGGAACCCATGCTTTTTCACGCCCCACCGAAAGCCCCGTAACAAACGGGGGGCCCACGAGGCCGGGGGGCCTGACAAGCCGCTTAAGCCCTGCAGAAGAAGAAGAGAGAGAGAGAGAGAGAACGAAGACTGCTGCTATGCAGCCGAGCCTCTAGGTGCTAACCACCCGGGGGGACTGGACTCCCTGCGAAATCTGCGGGGGTGCGTGTGCGCACGGGGGGGTCGCCGGGACGCTGCGGCCCCTCCAAGCTCGGTAGCAAGCAAGCAAGCAAGAGAGAGAGAGAAAGAAAGAAATAGAGAGAGAGAGAGAGAGGGGGAGGGAGGGAGGTGGAGGGAGGCACGTGGCAAGGGCGACCAGTGTGTGACACCTGATTACTTGCTTTTCAAAGAGGACCCCTCCACGTCAACAGACTCCTGAAACACAGGAGCACCCAGTGCCGTACAGACTGAGCTCATCCATACCAAATGATGGATGGGGCAGCGCACCCGCGCGGGACAGGAGGACTGCTCTTGCACAAAAGCCCCAAGCAAAGCAAATGGAGGGAGGGGAAGGGGGAGGGAGAGAGGGAGGGAGGTATGAGGGAGGGGAGGGAATGACATTTTGGAGATGGGTCTTCTGTACATCATGACCACTTCAATCTCATTCTTTGCGAGTTGCCCGCACTTCTGTTCCCCGGCAGGGTGCGATCTCCCTTCAGTCAGGGAGTTCAGTGTTCAACACCTGCAACCCGCAGACATGGGCTGTACGAGAGCTACCCGAAGCCCGACCCTAATCCCGTATTTGCCCGAACCCTTACTCTGGAGCATAAACAACCTATGAGCCTTTCAATTGCGATGCCTCTGGCTTCATGACTGGAGCAATGCTCTGAAATCGCCAGGCTTGCATTTTGAAGGATGCACTAGCTAGTTCGACGGCTTCTTTGCAAGCCACGGCGGAGGGCATGAATGTCATGGTTGACTTGATGTTTGACTGCACTGTGTGCCCATTCAACTTGCTGTTGGATGCCATGTTCTCCGTCTGTGTACATCGCCTGATTCCTAGGCTCCCTCTTCTCAGGGCATTCGTGCACGTTCCTTGGCGGCTCAAGGGTTTGCGGGTTCCGTGCTTGTTTGATTTGTGTGTGGATTGGCTGGTTTCCAGGTAAGACTGAGGGCTCTGATTCTGAAATTCTGGATGCGGGCAACCCTTGGACAAACGTTAGCCCTACACCCAGAGACGGCCTTGCCAGCCAAGAGACGACCTACCCCCAAACCCGAGAACTGCAGGTTCAAACCCGAAGGTTCCTTCGATTGCCCGGGGATGCCGCTCAGCCTTGGTTTTGTCTTGAGCTGCTCCATGAACGTAAATGAATGTTCGAATGAGAGCCTGCTGAATTTCAGCTTCGAACGAGAGCTACTCATTCATTGGCACCTCTACGCTTATCTCCAGTACAGTCCTGCAGATCGTGATGTGGAAGTAGATGGCGGAACCTTTGTATGAACATGTATGCAACTAGTGATGACGGCGTGCAAAAGGGATACTGAAACAGGGCTGTATAGGTCCTTCGAAAGACGTGTGCTTGCACGGCGAGCGAGAGTGAGGGAGGGAGATAGACGCATCCTTCAACCCCAAGGTACTGACATCCCCCGAGCCACTGGGCCACTGGAGCCCTCATCGGGGCCTGCGTTCGTTTTGGTCTAGACCCAGACCCATGGCACTGGACCCCAAAGCAAAAACATGTTCGAGAGAAAAAGAGGAGAGGGCATCGGTGAGCGCAACTTAGGTTCACCTGCTGTCGCCCGAGCGCGCCTCTGAGCCGGATGGTTTTTCTGGCTGGGGCAGCTTGTGGCGGAGTTTTGTCATAATTATAACAGTACGAGGCAAGGAGGACAGAGAGTGAGGTGCATGGCTCGGCAATGGACACGTTGGCATCGACAGAGGAAGTCGGACAGTAGGGTCAGCACGTCGCATCACACTTCCTGGCTGGAAGCCTGAAGTAGGGGTTTGAGATATGGGTACTGGGATAAGGGCAAAGCTTAGGCAAATTGATCGTTTCGGATTTCATGCTTTGTGAATTATGGAGAGCCAGGGTGCAGGGTGTCTTGAGATTTGGATTTCGAAGGCCAGCTGCACCTCTATGGGGCGTGTTCGCCTTGGAGTTCGGATCGAATCGGGATGTGGGTTGCGGCTATGCAAGTGCAAGTTTGTGATCGAAGCTGACAGATCTCTTTGCGATAGGGGGGGGATTTTAGGTCGGCCCTTTGGATCTATCCCTGTTTGGAGAGGTTGCAACGTCGCCAGAGGCGACGGCGCCTTCTCAGGCCGAGGGTAGGTGCGTTTTGCCAGTAAGCTTTGAGTTCAAGGTATAGGTAGGGTTCCGGCTCATCGTGCCTGGTGTCCTGGGATCGAAATCGCAGCACGCCATACAGCTTTTACTAAACCTTCAGACCTAAAACCTTCGCAGCTGCGGCCCGAGTCAAGATCTGTATGCGGGCCGCCTAAGCGACTGCTCCTCTTTTCACTCGAGGGTGTGTGAAGTGGCGTCCTTTTTCATCGCAGCGAGTGTTCTTTCAACACGTTCAGTCAGGAAGAAGCCGAAAGCATGATTAACGGGGTCGCTGGGTGCAAAGATTGGTCTGTGAATTTGACATTGGAGGTTTAGGTCCTCAGCTTCTTGATGCTCCAGGACGACAGAGACAGCCAAGAGATCAAGAACCTCTACTGTCACCGCCACAACAAGACCCTGAATGACAAATTTTAGTTTCAAGCCCCATAACACATCTGAAGGCACGCTTCGTCCATGCTATAGCACAAGAGCATGATGTATGAAGAGCCAACGGTGCCTCTTCACTTGCACGCACCCGTCCCATTCCTGCAGCAGCACAAACATGAAAACGACTGTAACAAAAGTGCATGGCAATACCAGTAGCTTTTCGTACTACAGTAGCTACACTACGGGCATAATAAGACTTCAGCTCACGACCTGAACAGCAGACCCAGAATCCCAAGCCTGGCGAAGCCAGGAGTCACAGCGTGCAGGAGATATCCCAGGAGGAGGGAAACTTAAGGTCAGCTGCGGCAACTTGGTAAGACCATGCTTGTTTGCAGCTTCAGCATATCCAGTCAAGGTTGAAACATTAGTTCCAAGGGTGAGAAAGCATCAGCCAGTACCACATCACCCGGGGCTCCTGCTGAGCGCTTCTTGGACGCGCACCCCGATCACCATGAGAGAACAGGAACGAGATCGCAACCTCAGCAAGCTCTCGCTGTTTTTGTGTGGGCCAGGGTGCTGTATCGACAAGACAGGATTGAACATCACATCAAGCAAGCCCATTGCGTGCTGAGCTGAGCCTCCAGCGCCTCGTAGGCCTCCATGAATTGTCATGCTCTTCTGAGTTTTCTAGGGCTTTGATAAATGTGTTAGTGGCCACTGGGCATTGGGTCCTTTTGCAGATAGGAGTGTCAACGTCCTCTCCAAGAAACTGAAGACAGTAAACTGAACCCTGAAAGTTTCAACTTCGAAGGACGAGCATTGGCAACATCACCACGTCATATTGTGTGCAGGAGACCTGCCAAAGCGGGTGGTGACATTGCTTCCTGCAGAGGGCCATGGCCTCAAGGGCATGGCACCGCAAGAATTTCAACTTGCCTAGTGGTACGGCATTCTACGAAAATCAGCCAGTCACTCACCAATCTAGGGTTGGGACAGCTCATGCTGCATGGATATAGTGCTTTGTGCTTTGCAGTGGCTGTGAGAACGCATATGGTGCTATGAAGGATGTGTAGCCTTGTCATGATCCTCTAGGGCAGTCCTAAGCCAGGCTTCAGGGAGTCTTCCCAAATCGGTGACTTTTTTGAGATTGTGCTTGCATTTTGTCGTTCGTTTTCAGGTCAGGAATGAGGAGAGGGAGGGAGAGAGAGAGAGAGAGAGAGAGCGAGGAATTTTAAATTAAAAGGCGAGAGGCGATCCAAGACATGCAGCCTTAGGATCTGTTTCCTGACTTGCAAGCGGCGCGCGACATGTTAGTTTGTTTCAGGCAAGAGTGAAAGCTTAGTGAGTATTTCTCTAGACAGAAATCAGAGAGAAAGGGCTGTGAGAGATAGTTCTGGTTCTAAGGAAGAGCTTCCTTACGAAAGGAAGGAGTTGCCACCATCGTCTGCATTGTTCCAGAAACTCATTGTGACGGGACAAGGCATGCCCCACTTCTTGCGAAAGGATGAACCAGCCGTGTCACATGCGCGGGAGCTCTCTCATGTCGCAGTCGGCGACAGAACACAGCTTTCTATATCTTCCTTTCATGTCCGCACCTTGGCTTCGTTTCATCCGGAGGACCGACCATCGCGCCAAAACCAGCAGAGGCGCCGGTGTTGTCGGTACTGGTTGAGGGTTCAGCTCGACGGGCTCTGGGGGTTTTATGCAGAAGCTTTTATTTATTGCGCAAGGACAAGGTTGTTGAGATTTGAGATTTGTAGCAGGTGTTTAGTGATTCGTGCTGTTGCATAATTGGTTTGTTTTGGGAGATATTGCTGATTTTGTTGCAGGGTTTGCGCACTCCTCCATCAGTGTCGGAATACGGCTTTGGGGTGGGGTCACCGCGGCTTCCGGGCTTTTGCCAAAATTTGAGCCTCGCAGAATCCACCGACCCTAAGCAAACCCCAAACCCGAATGCAAGTGCGTGAGAACGATTGAGAATGTATGAAAGGAGCTGTACGTATCTGCTGCTAGAGACTAACGCGAGAACTGACGGCTCACGGTAACAAGTACTGAACTCTGGTGCGGCGCGAATTTGGAACTCAGCATGTTTGTGCTGCATGTTCACCGGCTGACCCCTGGAACGTGCGGTTGACTCTGTTTGGGAGAGGACTGAGCCAGGCTTGTTTTTTGCGGGAACTTGTTCTCGTGGATAGTATGAATCGAAATCCCAAACCTGGGATACCTTGGGTGGGGCCCTTGCTGTCAAGGCTACGCGGCCTCAGGAACCTTCGGCAGACTCAGGCACAAAGACGGCAACGAAAAATATGTCAAGTTTTTGAGGGCTAGGCACGGAGTCCTAATATAGTTAGCATAGCTGCAAGTTCAAACATGTTGCGGTTTGGATGTTGGTTACTTGGGATCGACTACCTTCGCTCTTTTGCCGACTCATCTCCAATGTGCCACCATTCCAACCCGACCACTCCTCGCCTCTAAGTCTGAGTTGCTAGTGCCCAAACATGCAGGATTGAGGTTTGCAGCCAGTACCATTGCCTTGGACGGGAAAGCATCACCACCCACTTGGCGCAGATTTGGACTTTGCCCACCAGACCTGTAAGTGCTGCAAGTTGCTTCATCAGTCTCTTTCACAGGCCCCTAGGCCCTAGGCTCACCAGGAGCAGCTGAGCCCCGAGGCGTCGAGGAAAGCCACATCCTCCGCCTCCGCGACTACGAGCGAGATCTTCAGGCGGCGGCCGCGCGTTTGAAACGGACGCTTTGGACTTCTGCAATGTAGGAGTCTTAATTATTGGAATAGGGTTTGGGGGTATGATACTGTAGCTATGATAAGGAACCCTCAATACCCTCTTCTAGGTATTAAGGCCCCTACAGTGGGGGATTGGCCGTAAGGTATTCGACTGCAGGGTTTGAATTGTTTTCTCAGCTCGTATTTACCCGGTGTGCAAAGCTTGGTCTTTAAGGAGGGGGTGCTTTAGACTCGGGCTCCTGCAACTCCTTCACTGTAGCTAGATTGGGGAGATGCTTGTGGATGAGGTTTTGGTATTGGACTTTGGGAGAAGCCGTCTTGATCGGGCTAGGGATCGGCTGAAATTCAATAGCAATAGCGACGCAGAGAGAAGAGAGAGAGAGAGAGAGAGCGAGAGACAAAAGAAAGAAAGAAAGAACGAAAGAAGCAGGCACTATAAGGGGAAATTGTCGATGTTTGTTCTATCATCAATGGCAGAAGGTGTAGGCTTTAGGGCAAAGGTTTCGAGAGATACAGTATACTCTGACTAAAATGTCTTTGTTTCTGTGGATTCTGCCATGTTCAACTAGACCACGGGAAGTTTCTTCTCTGCGCTGAGCAGGGACTTGAGATTGAGGGTTCAGGTTTCGGGTTTGCAACGTACGCTTTAGGGTCTGCAGTGCAGACCTCGGCCAAGGGTTGAAGGCACAGGGTTCTAAACTTTAAACTAGGGCGGAAGGCTTAGTTTCCCAGCTCTTATCAGAGACAGGACTATGAAATGGCCAGTCAGTTGGCTTCCTGTGGAACGACAGATGTCCTGGCACTGCACGGAAGAGAGTGGTGAGTTGTTTCCCGGGCTCTAGGCTTTGGGTCGGTCGAAAACCACAGGGAAAGGCCCCTCCAACCTGGGAACCCGAAGCCGCGCACACCCGCGGGGTTGAAGATTGGGAGTGCGAAGCTGTACTAGCAGCCGTCCGCTTGGTCCTGCAGGCGCGCTTGGCGAAATCTGAAGGCGACCGCCTGGTTACACAGGCGACCGTCGACATGTATATGCAAGGTGCAGAACGTGGAGTCTTCCAGGGTTCAGGGTGAACCTTGACAAGGGGCGGAGGGTGCAGGCAATCGTTCGGATGTTGGGTGTTTGGGGCTTTCAGACCTGGAGGGTCTTCAACGTCATCTGTCGTCAATCTTATGCTGGCAAGAGCCCAAGTTGACACGCAGAGCCCGAAACCATTTTGGCTGAAGAGCCTGAACCAAGACTATTTACAATTTACATGAGAAGCGAGTTGTCGTTTGCCCATGGCTGATTGGGTCAGGTTTTGAGCTTTCGTCTGGTGCCCCAGCCCCGAAACCTTGAATTTCGTGTCAGGCGCGTCTCGACGATCACAGCTCCGAGCTCTCATCCATGCGCCGCGCCGTCGAAGACAGGGTTGCCAGGGCTTGGCGGATCCTGGGGCCTCGACAAATCTTGGTTTTGTGCGGTAGGGTTGAGGAGCTTTGCCAGCCGTGGTTTCACAGCTTTCGAGACATCGCGAACAAGGGCGTATGTCGGTGGACAGTATTTCGGCCGGGTTCCGGAAGGACGATCGCGACGCACGTGGCGCCACATCCCTCAGCTTGTATTTTCCACCTTGCTCGAGTTCACATAGACATTGCTGCGAGTGTTCGGAGGGGCCTCTAGGGACTCTAGGGTTCCGGGCCGGCAAGCTCAGAAGCGGTCAGCTCTTAGCCACGTTTGCCCCCTCCCACAAAACAATAAACCCCTAAACCAAGGCTTGTCCGAGTGTGAGTGCTGAAACCCCTAAACCATATGTGCGAGTGTGAGCGTCGAAACCATATATGCCTCGCCAGGATTGTCCGCGTGTGAGCACCGAAACCCCTACAGCCTGGTGCTGCGAGGACGGCGATCAACTGCGGCGGCAGAATTCGGAGCCGGAGCCTCGTCTTGGGTTTTTGGTTTTGTTTTGGGGCAGAAGGGGCTTGTAGAGACCCAACCTCAAGGAGTCCTTCCGACGCAGTCTCACCGAAAAGAAGATGCTCATAGCATGAAGATGTGATATAGGCACAAGCACTGCCCTAAACCCTAAACCAACTGTTCCAATTTCACACCGACTCCGCACCTAAGAACCTCGCCTGGCTGTGTCCGAGTTGTGAGAGCGTAAACCCTAAACCCTAAACCCTAAGCCCGGGTTAGGCCTTGGGTCGTTCCTTTATCGGCCATCCTGCAAAAGACGCACACTTGGAACTCAATGTGCAGCTTTACGACGATGATCTCACTGTGCATTGTTGTTTGGGTGATGGACTTCAACCATGTTCTATCCCCACTCGGATGCCTGGCAACATAAGACCTTATTGCATGGAGCTTTTACGTTGTATGCCGCTTGGTCTGCAGCCAGCTTTTTACCTCTGACAACCTTTGGCTCTTCGGCCAGCTACAACTACGTTATGGCTGCTCTGCCTGTGAATGTATCCACTGATGCCTGGCGGTGGCTATATTCATGGACTTAGCGCTGCTTTTGTTCGATCATATATTCTGCACAGCATGAAATTGGATCCAGTGTCAATTGATCTGCGAATTGGGTGCAAGTCCCAGTGAGTACTGTAAGGAGGCGTGTTCTGTCAATGCGGAAGCTTTCACGGCATTTTGCTTGAGCTTTTAATTGATGCAAGCTGGCTTTTGACCCAGATCTCCACTGTTTCTGCTAAGCAGTCTCGAGAGAGAGCAACGATGAGTACACCTAGGGCTCCGAGACGGGATCAGTTCAATCTTTCTGGTCACGGAGTTCTGCTCACACTTATGTGGTAAACAATGCCACGAAACAAATTAGCCGAGGCTCGAAAGCACAAGACCTCAGGCTGTTGTCAACTGTTCCAACCGAGACACCCTGCAATGCGGGCTTCGTCCTTGCTAGGTAGGAGGGAAAAAAAACCCTAAGCCCATGCCCAAACCGTAGCAACTTGCAACGACACTCCCCAACCTGTGACAGATGCCGTGACGAGGCTGAAGGTGGAGTTGGCGATCGCCAAGCGCATGCTTGGGACTTGATGGCTTGGCGTTCACGGGGAGCAGGACAAGCCTCGGAGGACAAGCATCCTCTGAGGCAAATATAGGAGGGAAGAGGAATGCCGGCTTGCAACCGAAGTCACCCCTCTTCACCTCATAGCAGCATCACATCTTACTCTATTACACTACATTACATCATATGCACTCTGTATGTACGCGTATACGCCTGCAGTATTGACTAGTTGCCCTAGGTATGCAGTGTGTGTGTATGTATGTATGTATGTATGTATGTATATAGTTTTATGTAGAGACACAGACACAGAGAGATAGATAGCCATATGATATGGGTATACATGCAACCATGTGGTTGTGCACTCTGCGTTCTGAGCCCCTCTGCACCCGCCTCAATGGTATCCCCACAAAAGCCTGGGGCCTTAAGGGCGTGTTTGCCGAAGGGATCCTGATCTACGGGGCAGGGGGAGGGAGAGTCCAAGCCGCTTTAGAGGGGGGGAGGGGGGATGATCACATGTAGAACAAACCAAACCACCAAACCATTCTACAGAAGAACTGAAGGCTCAAGCCCCAACGGGGAGGGGTACGAGCAAATGGTGTGATATCATTGGGGGTGGGGGCGTGCCGCCCGGCCGCAACCATGCCTGTTTACATAGCTCTAAATAAATGAACACATACATGTGCAAATTATTATTATATATATATATATATGTGTGTGTGTGTGTGTCTGTGTGCACACGCCTTATTGTTTTGTCGTTCGCGGGCGTCTAGTTGACGAGCGACAGCTTGAAGTTCCCGGAGTATCGGCCCGGAGCCACCGGCTCGACCGACATTGAGCCAACATAGTAGGATGGTTACTACAACAACCCCCAGACAAGGGAAAGTCTAAGAAACTCAAGTTTACGGTTTCCATGTAGGGGAAGCTCCGAGCTCGGGGTAGACAAACTTGAGTTGTTCTAGATGGTGGTTTCCTTGCCAAGGTCTGCGGAGGTATGCACGACCTGCTTGGGCGTTCCCTCAGGGTGGTGTATAAGATAGCACTTGAGTAGTATAATCCCCGGCAGAAATCTGAGAGATCTCTGCCCGAAACCCCGGTGTCGTCATCGGCCATGGCTCAGCCAAAGCCCAAGACGGTCATCGTGGGAGGAGGTGGGAGGGGAGGGATGCTCAGGGGAGTAAGGCGAAAGGTTTCGTTTTGTGTTGCGAAAGTCGAAGCAAAAAAGCCCCTTTGCAAGCCTCATCAGTTTCGGCATAGGTTTCGGAGCTCATGCATACATACGCGCAGTGGGAAGTTTTGCGGCGCCAGAATCCCCCGACAGATAGCGGGACAGAGAGAGGGAGGGAGGGAGACCCAGAGAGAGAGAGAGCGAGCGACAGTTAATTAGTTCTACCTGTTGGCTGATTATGGTTTCGACGGTTTGCTTCAGAGCAGTTGCTATTTGCATCTTGGCCATGGCCGCGCGCTGTACCTTTATGCCGCTCATAGCTTCCACTTTGTCAGACTCGCCTTCACTTCTATGCCTATGACGAATGCAACCTCGTGCTCGAACTAGCACTGCTTGGGATGTGTACATATTGAGGAAAAAGAATTAAGGTTTTGCGGACAGTCAGCGCCCAAACTTCTCGAGTTTCCTTTCCAAGCCTGAACCGCCGCAGCTCCACCAGAACAGGAATTGGTGGCTGCGCAGCTGCCATCGCGTGACTAGGCCGCAGAGCTTTGTGGTGTTTTGTAACTCAATATTCTATGTGAACGAAGTGCCCGAAACCCTGTAGCAGAAGCCTACTGTTCGCCAACAACCTCGCAAGTCCCGTCAAGCCCTTATTAACTTATGCCAGGGTTCGAATTGCCGCGAGCGACTATGACTAAGCCCCAAAGCCGCGAAGCGACAGCGGCTAGAGATCCCACCATAGAACGCAACTAACTAGCAGCGCGCGAGCCGAATTAATGGCCAGGTTATGAAACCCAACCCTCTTAGGCCTCCCCAAGATTCTCGGAATCAGAGTCAGGCTGTTCCGTGCCGGCGCGGACGTCACAGTCTACGAGGTGCAACGGCATGTCGACGTCGACGTCAAAACCTAGATGGAAGTGTTCGAGGCTTGTTGACCATTCATTGCAGTGCTAGCGCTGTGGCGACGATGATGATGAGACGGATGAGGTTGGGTGATGGTGATGGTGGTTGGTCGTGGTGATGGTGGTGGTCATAATGGTGGTGGTCATGATGATGGTGAAGCTGAGGAGTAAGAGAAGGAGCAGGATGACGATGGCGATGACGACGTGGTGGTGATGATGATGATGATTCTCGTCATAGGTATAGTTTCCAGTGTTCAGACGGAGAAGTCAGACTTCGTTCCTGCAGGCAAGCAGCAAAGCAGTGCCTCGGAGATTGAACGACCCAGTGCTAGGAGCTTCCAAGACGCGTCCCTCTCTTGCTTTGCGGTCCAGCGCAGGCTTGGGGCCCAAAGGGCATAGGCAACCACACACTGACACAGAAAAGTCCGAATCTTCATCAACACCCAACAAACGCTTTCTGGGGCCACTACAATTCCCTGTCCCTCCGCAAGCTCCAGGCGGCAAGTTCTCTTAGAGAGATCGGAGCTGGGATCAACGTGCAGGCTGTGGCGGTAGGCGCTTGCACTGCATGCCCCTTAACCTCCTTCATCCCCTCCAATCGTCAAATCATAAGTTCTTAACACCCAGACTGTCCGAAAGACGCAAACCGCCGGTGCTCAAGGTTCGAATCTTCTTGGTGTCTCGGTCTCTTCTGGTGATTCCGATTCCGGAGATATTGCAAGCTCTTCTAGGAATTATTGCACTGTATGTCCGGCGTACACTACGTTGTGGAATTCAGGGCACTGCTTCACCCTTTGTATACAGCCTTGCTACAGAGGTTTGCCACTCACACGGGTGTTCCTCTACTTCTGTCCTATACCCTACACCGAATCTGAGAGCCAGAATTCCAAAAGCTTGAAGCCTCAATTCAAACCTCAAGGCGTCGAAGCCATGCAGCCAAATCTAAGCGTCCTAGACGCAATAGTCGCGAAGAACCCGTGACCATCAAAATTCATCAAGCTCATGTTGTGTAGGCTCTTATGTGCCTGTGCGTTTCGTGACCAGGGAGCCTAAAGGCCCAGCAGTGTTTCGTGTTTCAGCTAGGCCGATAGACGTCCCGGGACCCTACCCCCATAATTTCGGCTCTCTGCACCCAGCGCCGTGAAGAGGTGCACTGATCGACCTCGGCATCCCCTTGGTGAAGTTCCATGACGAGGAGCAAGGACAGGTAATTCAATCTGTCACGAAGTAAGGAGGTCAAGGCAATTTCCGGGTTTAGTTTAGCGTTTAGGAAGGGTTCAGGTAAGCTTGACCAGCTTGAAAGACGACATGCTCTACAGTTGTCCAGTGTCTTGTGACATGTTGGAATATGGGGCACTCGAGGGCAGCTTTTCATTTCGAAGGCTGGCTTGCTGCTGATGTGACTTATGCAACAGTTGCGGGTGATTCTTAGTGGTTGCTCAGATTGCGCCGTGCATGAGATTACTGCATATTACTGCCAATTTCAGGTGCTTCCGATAAAGTACGTGAGCCAGCCCGGCAAAGTGTACAATAGCTAAAGGCTTGCGAGCTTCGAGCCCCAAGTGAACCTCCATAACTCGAGGATGGAACCTGGGCTGGTTGAAGTTTTGCTCAGTGTTCAGGCTTTGCTGGTGTTGTAAGCGTCAAAGGGTTCAGTTCAGGATGTCAGAGTTGTAGGATTGGCCGTTCGCGTGATTGGCCTCAACCCAAAAGCTCGAAAGCCGCGAGAAGGAGATAGTATCCTCACGTCCTCCGTGGAGTACTTCACCAGTGACGGTATCTTCATTGCCTCCGAAGCCGTGGGGTATTTTGCATGAATTTGTTTGAGGGTGAAGGAATAAAGTGTTAAGTTTGGCGGAGAACGTCCGATCGATCAATCAAGCATAAGTCTGTAAGATCAAGAGGGCCGACCCAAATTGCAGGTCGCCCCTTTCCAGAACATGAATCAATGATTGATTACATGATGCCCTTGTCTGTCTATACCACAATGAGGATCGAATCCCCGAGTCCTAAAACTGTAAATCAGGGCCACAAACAGCAAACCCTGGGTAGCTTAAGCAAAGCTTAAGCTCTTGCACTCCTACGGCTTGTCAATCTAGCTTGGTTCTGTTTCCTGCAAGAGCTTACAAAGCCTTCGTCCCAGCCCTGTAACTTTTCGAATGTTTGACATGACAGTTCTAGCCCGGCCAGTCCGAGAGCGATGTCAAAAAGGCGCTAGCCTAAACCCCAAAGCACCCAAACCCAAGCCATCCTAAATCCCCTAAGCCCAAACCCTGCATCGTAGGTTCGTCCTAGCCAGGCGAGAGGCAAAAAAGCCCAAACCCTGGAAACTCAGACCTCTCAAAGACCATCCAGGCTCAAGGCTGGCGCGCCGCACCCGCAGTTGTCGGCCCACCGAGCTCTTCGGATCTCCGATCGGTTTGACCTTCACCCGAAAAGCCCCGAAAAGTCTATAAATTGTGCAGGTTCCCGGGAGTTCATAGTCAGCTAGGCAGGTGTGTAAAATGCTTGAGATGCATACGTTCTCGCCATCCTGTCTCCTGAACCGGAAACCGACCTGCTCTCAGCGCCCAAGCAGACAAAGCCCTTACGTGCAAAGCTCGGAAGCCTGCGTCCTGCTCGAATCACAGGCAAAGTTTCACAGCACCCTGGTCGCCGAATGCCGCCGGTTGTTGGGAGAGGAGCCGCCGCAAGTTTTAGAGCAAGAAGGGTTCGTAAGGGGTTAAGGGATCGATCTGGGTAGCAGAAGCAGTAGTAGTAGAAGTAGTAGTAGTAGTAGTAGTAGTAGTAGTAGTAGCAGCATCAGTAGTAGCGGTAGTGCTAGTGGTAGGGGTAGTGGTAGTGGTAGTAGTAATAGTAGTAGTAGTAGTAGTAGTAGTAGTAGTAGTAGTAGTAGTAGTAGTTGTTGTTGTAGTAGCACTAGCAGTAGCAGTAGCAGTAGCAGTAGCAGTAGCAGTAGCAGTAGCAGTAGCAGTAGTAGTAGTAGTAGTAGCAGCAGCAGCAGCCAGTAGTAGTAGTAGTAGTAGTAGTAGTAGTAGTAGTAGCAGCAGCAGTAGCAGCAGCAGTAGCAGCAGCAGTAGCAGTAGCAGTAGCAGTAGCATCAGTAGTAGCATCAGTAGTAGCAGTAGCAGTAGCAGTAGCAGTAGCAGTAGCAGTAGTAGTAGTAGTAGTAGTAGTAGTAGTAGTAGTAGGGCTTCGCCCCCGGTGCGACGCCAAGAACTCTCATTTGTTGACTTCGTGTTGTCGGAAATGCTGTGTTTTGCCGCACTTTCTTTCGCAGTGGTTGAAAGGTTGGAAGGCGCATGGGTGTTTTATTCTTTGTTTTTTAACCTGACTCATCAATCTCGCAGCCAAATGCTGGTACTTGCAGCACGTGTTTTGCTGATGTTCTTGATTTGTTGCTGTTGTTTGATGTCTCTTTTGTTGTGCACAAGAAGTAGCGATCAGAATGATATTTTTGTTGGTTGCTTTTGGTCTGGATACTCTTCAAAATGGTTTGAGAAGAGAGCGTCCATGGACCATGGTCTAGTGCAGTAGAGAAGAGAGCATCCATGGCGACCTGATGACGTCCATGGTCGCATGACGGTGGAAAAAGGAGAAAATGAAACAAAATCCATGCTTTGGCGCATTCAAGTTGATTTCTTCTTTGCATCGCAGCTGCCATACCACATGTTCGACATGAACATGCTGCGCGACGGGCGTCGAACCACAGGGGAGCAAGAGTTAGTAGTAGTAGTCGTCGGCGGCGAAATTGCCTCAAACATTGTAACCTTATACTTTTGCACCCCTTATAAGCATCAGCCAAAGATTTTAAGCCTCATCAGCCTTATCTTTAAACTCGGCCCGGCCCACAAGGAAAACGGATTGTCGGAAGACTGTCCCCCGGCTCGAGGAGGTGTGAGTTGCTAAATCTCCTGTCTTCTTCACATCCTCCGGCTGAGGGGATGGTTGCCTGCGCAAGCTTCTTCTTGACCTTGTCCTAGCACGAGCTGCTTACTGGGTTACTAGGTGTTGAAGCCTAGGTTGTTTAGCTCTTGACTTCATTGCAGAAAAGTGGAAGATGACTTGAAATATTCTCCACCTCATCCAAAGGATGAAGTGATAAGTCGCATTGGCAAGCTTCTTCCTGACCTTATCCTAGAAAGCTTTGGTGGGAACCTTTAGAGACGTCCAAAAAAACGAGGTGGCGCTGAAAGATTTTGTTCTAAACCTCGTCTTGGAATCATATTATCGATAATAGCCTTAACTCCTTAACCAAATGAGTCTCAAAACCCCCAACTTACACTAAAGACGTTGGTGACATTGATGCACCGCGGCAGTTCTTGAACCGGAAACCCGTTTAATCCTAAATTCAATGTCACCGGCTGTTCATTCTAGCAACCGGTTAAATCTAACCACCCCGGCCGCTTGGCCACTCTTACCTTCCAAACTATGTGAAACATGAAAGCCTGTTTCAATCAACTGTCTTCAGGATGAGGTCAAAAGAGCCTGCTTTTCTTTCCACAGAGAACCGGTTAAATTCTTGACACCCTTGCTATCTTAAACCCGGAAACCGGTTGATTTTGAGACGCCGGTGAAACTACAGCACCCCATCCCGGACACAGTGGCCGGAGACGACAGTCTCACGACCATAGGCTCGAAAGTGCCCTGGGATAACTTTGCGACCGGTTACCGCTTTGAAGAGGTTATAAGCTTGCGTCCTAGAAACCGCTTCTTGTGGTGATATACGGGTTCCTACACGACGCTTGTCAGATCCTTGTTATGAGTTGCCACCTCATCGTTTCCAGGTGCGCTCGCTGCAGAGGATCGTAGACCACACGCAGTCCACGGACTTCCATCAAGCACTACCATGCTACTGATGCAAAAGCGGACGTAGGGATCTTATTGGGATCTTATTGTCCAAACTGACGCATGCTCTCATGTTTTGGGCCTGCTGTACCAAACCGCCTGCGAAGACATTGTGCAGCAGCAATGAAGTCCAATTAGTTCGCAGCAAGCCGCAATAGGCTTCCCTCGAAAGCCGCGGGATGGGTAGCCTACCTCCTGGATGGTGTCGAAAGGCTACGGTCTCGCCTCGTTAAGGAGATAAGGTGGAAAATGGGCATTGCTTTGAACCTCGTGCAAAAGATAGAATGGCAAGGTGTTGAGCTTCTCGAGTTTAGAAAAGGAGAGACAGGAGCCAGTCCAGAGACCCGAAAATGCAGCACGGGAGCCAGTCCGCAGACTCAGACTCGCAAACGCGAGACACAAAGCAGTCCAGAGAGAGATAGATAGAGAAGAGTGAGGTGTGGAGCATCTCTTTGGCAGCAGCTGGTTCTAAAGCTCTTGCTCGGGGGGGCGCGTTGGGGTGAGCAAGCAGCAGAAAAGGTAGTGTCACAGAGCACTTCGGAGACAGTGATGCCCGGACCAAATGCGGTAAAGAAAGGAGGTGAGTAGGTGATAAAAACACAAGACCAGGCAACAGGCCAATGATAAGGTGAAGAATTGGAATAGAGTATATGCGCCTTACCGACTTAGTAGTAGCTAGCAGCCAGTAGCAGATGCAGCAGCAGCAACAGCAAAAGCAGTAGCCGGACTGGTACTACCAGGACTACTAGTACGGGTACTAGTAATAGTAGTAGGAGTGGTAGTGGTAGTATCATCACACTCGCTGCGGACGGTAAAGTCGCAATGCGCTGATTGGAGCAGGAATCACCTGGCGCACTGTGGCGCACGATCACACTTGGATCGTCTCGGAACTGACTACGTTGTGCCCCGAAGGGCCTATGTGGAAGTTGCAGCACTCCTCAGTCTGTATACGAGTATGTAGCTGGAGGTAGAAAGGGCATCCAGGCGAATGGATTGTGCAGCTCTGTTGTCATCGGTGTAATGCCAGAGGGATGTAACATCAGAGCGAGGCTTGAGTGCAGCACGGTAGTGCCCCGTGACCGTAGTAGGTCCGATGTGCTGGACAATCGCTTGAAGCTGATAAGTTCTCCATATGACTTCAGTGGAGGTGGGGATCCATTGAGGAAAGAGGACTTCCTGATCTGCTTCGATGCGATGGTCACTTTTGGTAGCAATGCCCCGCTCATTGCAGAATCTGTTCAGCTGTACAGCCACAGCTTCAGTACCTGAGATCAAGGCGTGGCGACGTTTCTGCGAGTACCAACGATTGATGCAGGACTGGGCTGAGGTAGCAACGGCAGTAGAGGCATCTTGAATACCAGAAAGGATGAGTGGACAAACCCCGCCTTCATCCTGGAGCACTCTGCGGTCATCATAAGATTGCCAGAGGCCTTGGAAGCAGGGTGCATTTAACACCTGGTGAAGGTGTAGTAGGAAGTCCGCGGCATCGTGCTGTCTGGCAGGATTAGTCCAGCGCCGGAGTGCCTGTCGCCATGGTAGAAGGGACCACAGCGTCAGTTGTTGCTGCTTGCGCGCCTGCGCAATGAAGCTCCTTATCGGTTCCCGGTCCAGTACCTGAAGGGATGAGGTTGACAGGGACACAATCCAAAGATAGGTCAGGAGGCAAGCGTGGGAGTAGCAGTAGTTGGATGGGTTGTGAAGCCGCAGTATCGGAAGTAATGCTGAGGTCTCGGCTGCTGACGTGGCATGGGAATGTTCATGGATTGCAAGAGGGTCTGGAGCTGCTGCGCCAGGGCTGAGCGTTGGAGGCGATCCGGGCGAAGGGTGCAGCCCACCATGAGGAGAGAGGAGTTGTGCGAGAGGAGCTGGAGTAGCTCCCAAAATCGGGCTGTCTGCTCTCCTCGCCATCCCACTTCCAGAAGCCAGGTGACTGTGCTTCCTTCCATCTTCTCTTCCAGTTGCCTCGTGGCGTGAAAGCGATTGAGCAGCTGTGGCTGCACACTCAATGTCGCCAGCTCCTGAGCCACCTCCACCACCTTCTGGGCCAGTAGCGGCTCTCTGTCCGGGATGGCTTGCATGGCACCTTCCTTGTTGTTCCACTTGCGGTAGCCAAATCCCGTATTCGGGTTGTACAGCTCCATCTGAACAGCCTGTTCCCGTGCGTCCGCCTGGTCTATCACCTTCTGCGCACGCTGCGCCAACTCCATCATCAGCTTCTGCCATAGGATGATGCGCATCGGCTGCGTGATGGCGTCCGGGTTGTTCCATCGCAGGTCGTGCCAACCTTGGGCTGTGGCGAACAGCTTGGGGAGGATGGTGCTTTCCGTCTGGGTCGTGAGGAAGAGAATCCAGGTGGTGGATTGCTGAAGCACCGAGAGGGCGTCCTCGTGTCTCATGAGGAGCCTGGCCATGGTGTGACACATGAGGTGGAGATCTGGGCCGGAAGTAGGCCCGTATCCCTGTCCTTGGCGCTGCCAGGGAGGCTGAGGGTGGTACCCGGAGGGGCGACCTCCTGGCCGTCTTGTTTGTCCGCCTTGGTGGGGAGACCGTCCTGCTGGTGCCGACTGGTTCGGATGGCCTCGGCCCGCCGCGCCTTTCCCTTTGCCCGGAGGAGGGGCTCCTTTGCTGTTGTCGCGGTGCCACTTGGAGGGTCTTCCCGCTGTCTCTTCCGCCGGTGGGGGATGTGAGGTGTCCATTGGTTCGCTCTGGGCGGGGAGGTCTGCTGCCTTCGGCGCCGGTGACGGAGGGTTCGGGATCCCTGTGCCTCGATACTCTTGAGCTCCATGGTCGCCTCCTCCAGGTCCTCCGGGTTGACTTGATGGGTGTTGAACATCGAGGGCAGGGTCATGTCGGACCTGGGTCGTGTGAGCGGTACTGTGCATTTCGAAGGTGGCTTGCAACAGGTGGACCAGGAACAAAACTGCACACTCAGTGGCGTGCTTGATGGGTGCTCCCGTAAGAGACAGGCTGCAGTAGCGACAGGTTTTCCCCAGGGCCAAAAGCCTGCGGTGGGTCTGCATGCGGCGGACTGCTTCTTCACAGCATGCAATCATGGGAGGGTGCTTGGCTTTAATGTGTGCGCGGAGGCCGCGGGCTTGGGTCAGCCATTGGTGGCAGTACGGGCAATGTTGCACTGCCTGAGGAAACGCCTTTTTCATCCAGGAGGCAAGCTGTTCCCAGGTGCCTAGGAAAAAGGGGTGGCACTCGGATCTATGGTAGAGCGGTGTCGGGTTTAGGTTGAGTTTTGGGGGTAAAGTGTGAAAGCCGTCTGGTACAAGGGTGCGGCAGGATTTCGTGGATATATGCACGCGCAGGTTGTGCCAGGAGTCACACTGCCGAAGGCAGTGTCGGCATTGCGGTAGACCTTCGCGGCCATGTTGCCAAACAAACAGGGCATGTTCATCCGCCGCAAATGCGGGCTTGGGGACCAGGGTCGTGGCCGCGTCGGGATCCATGGTCACCGCAGCAGCTGAAGAGGAGGATGGAGGTGGACCTGCGGCAAGGGTAGGTGTGGTGGCAGGGGCTGATTCCGGCGCAGGAGTTGATTGTCGGACCTGTGTCTGGTGGGACTTGCGCATGTGCAGACGCACAGCTTGCAGCGTGCTGTAGCCGACCCCGCAGATCGGACAGCATAGCGGTCTATAGCTGAGGGCGCTGCTGAGTGGTTTAAGGTGGGCCCGGGTCGATCCTGTGTCCTCCGAGGCAGGGATTCCGGTGGGGTCTGAGTCGATGACAGCAGATGTGGTCGAGTAGTCCTGCAACTGGTCGAACCAGGTCTCCTGCGCATCGGTCGGGAATTCTGGAGACTGTTGAAGGTGGCGTTGGATGCGCTGATCCAAGGTGTCTCCCGGCGACTCAAGGTGGCTGCGACGAAGGAGTTCGCACGAGGTGACCTTGGTAACATGGCCCGGGAGTTTGTGTATGAGTCGGAGTTGGGCGTGGACAAGTTGGGAGAGGAGTGTGCGGGAATGTGGGGTTACACCTGTGGCCTCAAGGGAGTAGAGGGCGACGGGGTAGACACAAGTCTTCCAAACTCTGATTTTGCTTTCCAGGGTTAGGGCCCGGCAGCGGAGGACTTTGGCCAGTCGCCAGTATGCCTGCCATCCGAGGTGCAGACGATGCTGCAGATTGAGGGTCTCGTGGCTCTGGTATGCTATTCGAGCTCCCAGGTACGTGTGATCCTCCACTATTTTGATGGGCATGATACTGCGACCAACTCGGAGCTTAATGGCAGTTTCGCCTGTGTCCAGCTTCGTGAGCCTGGGGCGTAGAGTGCTCCGGGCCGCGGTTCCTTGTAGGTTTAGCAAGAACACCGTTTTTGTAGGCGAGACGCGGAGGCCTGAGTCGTGGAGGAGCTGGATGAGCAGCCCTGCGGCACGCAGGCTGGAGCGAAATTGCTCCTGGGTGCGTATGGTCCAGGAGGCCCAAATGTCGTCCGCATAAAGAGTGGGTTCTCCCAGCAGCTCCTTCTTCTGGCTGGTGATCTCCTTGAACCTCAGATAGAGCGTGGTGGTGGCCATGGACCATAAGAGGGGTGAAAGTCCGCATCCTTGGCGAATCCCTTGCGAGAGCGCGACCTCTTCGTGGTGTCCCGCCAGTTCAAAATTGAGCACGGCTTGGTCATGTATATGCAGTGCGAGCGCCACTTCCTCAGTGGTTAGCCCAGCGGCCAGCATTGATTCCACAAGCTGGTGTCTGGGCAACGAGTCAAAGGCTTTATCGACATCAAGGCTGAGTGAGAGGCCGCCAGCAATCTGGCTTGGTGTCGCCCCTGAATGGCGCAAGTGGCGTTTGGGGACAGCCGCGGCTGCCAGGGTACGGGCCTCATGGAGGTGGCTGCAAACTCGGCTGATAGCGTCGGTGGTGCTGCGGCTACGTACATAGGCGAACTGAGGTGCCTGGCGGATGTAGGTCTCTGCTCTGTCCCTGATGCGGTCTGCCAACATCATCGCAAGTATCTTGCTGCCTGGAGAAAGAAGGCAAATGGGGCGTAATTGTTTCGGAAGGCGTGCCATGGAAACCTTCGGGATGAGGCATACATGCACGCGGTGCCAGTCCTCCGGGAGGTGGTAGGAAGGGGGCAGAAGGCAGTGGTGTAATCCCGCGGCAATGTCCTGTCCTATGGCATCTGAGGCAGCCTGCCAAAGTCTCGCCGGCACATAGTCCGGGGGAAGTGCCTTCCGGACTGGGAGTCGAGCAAGGGCACTAGTTACTTCTGCATCGGTGAAGCTGATGTTCGTGGTGGGTTGGGGTGGAGCGGGGCAGGTTTTGGCAGTTTGATAGAGACTCTCGAAGTGCTGACGGATAGCTTTGAGCTCGTCTCTCGGAGCCATTAGCATTCCGTCGCTATCGCGAAGTTGAATGCGAGAATGTCTGGTCTTGGGGGCCAGCAATCTGGTGGCTTTGTAGAGAGCGCCGGGCTCAGTGCTCTGTTCAGCTTCGCTGAGAATGTGGTCTAGGCGCTCTTGTTTGCGAAGTTTGCCGCGTTTGTGAAGGATGTTCTGGGTCTGCCGAATCTGCTGCGCAAGTTGGAGTGCCTGGGCCTTCTGCGCAAAGGTGTCCGTAGGTTGTGATTGCTTGAGGCGCTTTAGTCTCCAGAGCTCCTTGACAGTGATAGCAGCATCGGGCTCGTTGGTGTCCTGGCGGGTCTGCCCTGTCGGGTGGAGTCCAGCCGATGCGATAAGGTGTTCCCAGGTTTTGCGGAGGAGGTCGTTGATGTGTCTGCATGGGTCCTCCCCCAGGGGGGTGGGGTGGAGGCGCAGTTGGAAGGCCATGGAGTGCGCCAGTTTGGGACCAAGTTCGGGGTCCTGGGCCATGGCCGCGCGCACAGCTGCGGCGGTACAGATCTTGGATGGTGGCTTAGGTGATTTAGGTATCAGTTTGGGGCCAGGCCATGGCATCGTGGTATGCATGGGGAGGTGGCGGTTGCCTTGTAGGGGAACAAACGGTACCTTGCGCAGAGCTCCTGCGCGGCGGGTTTGACGGTCAGATTGGCCCTCACGGCAGAGGATATAGTCAATGCGGGTACGAGTGGCATGCTGTCCAGTGCCCGCAACGTATGTAGCCGCATTGGCCTGGCGGCCGAAGGTGGTAACGGCCAGGAGCTGATGGTCCTTGAGGAGGCTCTGGAGTCTACCGTAGTCCTTCTGTGGTGGCGTTGATTTATCCACTCTGTCCGCTGACCGCGCAAGTCGGGGGGCGTCCGGCGGTGGCACACATTGGGTGTTGAAATCTCCCAGTACCACAAGCTGATGACGCTGGGCAATACGGCCGATTAGGGTTGAAAGAGAGCTCCAGACCTTTTCTCTGCACTCCAAAAGCTTTTCCTGTGTGGGGGTGGTTGTGGAGTTGGTGGACCAGCAGTGCTGGTAAAGGCTGATGAAGGAGATAGGTGGCTCAGTAGCGAGTTTAGTGTACAAGATCCTGCCTGGCAAAACATGGTCCGTGCGCACCTGATGTGTGCTGGCCAAATCCTGGTGGATCAGGTGGAGGATGCCTGCGCTGCGGGACTTGCCATCCAGGGAACTGTGCAGGTGCCAGTAGCCTTGGGCCTGCCATTCGCTGGTGAAGGTCCAATGGGTCTCCTGGATGGACAGAGCGTGGACCGGTCGTCCTTGGAGGGCCTCCAGGTGTAGCCAGACATAGATTTCATCAAGATTGGCAGTACTGAGGCCTCCGGCGTTCCAAGAGAGGATTCTGAATCTGTCCAGGGTAGTGGCAGTCTCAGGCGGGGTGTTGGCAGAGGCCTGGGCACAGGATTGAGATGGCACGGGGGTGTCGGAGTGATAGAGTCGGCCTTTGTATCGTGCGGTTCCTGTGGTGGCAAGTCGTCGCAGGAACCTGGCATAGGAGCGTTTCTTGACAGATGAGGTAAGTGCTGCAGGTGGCGATGCAGTGTCGCCTGAAGTAGATGGCGCGCGAGGCTTCGCCGCACTGTGCGGCCTTCGAAGTGCAGTGATAGCGACTTCAGGGGAGTTCGCGACTGTCTCCCCAACCCTCGCACCTGCCGAACTCAGAAGCTGCGATCCTAGTATGATGGCCTTGAGATAGGCTGGTGTGTGTCCTTTAGTTAGCTGCTGAGTTCGGGCCCCGGATTTGGGACCGGGGCGGCTCGCTATGGTAGAGAAGAGGGTGTGTGTGTTGGGTCCACTCCATGTATTGTAGGGCTCACTGTCGCCCAGGAGGGATATGTCAGACTCAGACTGGCACTTTTTGAGCCTGAGGGCATGCACGGGCTGGGGGGAACCAGAACACAGTGCATGATTGCAGGCTGTAAGCAGTTTTCGCATGATCGTCAGTGGTGGTCCGTCCAGCCTCACCCGTCCTTTGGGGAGGCAGATATAATTCCTCCAGGGAGGTCTAGTCCAGGCTGTGCAGGTCCAAGGCCAAGGCCAGGGCTGCACTCGGCGTTTGGATGGTCGAGGTGGAGGCGGAGGCTGGTACCAGGCGTTCGGGGTGAGCAGGCTCGACAGCGTCTGTGCGGTCTGGCGCAAATTGATGGTAGTGGAGCCTGCACAGTCCGCATGCCGGTGACGGCACAAACTCCGCTGGGTCCCCTGCCACGACGTGTTCGGCAGTAGCGGCATCTCGGAGCTCTGCTCGCCAGGCACTGTGGCATAGGGAGATCTGGGGGCGACGCTGCATTTGGCGTGTGGGCCTGGCTTGGGCGAGGACGTCCCTGACACACCGCGCAGGTCTCATCGGGCCGCACGGCTTGGTAGCAGTGTGGCCACCCTTCCATCCAATGATCTCTGCACACAGGGATAGAAATGGCCGAGGCGTTTCTGAGTGAAGTGGCTCTGGCACGGCGAAAGCCTGATAGTCTGCGTGCTTCTCTTCGCGCGGACCTGTCTCCAGGAGGGCCAGTGGGCCGTTGCATGCTATATGACCAAGGTACAACGGCGCAGCTGAGGCCGGCGCTGTTGCGAAAGCGGGTGGTGCGCTGCCACTGAGATCTGACATCCATACAGACTCTAGAGATGGGGGCTGCAGCGTTTGGTCAGGCAGTGAGTGTGGCTTCCAGGTCCCCAGCCACAGCTGCCACCCGTGAGATGGACCTTGGGGTTGAGAAGTTCGGCGGGGCACGCAGGTCCGGGCTTTAGTGTGGCAGCAGAGTGAGTGCGTAAGGCAGCTAGGCAGGGTAGAGCCGCAGAGGGTCGTACTCACTTTTTGTAGCGGAAGCAGCCTGATCTGGGAGGAGTCACTCAGGGCTCTCCAGGCTCTCAAGGCTCGCAATGCTCTCAGTCTCCGTGGCAAGCGTCCAGGCCGACTCACACGAGGGCGATCTCTCGACTTCAACTTCCACGGTGACCCGCTGCTCCTCAGATTCCGGGTGGTCAATATCCGGGATCCTGGCTTCGAACGGAACACGGGGAGGACGGTACCTGGTTTTGGCCTTGGAGTAGTCGGAGTCCAGCTGCAGGACGGCAGCTGGTTCGTCCCAGTCAGGCTCCAGATGCCAGATGCTGGGTGCCGCCGCTGGGCCAGATGCCAGGGGCGGAGGTGCTCCCTTCGCCGATTTCTTGGGCATCTTTTTGGGCTTCGGCGGCATTCTCTTGGGGACCTCCTTCGGCGCCACATTGGAGCTGCTGCCCTGGCTGCCCTTGCTGGTTGCTGGGAGGCCTGGTCCTTCTGGATCGTGGTGTCGTGAGGAGCCTGGACCGGCAGCTTCTGAAGACGCTCGCGGGCGCTTCTTTGGAAGAGGGCGAAGCCTGCCTTCCGGCGTTGTCGCCAGTTTGGGCCGTGCCCGTGGCTGTGGTTCGGAGGCCGGCTGAGAGTCCTTCTGCAAGTCGTCGGCCTGGGGCTCATCAGCTTCCGGATCTCCTGCCCCCGCCCGCATCGACCGCCAGATGGCCATGGAGTACCTAGTGATAGGTGGAGGCACTCGTCTCCAGCGGGCTCTTTGCAGAGCGCGTCGCGTAGCCAGTTGTCGGGTCCTTCTGAGTGGGCATTGTCCTTGTCGTCCGCGAGGACGGAGTAGCCACCGAGGGTTGATCGGAACCATTGTGCACACGGCGGGTTGCTCACGCTACACGAGGCAATGGCAGGGCGCCTGGGACTAATGCAAGCCTGGGCCTGTCTAGGAGTGCCTAGCATGGGGCTATGAGTCAAGCTTTGCACCGGGGTGGAGGGGAATTGGTCCTCCCTTGGAACCTGTGCTGCTCCCTGGACGTGTGCCATGCTGTTCTGCTGTGAGCAGCTCAGAGAACAGGCATCTTCAAGTGAGGCGCTGCTGGCAACAATGGCAGTCAGCTGCAGCAACCGGTGTAGCATGCAGTAACTTGGGATCCGAGGCCGCAGCAAGTCTGGTGCCGGAGGAGGGCACGTATTTCCTTCGGCTGCGTCGTGCTTGGAGAAGGTACCTGCACTGGGACAAGTAAGGCAGTGTCGCCGCATGGCACGGTTGCAGCAACGAGTGTGGTGGAGGCAGGCACACCGGGCATGCCGCTGGAGAGCCACCTTCGGTGGCACAGTGCCAGCTAGGACACAAGTGTCGCGTGCAGCTCCGGCTGGGCCCCTGTCGTGGCAGGAGACGAGGGCGGTGCTAACCTCAGTACGGCATGCTTTGGTTGTGGTCGGCCCGGATGGCTCAGAGTGAGAAGGCTGAGCACTGCAACTATTGCTGCTAGCAGGGTGCCTGTGAACGGCAGTGCAGTAATTTTTCCGCCGGCTTGAACAGTGGATGACGTCCGGGTGAACCGGAAGAAGAGCACGCCAAGGAGGCAGTACCTGAGGCCAGTAGCCATGTCGAAGATGCTGTGGAAGAGGTTCTGCTGCACTGCTCCTTCTAGGGACCACCAGATCCAGATCCAGGTCCATTGGGCCCACTGGGACGGATATGGATCGTAATTGTCCATCCTTGAGTGTGGACCGTGGTAGTGGTGGAAGTGGGGGCAGCTGCTCGGATCGGTCGAGACGGAGGTCTGGGTCCCGGGTTAGAGGGGCCAGGGCTGACAGGTCCGCATCCTTTCGCAGGTGGTCTGGCTCCAAGCTCGTCGCTGGTGTAGGCAGTGGCGGTCCGCTCGGGGGACTGTTAGTCGTAAGTGGGCCTGGCGGATCCGTTGGCACAGCTGCTGGTAGGGGAGCCATGGCTCCTGCAGGGGCAGCCCATGGCAGCGGTGGGGCCGGCGAGGCCTCGGCGGTTGTCGGCACCGGAGGTGGCGGACCTCGTGGCGCGGCACTGGAGTCTGCCGGCGCATCTGGTGAGTCAGGGCTGCTGGGGGACGTCGGCTCACTAGTGCTCTCCGCCGCAGCGGGCTTAGCCTTTGCTGAGGAAGCTGCAGAGCCCCTGCCTCTGCCACGGCCTCGCTGATTCCTCGGTGCCATGAGGCCTTCCGCCTGTTGCCGGGCTGGCCTACAGAGTCTAGGCGGTCTCGAGCCACAGCAGCTACCGTGATTCCTCGGGTGACTCTGAGCACAAGGATGTAGTAGTGCACTGTGCTGCTGGGGCGGCTGCAGAGGAGCCAGTCTGGGCTGGCAAGGTGAAGGCTGCAGTCGCTGCAGTCGCTGAGGGCTCCCTGCGGGATCGTGGGTAGCGGGAGTTGGCTCTAAGCATGGATGTCTCGGCAGGTGATGCCCGCACGCCAGGCTAGTTTTTCTCTGCATGCCTGGTCCTAGCTGAGCTCGGGTCCTTACGAGAGAAGCCTCACACTGTAGTGGATGAGGGCGGGCTCTGGTCACAGTCCTGCACCAAGGATCACTGCAGTGGTAGTGGAAACAGAGTGGCTGCAGCAGGACAGAGCTGAGGTGTCGACATGCTTTGGCACGGCTCTTGGCTGAGCTGGAGGAGCGAGGTCGCGAGGGCCGGCTGCCCGTGGTGGCGGACTGGAGGAGTTTGGTGATGAGCTCTCCCGCTTGGAGGGGGCTTCCGGTTACAGGGCAGGTGGTGCCCGTTCTGGACCTCGGTGGATCGGTTGACACTGCCTGGGTGTGGCTGGCTCTGAGTCAGAGTAGTAGGAGTAGCTGTCGTCCTCCAGTGGTCGGCCTTGGTCTGCCCTGTGTTGTCTATAGAGGGCTGGGGGCATGACAGGGGGACCTGGATGCACTGCTCTTGGTCTCGTCGAGGGCCGGTCAACTTGTCGAGAGGGGGAGGCACTTTCCCGAGGGGAATCCTTCTGTTGGACAGTGGTGCCGTTGGGAGCTGTATTCCGGCGTGGCTTCTTAGGCCGCGACGGTGTGCCCTGGGGCCGCGCTGGTTTGGAAGGAGGTGGCCTGTTCGCAGGGCTTCGAGACCGGGGTCTGCGCCTGGGCTTCGTGCTGGGCGGTCGTCGGGAACGCGAGGAGGAGCGCCGGCTGCGAGTCAGCGGACCTCAGGCGAATTGGGGCCGTCTCTGGCCTTGGTTCCAGGTCTCTGCTGTCTGGCTGCTGTTCTTGCATAAGCTGCTCATGTAAGCGCTGCATCCAACCTGGAGAGCGATGATAAAACGCCTCGGAGTAGATGGTGCAGGGCGGAGGTGCAGCTTCTCGTGGGTGTCGAACAGCTTCACACTCCTGAGTGTACAGACGGTTCAGCCTGCCAGGTCGGGACTGATCACGTCGCCGCTTGCTGTCTGACCGCGGCATCCCGTCAGGGGCCCTGAATATCAGGTCTATAGGGGACCAGGGCTGGTTTCCTGTTTGAGAGGTACCCAGCTGCGTCAGAGGCCGGTCACAACACGACAGAGGAGCAACGCTGGCTGCAGGCAGTGGCGGTGGCCTGCTCGATGAGAGGGCCTGTGTGGTCGACGGAGGTAGGCAGGCCTGAAGGTCTGTCAGGAACGGCGCCAGGCAGTTGCGGCAGGACAGAGCCGACATGTGTCGGAAGACTCTAGCACATGGGTCAGGGCAGTGACAGTGAGGCGCCGGCTCGGCGAGAGCTTGCGCCTGAGCATCGCGTGGGGCGGTCACATCGGCGTCCATGGAAGCAGGTGCCGAGAGACAGGCCACCGCAGGCGAGGACCCCTCTAGCCTGGGTGCACGGGCAGAGGTGAGGGAATGACTGCAGACATAGTGCTCGGTGTGAGTCACGGGCAGTGTAGTCCTCATAGTAGGGTCACCTGGGCCAGTACAGGGGCAGGACAAGTGGGGATGGGTGTTAGCAGGGCCAAGAGCACAGGTCGTGAGCGCAAGCCAGTATCGATCTTTTGCTGTGGCCAGTATCAAGTCGGTGCTGCACTGCTGGGCAACTTGGCTGAAACGGCTTCCATCAAGACTTGTCTGTAGAAGGGAGAGAGCCTGGTGCCTTTGGTGTGGTCTCCGTACCGACAGGAGAGCGGGATCTCGATCGAGGGCGCTTTGGATCCTTAGAGCTGGAGGGCTTGGCCAGGGAAGCAAGAGTCCGCTCCGCTTCTTCAGCAGCTGCCATGAGATCCGCCGTGTCAATGGAGTCCGGAGAGCCCGGCTGGGCCTGAGGCTTCTGACAGCTCTGGGGCTCGTCAGTGGTCGGCAGGGGACCAGGGCGCAATGCAGTCGCTGATCCGATGCGGTCCCAGTTATTGGTGTTCCATACCTGATGGTGCAGCCCTGCCCTGTAGCGTTCTCGGACGATCGTGTTGTCCAGGGTCTGATGCAAGCTGGCCAGCGTCTCGGCAAGGTTGACCTGCTCTGTGGGTGGAGGCGATCCTGATGGTGCCGCAGGTTGTTCTGAGGTTGGCCGCGACATGGTTCGGCAGGGCCTCTGGGCACAGCAGGGGCCGGTATGCTGACACTAGGCAGTAGCTTGAGCCTGCAAGTATCGGCAGGAGCGCTGAGAAGGGACGGCAGGTCCTGGCTGTTGCTCCATATGCAGGGTAGCAGTACTAGCTGAGGCTCGCACCTCTCAGGCCAGAGCAAGTCGGCCACGGGCGGAGATTTGGTCCCAGCGGCTTGCGGATGGGGTGGAAAAGGATTGGGAGAGAGAAGGCAGGCCAGGAGGAGAAGGTGTGTAAGTACCATCCTGCAGCCTACTTCTACACTCACACACACACACACACGGACAGTCTTCGTTCGAGCCCAGATGCTTGGTAGTGGTAGTAGTAGTAGTAGTAGTAGTAGCAGCAGTAGCAGCAGCAGCAGTAGTAGTTGTAGTACTAGGTAGTAGTAAGTAGTAGTAAGTAGCAGCAGCAGCAGCAGTAGCAGCAGCAGCAGGAGGAGTAGTAGTAGTAGTAGTAGTGGTGGTAGTAGTGGTAGTAGTAGTCGTCGTCGTCGTCATAGTAGTAGTCGTCGTCGAAGTACTAGAAGTCGTAGTGGCAGTAGTAGTAGTAGTAGTAGTAGCAGTAGCAGTAGCAGTAGTCGTAGTCGTAGTCGTAGTCGTAGTAGTAGTAGTAGTAGTTGTTGTTGTAGTAGTAGTAGTAGTACCGCATGGTGGAACTGAGTGCGAAGAATCGGCGCATGAATTATGAACGTTTGCAACCACTCTAAAGACAGTCATGGCGGCAACATCAAAGTATTGATTTTGTCGCGGTTCAGAAGCGTCAAGGCCTCAACAGTTCTGTTGATTCGGCAATGTTGAGCCTACTACAGACATCACCACACAAAGTCAGCCATCCATATCATTTCTCGGCGAATCCGTTCAGGAGCGGCTTATTCTCAACCACAGCTTCGTGAGTTTTGAGCAGATGGAGGCCTGCGCGGAGGGCTCCAGGACTTGGGCACAACGATTCATCAACTGCATTCGGGTGCGGTAAGGGTTGTCTTACGGCTTCACAAGGTTTGCTTACAGACTGTTTTCGAGAAATCATGCACGCTGCAGACGAACAGTGCGCACCTTTTTGTGCTTTTCCTGGCGATGTCGTCATGTTCGACCGATTGCACAACAATAGGGTGGAAGTCCAAAGACATACCTGCAGCTTCCTATGCTCCCAGGGGGTTTTCTGATGGAAAACGACCTGAAAGCTTTTTTGGAACTCAAGGATGGCAGGCTCTCGCTGCACTTCGAAAGCACGGACGCAAAGCAGGTCTTGCCTCCAGCTTCTTTGCTGCACTCGGGGATCTGCGTCGCGATTCTCAGGATGTGGTCGGTTTGAACCGCAGCTATTTCATTGTGCCACGCCCTGCACACCCGTCTGCATCCGACTCATGAACTACAAGGAGAGGCTGAAGGCCAACGGGCCAAGAACTTTAGCTAGTCCAGTTACCACCACATAGGAGCACGCCGTCGGCATTTGATAGACCTTCAGTCAAAGGCCCTCGAAGCTCGACCGGCCCGGATTTCGCAGTTCTTGCTTACAAGACATGCTGAATATAGGAAATGCAAAATACCCGAAGAATACTTGACGGTGTTGCAGAGAACACGGTGAGGCGCCAGCTAGAAGGATAAGAGGTCCCCGAATCGGTGGAGGAAAGGATTTGGGCTTCGGAATGCACGGTTTCGCTGGTAGTACGAGGTTTGCGTCTTGGGTTCCTTGTCGGGACGGGCAGTTTCAATGTCTGAAACTGTGATCAGTAACCGGCAGTTTAACCCTAGATCCCTAGATTGTAAACCGACCATAAATTCTGGAATCATGGTCCTAAAACCCAGTTTCTAGTGAAGTGTAAATCCCAACTCCAGGCCGGAGGCAGACCATGAACCCGAAAACCTCCTTGTAGCACCCAAGGTTCATTGTGACTTCCTGGTCGCTGCGGACGGTGCCCCGGCACATTTTTCATGGTAGCGAAGGGGAAGTTTGAAGTTCGAGGTTCAAGGTCTATGGCACGGTTCTCGTCAGGTTGCCATGACCGGTCTTCCGGAAGGTCGGTTGTGTCATCATGACGGAAAAGACCTCTTCTGAATCAACCCAGGCTCCCAAGTCTCTCACAACATCTCTCAAGCGTCCTCTGAAATAATACTCTTCGGGCTCTTCAAGCTACAACTGCTTTACTGACGGAGCTCGAAACTCGAAGAGACCGCTTAGAGTCCGAAGCAGCGCATTGCTCAGAGACGTCAGTCTCATTCGCCGTGTCACCAGCAACCTATTGAAGTGTCAGTGAAGGCTTATATGGACATGTATGGGATGGAGCCTTATACACCCGAGCTTCAAACCCGAAAGGTAGCATCACTCACACGGCAGCAGGAGCCTTTTTAATCTCTAAGCACCCACACGCTGAATGCCGAAATCTCCACCCTGCGAGATCAAAGAGCCAATAGCCGGATCGTGCCCCTTCGATGAAGGTTTAACGTCTTCAAGTCACCTCCGAGAAGTGGATGAGCTGCCCCGTAGCAGAGCGAGAAGTCGATGCAGACCGCAACACCGGCGGGTTTACGGAATAAACGCCGCACCATGCGATGCAGCACAATGCACCACACAGACAAAGACCAGTATGGAGAAGAAGGTGACCAGATGTTGCCCTGCACAGGGACCTGTTGCCGAAGAACAGTGCCACGAAGTGAGCAGCCGCAGCTGCACCTCAAGGAAGTTCCCGCCCATCGTTGAGCAGCATCGCGACCGTAGTCGAGCGTCGCCGAGCCAGCAGCAAAAGGCTGCAGCACCAAACGAATCAGAACCAGCGGAGCGGAGTCCGCCGGGAGCCGACCACCAACCACCGTCTCGCCCACGAAGAGCCAGAGGTAACAAAACCAGAACAAAATTGACGGCTCGGCTAGCTAGCCACTCTTACGCGGTGGCCTCAAAGGTCGTCAGCGACACAAGTGTCTCCCCATCCACACCCGCGTAGGAAGTGTGACGGCCTAGGTGGGGCCGAGCAGGCACGGCAGAGCCGTGGGAAACACGCCAAGACCTCCTCCCAAACAGAAAAGCGGCCTGTAGGATTCCTCAAGGCCGGCGCAAAGCTCGTTCGCCCGTAGGAACCCGTAGGCTGGCGGAGCGCACGCCCCGGCGCTGGCCACCGCAACACCTAGTGCTCACGACCCGGGGTCGTCGCCCAGCGGGCCGTGCTCCTTGATGAGCAGGCCACCACATCACCCACTCTTACGATGCAGGTCTCAGATTTATTCCAGGTTGACTCCCGCCGCTGCTTCATACAGCGGCCCCTCTCTGGAGAGGGGGATCGCGCCCCTGCGAAACCACAGAGGTCACATGGATTATATTGGAGGAGGCTGCAACAACTGCAAGCACTTTTTGTCGTAAACGCAGCAGCTTAAGCCATGAATGTTAACCCTAATATTCACAACGACTGGTCCATCGGACTAGGTCTCAAGAGCCGAGTTCGTGCTGCGCTTTTGGGGGCCGCCGAGCCCAGGCGATTCCGCTTCAAGTGTCTGGGTGTTGTATTCCTGGTTACACGGACTAAGTTGCCCGTGTTTGCGACTATTACTCGAGCAAGGCGTAAATATTCAGTCGTTGCAGGCGTGTGTGATTGTGGTTTACTTGGCAGTGCTGCATGTTGTCAAAGTTGATTCTTGTTTATCGTGTTTGCGTTGCGGTTGCCAGCATAAACCTGCTTGCTGCAGTAATATCGTCATGGTCGTTGCTAGTTCCCAGCAAACCAGCATCACTTGTCAATTTTGCTTGCTGTCAGTAATGGTAGTGCTGCTCAGCATTGTTCGGGTTGGATGATGGCCGAAAGAGGGTTTGTATGCTTCTGAAGGCAACAACATACTGCTTGTAGGTTTTGTTTTCTCTGTACCAGGCAAGACCCACGTAGATGTTAGCAGCCCCAGGCCCTGGTGTTTAGCTCAACCCGAATACCATTGGGACGATGCACCTTTGGCAGGTGCTCGCATCGTCACGTTTTGAAGGGGTTAGAACTTGCGCAGCTACGCAGAGTTCATGCTGAAGGATTTCGCCGGGTCTACTGGTAGTTTCTTTGGAGGCCCAGTCACCTGTGGTTTCCAGTCCAGCTGTCCAGGCCTCTGTTTCAGAGTTGTGGCTGTGAAGTCTCATGGTTTACTGGTTTACACGTTCAGACGTGCCACAAGCCCGGTAGTCGTTATTCATCTCGCCGTAGTGCTTATATTTTGCAATCAATGAGTCGACAGAGCATTCCAGGATATTCTATGGTACCTCCCAATCGGGATCTGATATTTGGAATCACGATGCTGCACATGGCTCTTGGCGTCTTGGGAGGGAAGAGTTTACATCAGCGGGTGGACCCACAAATACAAGGAAAGGTGGCAAGGACTGCTGATGCGTGCTCAGGACAAGGGAGGAGCAGCCGATGCAGCAGCGCGATCACATCCATCGTTGTCAATCATATTACTGCGGCTGTAGCAGTCGTTGGTCTTCCCTGGCTCTGCTTTGTCAGGTATACAGGCAGGACCATTTACCGCGGCCTTTGCGAGGAGCTTCGGCAGAGTTTAGATGTGCTTCTGAAGCTTCAAACAACTTCAAAGAGCCGCAGACCAAAACTGCGCAGTCTGATGCGCTAGTCTTCCTTAAGTCCAGCTGAAGCCTCACTTGGAAGATCCCGAACTGCTCCCGGACAGCTCTATTCTTTAGAAAAAACCCAGAGCGCAGGCTCAAGGATTTCAACCCCAGCATGGATAGTCCGAGCTGCAACACCTTGAGACCCGCCCGAGTTGTGTTTACTTGTTTGAGGTGCGTCTCAGTGTCAATACGCCCAGCTTTGTCGTTTGTGACTGCCCTCCTGTGAAGACATGACGGTCATGTGCCGTATGTTCAACTCTCTTTCAGTGTGGTTTGGCTGTCGCTGGGGCTTGCGTGATCAGGTCGATGCAGTCAGCGGAGATGGACCCTTGGCTGCACTTCCTCAGCATTTCGTGGCGCCCCGAAATAGTCAGGAGTATCTCCAGCTGCTGACCCGAACAGAAAGCCTCCTCGACTTGAACCGTGAAGATGTTCCGTTGGCTTAACCAAACACATGCAAGAGCCGCAAATACCCTCAAGAACAAGGTTTTGGTATGGAAATTAAAGAATCCATGCACTGGTTACTTTGGTGCACTGGCTTTCTGCCAAGGCCGTACTGTGTCACTCTGCGGCGACCAAACCTGCAACTTCATTTGCTATCCGATCAGCTGCCTGGCTTCTGTGGCGGTGTCTCGTGATCCACCAGCCTGCTAAGGTCCAGGTGTAAAAGGTCATGCCAAAGCAATTCCGACACAAGCTTGGGAGACTTGCCGTGGTTCAAGGTATTTTGGGTTGCTCTCGGTGAGGACCCTTTGGAAAGCCCCGCTCGTGTGTGAGTACAGGCACCTCCCTCGAGGTAGCTAGAGAGAAGAGAATTCAATCAAGATTACGAGAAGACCTGAAAAGCCGCTTGTGTGAACAGTCTGATTTTGGGTAGCATCCCAAAAAATGCTGAAGAAATTTTATTCAGAACCCTATTCGTTCTACACCCCAAACCAATCTATGCCCCAGGTGAGAAGCTGAGGGCGCAAGGGCGCTTTCACTGCAATTGGGGCTTTTGCACCTTGAGGCCTGCTCGTACAGAAAAATTGACGCGATCGGCCGGTGGCTGACATTTTGAGCACCTTTATGTAAATGTTGGTGGGTAACGATATATGAGAAGACGTCTGCTGACGTAGACGAAGACTGATTCATGATGAATGAGATGTTCATATGATGAATTTCGGGCTGTAAAGCACCGCACCCCGCAATTGCTGACCTAAAGCTCTGAACCCCACAAGCCTTTGGTCCTTGTGCCACCAGCGCTTGATGCTGCCAGTCGTAGCAAGGCGAAGCAAGCCTGACTGCATCAATAAGATCATACACAACAACCTCAGGCTCATGCAGGCAATGCGTCAGTCAATAGTGAGAAAGCCAGCAGGAAGAGTAGCCAGAAAGGAGAGAATGATTGTATTGCCACAAGGCCAAAAATGAAAAAAAAAAAAAAAACAAGTGGATGATTCCGCAATGCCCTCTGCCATCACAGGCCGCATCCTGGCGGCATGGAGAGTTGGACGTCCATGGCCAAGCTCGAGGACGTCGGCTTTGGGGTCTTGGGCTTTAGGATATGAACAAGCTTGAGGGCGGACCCGGTAGAGGCGCCGCAGACTGGATGCAAAAGGATATGGGGATTGCAGGATGTAGGGCTTTAGGCTAAAAGTCTGGAGTGAGGCATGCTGCCTTTGCTTATGGCATGAGTTTTGCAAGGATTCTCCAGAGTCGCACCTCTGGATTTTGCAGGCTAGTTAACCTTCGTAGGAGCAGTGGCTGAATCCGAGGCCAGGTTGTAGGCTGGATTCAACTGAGTTTGAACGCTGATTTGATTTGGCCCGCCCCTAGCCTAGAATGCTTGCCTCCACCCTTTTCGTTCTCTCCTCATATTGTTGCTGCGTACGCACAGGAAATCGTGCAGCCCAATTAGAGTCAACTCTGCATCAGCTTGGGCAGATGTTCTGTTTCAGCGCTTTGCTTCAGAGCATCTTTCTCTAGATGAGACCTTGGGAGACCTGCCACAGCTACCGATGGTCTCCTGCCACACGTGCATAGCATCACCGCATAAGTGTTGCATTCCCAGCTTTGAACGTGGACAGACATAACTCACATGACTCTTTCGGAACAAGAACCCTGGGCCCTAGATCCGGTGAAACAGAAACGGCCTGGCTGCGCGGCCTACGAAGGCAAGATCCCGAAATTGAAGGCTCAGCTTCCCTGCACACCGAGAGAACTCTGGAAGTCCTCCAAGGCCTCACGACAATCTTGTAAACTTCGCTGCGCCGAGGCTCAGAACAGAAGGCCTTGTAAGAAGGACGGTGCCTGAAGATCTTCCCTTGTCAGGCTTGACGGTGTAGGGTTCGTTTGCTGACACTACTCTCCCGAGGACATCCGAGAGGCCTGGAGACGATTGCGATGTTTCTGCACTTGGCTTGCTATGTGCCGTTAGGTGTGACTGAAGGATCCAATCAATCCATGGCTTTCTGTACGTGTTTTAGACCGTGGTTCAGCGATGTTCATTCTGTTTAGGGTTCAGGCAGCCGTGAGTTCGAAGCTCAGTCCTACGCTGCACGGTCTGGAAAAGCAAGGTTGAGCCATTTACAACTCCAAGACGCCACGTCTTAAATCAGCTCGACATCCAACCCTACAGCAACTTTTGCCTACTGCAAGTAAGCGGCTGTAGAGGAGTTGAATGGGCCATAGGAAAGCCGGGCCCCAATGCCCAATATGGGACTCATCGCGATCGAATCCCAGAATTGAAGAATCACGTTTAGCAGTGGCAGGCTTTAGAGCTGGCGTCTCACCTTCGGATGAATTCGCGACTCAATCGTTCTCCGTCTGCATGAAAGCACCGTTAACGGGAGTGCCCACTTGTTTAATCCCAAGTCCAGACCTGCTGACCCTAAAACCTTTGACTTCTGCACCCGGCATGTCCCCAACCCAGAGCTTTCTAGCGAGTCTACCCGATGCAGGAGCTTGAGCGAATGGGTGCCAACAGCTTCGCTGGACCGGGAATTCAAAACATGCCTGGCGAATCCTGCTGCTGAGGGAGGTGGCCGATGTTTAAGAGCTGCCTAAATAAGTTCAGACAGCCCCGCTCTGCAGTCTTTCAAGGACTTTCACCCTTGCAGATGGCGGCCACCAAGCTGAATGCAGGGTTTGAGAGTGTGGATCTTCAAGACTTCACGACCACACGCTGCAGCAGTTGTCGGGGTTTGGGATGCCAAAAGACACTGGTACAGTGAAAAACCTTTCCTGCTGGAGTGTATACAAGCGTTAAGATTGGTTGGTCCGTGTCAGCTGGGGTTCGAAGAGCGGCAGTGGTGCGTCAGCAAATGCCGAAAATGCCGGTGCGTCACATTCGCAGCGCGCGTTTGTAATGCGGGAGCTTCGGCTGTAGCAACATCTTTTGAGAACAGCATGACAGACTGGTTTTGAGCACTGCACACATATGGTTCAATCTGGTTGAACTTACACATTCTTCAGTAGTCTGGAGCATAGCGGGTTCCAGCAGTGTGGTGAACTGGCTTCAGGGCCTCTGTCTGTTTACGAGGGATCTTCCCAGATTCGGCACAACTAGCCCTAAGTATAAACACTCAGAAAGACCCCCATGGTTGCCCAACCTCCGAGGAGAGAAGCGACAGTATCATCGGCTGGGCGCTTTTCGATCGAGATCCCTTGGAGACCTTCGACTTCGGAAACGCCTCTTGCTCGAAGTCCTAAAGGCACGAATGCCCAAGTTTCGGAAGGGGTTGAGGGGCGACGGTTGAAGAATGTACAGGGCCAAACGTGTAGGGTTCAAGATGTTGTATACAGATGCTGTCAATGCTGGAGCCATCGTTCGTCCCAGAAGCCAGTAATCCCAAAACACGGACACCCGAAAATCCACAAAATCGGATAACCACAGCATGTAAAAAACAGCGATTCCCTTCAACTCTTGCAACGCTGTGACCCTGTAGAGCGCCCCGATGCAGAATTCTCAAAGAGTTTTGTACTTGGGTCCTATGTTGAGGTGAGATTGTCAGGGCCTCCTCAAGGCTTCTTGGGCTGCTAGGAGCTACAGCGCTAGGAGTGCTATGGGTATGGAATTGTGCAGCATCTAGGCGTTCGCTCCGAAGTCGGTTGGGGTCATGAACCTACTTCCGCTTTACACAACTTGCGTGAACGCACGGCAAACCTCGACTGCTCTGTTCGATGCACAGTGCCTTTGCCAAGTGAACACATGTTGGTACCGCTAGGACCTAACTTAGGCGGCACTGTCTATCGACGCTGACTCCACCTGAGTCTGGAAATTACGGCTGCGCGAAGCCCTCTCCATCTCAATGCCATGAGCTTAGGTAACTTTGCTTGGTGACGCCGCCCATCCACTGTTGCCATATGGTAGCCAAGGCGCCACTCAGGTGCCCCAGAAGCTGTGCAAAATTCAGCACACGACGTTGTAAAGGTTTCCCACTTGTGATTGTTCCAAGGAATCACAGAGTTTGCTTCAGGCTGAGGCTTCAGGACTACACCGCAAAATTTGAACCCCGCAAAACCTGGAAGTGCCATGCTGGCCTTGAAACCCAGACATTGAGGAGCCCGGTCCTGCTACAAGATGACTATGCGTCCCACAAGACTTCTTTAGGTTCAACGCGAAGTTCCCACAGGTGATTGTCCCAGATCGAATATGGCCACCTACGGTCGCATCAGAATTCAAGCAAAAACGGTCCATGGCATGTGTCATGTGTCTGCCCAACAGCACGGACGCAGTCTGGGTGAAAACTTGTGTATCTTCCTATGTCTTAGGTCTCCTTGGAGGCAGGTTGACTTGCCCGCTGCAAGTTTGCAGCCTCAGGTAAGCGAGTGCCTAGGGCCGAGACCTGAAACAGCCAGCAATGAACCCACGGCCTGGGCTCCTGCACCAACGATCTGAGCCTGGTTCCCAGCATGGTCTCACAGTTTTTTTGTGTTGTAATTCGACTATTAGAATTTTGGAGCTCCTCGTGCACGACCCCTTGTGGGATCCTGACCTTGTTCAAAACCAGTTAAGTCTTTCTGTTGACGGACCATTCAGCAGAGATACTTGAAGCTTGGGTTTTGCATAGGGCTGTAGGGGGTATCTGTAGGAAGACTAGCTCTGACTAGCTTGACAACCCGGGCAGGCCATCATGGATGCCGAAGCTCTGGGAGTTTGCTACCAGAACGCCATGCAGAGCGGAACAGGCCGCAGTCTGCACTCGGCGCTGCAAGATTTCCAATTCTGATTTGCCAACTCGAGAACACCTGCACTGCTACGTGGGTTCAAAGGCGCCGAATTGCCTTCAACAAGCGAACCATCAGTGCAAAGACGAAACAACCAATTGATTTTGCTCGTAATGGTTTGGGCGACAGCAGCACGGCAGTTGGGGGGTAAAGCTTGCAGGAGCTTGTTGGCCAAGCCATGGAACTGCCAGCTGCAGATGCTAAGAGGAGCTGCTTTGCTTGGCCGCGTCCGGCGAATGACTGAGACGCCCGCGACCGTGTCGATCTTCAGCGGGTCCGCAGCCAGGTCATGTCCTTACGGCCACAGTGTTTGGGATGCAGTTGGGAGCAGCGCTCGCAGAAGAGGGCTTTTCTTCGACGACCAGGCAGTCATGATGGAAGAGTCTTCCACTGGCCATGTGCATCTGCTTCCGGTGCAACACGAGAGTAGGGAGCACCTGCCTCAGCCGCGACGGCCCTTGCGCTTTGGCCGGGCGGCCCCATCCCTACCAGACTCGGTGACCCTCGGATTACACCTCGAAGAGCTTCCGTGTAAGTCATGCAGACACGAACCTCCATCTAGGATCGGCACTCCAACAGATATCTGCTAGAGTCTAGAGGTGAGGAGAGGCAGAAGATGAGATGTGCGGGATGCCCAAAATCACAGCCCAGGACCACCTGGGGTCATTCTGTGCATTGCCCTGTCGCCGAGCTCGCTCGTCGAGGAGTCTCCCTGCCACCACGGGCTCCAAATGTAAAGCTGGCCGTGGTTGTCCTGCCGCAGGACACTGGGTCGTAGTCGCGACGCGACCATCACGAGGTTTAGTATTGGCGGAGGGCAGAGTCCAGGGTCCGTGTGCCCTGTAGAGCTTGAGCTTGGTTGCCTTCCCAAGAGAGAACATATGCTGCTGGAGCGGAACAAGACATGTCAAACGCCAAACCTGTCCGCCAAGATCCGAGGGTCGAAAGCCACAAAGTCGAGGACCCCAGTGGCCGCGTGTTGATCACGCAGCGCGCCGCACACATGCGAACGTTTCCACGATGCTGGGTCTTTCCGGGCGGAGGCGTTGATGAGGGCGAGCTGCTGTTCTTAGGCTCTGTTTAGAACACAAGGCTTCAAAACACATGCCAAGCGCCTGCATCTATATATGCAGTGCATATGTATGTATGTATATATACATATATATATATATATATACACACACACACTTTTGAACCATGAAAATACGTGTGTGTGTGCACATATGTTATATATACATACATATGTACATATATATATATATATATATATATATATGTATAGGTATATATATATATATATATATATGCGCACTCAGGTATTCATCCGCAGTGTGTGCAAGCATGCATGCATGTATATATCCATATATGCATGTATGCATGTGCAGGTGGTGCAGATGTCTGTGTGCCCCCAAAACACACATGCATGCTTGGGTTCATAAACGAATATGTCCTACTAAGCAAAAGGGCCCGACCCGAGGGCCCTCGCTAGAGGTTCGCTGCTGGGAGGCGAGAGCTCCATGAGGAAACAGGGCTCACTGTCGACCATGAATCGATGCAGCTGCTTTGTTTCTGGGAGAGCGTCTTTCCCACCTCTGCCGACGGTTGCGTGGACGCGGGACAAGCCACTGGGCCGAGATCGCATAAAAGCTCTCGCTTAAAGGTTCCAAACCCTTCCTGCAAGACTTTCATGGCCCTTCAAATTCCGAGCACGAACAGTTGCTCGTGTGGCTGAGCGATGTTGCCAAGATTTGCCAAGCTGGCGCAGTATGAAGAGAGTTTCGGTTGGTAAAGCACGGGAGAGTTTATTACTTATGCAGGAACCAGACTGTATAGTATAGTATAGCTTGCAGCAATACATCTAGCTTGTGCAAGTGCCAGAGAGTAAGCCCTTTGCGTCCTGTGCCATTGGAACTTCAGCCAACGGCCAAGGTCAAGGGTCACTCTGTGACGGCCTTCGTCAAGGACCTTTCTGGGAGAGGGGCATTGTTCCAAGATACTTATGAAAATCTATGACTATGGCATACTTGCCGTTTTGCGGCTGCACCGTGGGGAAGCACAGGAAACGACGACGTGTTCGAAGAGCCGACATATCCACACAAAGTGTAGCTTCCTTGTCCAGGGCTGTTCTAAAGCCGCTCTTACAACCCCTCTAAACCAGGCAGCAGCATGAGGTATCACCCCCATGGCACGAAAGAATTTCACGGAAGCCTCCAGGCCTTGGTGGAGCCGGCGGCGGCTGACACCTTGGCGTTGCAAAGCTCTGAACCTTGAACATATTCATCGATCGAATAACCGTTGGTTTGGTGTTATTGCACTCTGAAGTCTCCGGTGTTCGTAGAGACAGCTGCAGGTCTTCAGAAAAAGACCTTCACTTCGCTTCAATTGGTTCGGGATTCGCACGGCTGGACGCCTCTATGCCTCGGCTTTATATACATAATACATATTTATACACACGTTCGGACATCTCTGCAGGTTCGAGACTTCAACCGGTAGCAATGAGCTCTTCAGTCCAAAGCCCTCAATGCGTGCATCGCTGAACCACTCAGTGGCAAAGCCAAGGAGTGTGAGCGCTGCGCCTGGGTTCCTTTGTCATGGCTAATGGAACCTCGGCATTTTCAGGATCCAGCCCTGAACTCGGAACTCTAAGAAAGGCAGCTCGGCTCGGATTTGCGGTTCTCGTAAACAGCTATGCAAAGTTCGGCATGCGAGCAGCTGGGTTCGGAAGTCGTCTACGATGTGACTGAAAGCTTGCATTCCTGTCCTGCAGCCGATACTGTTTCTTTTCGCCAATGCACTAGCTTCGTTGCCGACCTACGCTGCTGTTGGAAAGTGTTCGAAGCTCACCTGGCCCGAAACTTGGGTCGGCCCAAATCGAGGAGCTGCACGGCCCCAGTGCTTTCGAGTCGCGGCACAGCGACCTCGCCTCAGACGTGCCAGTGCTGCCAGGGTGGCAAGTGGCCACTGGGCCAGAGGAACGAGAAACGGGGCAGAAGGCTTTCCAGTTTCGTGAGGTTGGTGGGCTTTTTATGTTTTGGGCTGAGTTGGGGGCTGTAGAGTGTCGGGTTTGTTTCAGAGCTGAGAGTTGAGGGATTCGAGGACTTCTGGTTGAGTTCGAGTTCAGTGGATGACAATTTCGCCAGCTGTCTTAATTACACCAGTTAAATGACATCAATGGTTGTTGAGATTATGCCATCTAATGGCTCTTACGTACGTGTGTGTGTGTGTGTGTGTGTGTGTGTGTGTGTGTGTGTGTGTGTGTGTGTGTGTGTGTGTGTGTGTGTGTGTGTGTGTGTGTGTGTGTGTGTGTGTGTGTGTGTGTGTGTGTGTGTGTGTGTGTGTGTGTGTGTGTGTGGGTGTGTGTGTGTGTGTGTGTGTGTGTGTGTGTGTGTGTGTGTGTGTGTGTGTGTGTGTGTGTGTGTGTGTGTGTGTGTGTGTGTGTGTGTGTGTGTGTGTGTGTGTGTGTGTGTGTGTGTGTGTGTGTGTGTGTGTGTGTGTGTGTGTGTGTGTGTGTGTGTGTGTGTGTGTGTGTGTGTGTGTGTGTGTGTGTGTGTGTGTGTGTGTGTGTGTGTGTGTGTGTGTGTGTGTGTGTGTGTGTGTGTGTGTGTGTGTGTGTGTGTGTGTGTGTGTGCGCGTGTGTGTGCGCGCGTGCATGGCTGCTCGGATGACAAAAAGGTTTTGGTAGGGTCGGGTTGTGAAAGTCCGAAAAAATCCCGGGTGCTTCGAGCCGAGAGTGGGCCTACAGTGGTTCTGGTTGCACGTTGGAACATGTGGGCGTGTTAGGACTTCACGAAACGGTTGTTTCGGAGCACTACTTGGCTAAGTTGTTTCGTATGGGTTTAGTCTAGCGAGCCTTGAAGCACTTGGACAACGAGTACCCGGTAAGTTTATGTATAGCCTTCTGTATCAGGGATTCAACATTCAACCACGTGCTATGCCCTAAACATCCTGAACCATTATCCGTAAAGATCCCATGAAGCCCTCCACGCATAGTTCACTGGGTTCATAACAGCCAGTATGCCGATTCAACAATCCAGGAACCCATGCACGTTCCATGGAGACGAGTCCCCTGTTCCGGAACCGTGGATTGGTTCTGGCCTTTAGCTCAACGTCTTCCCCGAAACTCCGGAGCAACCCCGAGTCTGCTCCAGCTGCAACCTAGGTGAGGAAGGCAGACGGGGAAACAGAAGAGCTCGACCTGGCAGCTACAACGAAAAAGTAGAAGTTCGAGTCTATTTTGGTCTGGGCATTCGGATTCTCCACAAGCACTGTAGAAGCTGCAGGATTTAGACTGTCCTGTTTCGGTAGGTTAGGTTTACCAGTCGCCGACTGTGATTGTAGGAGGGAGATTGGCTTTAGTCTGAGTGGGGACTTCATCTGTCGTGAATTGCAGCAGTCAGTTTTTGAAGGTTCCGTTGAGACTTACAAGGAAGTTCTGGCGCTGATCATCACCATGAATGAATCTGAAGCACGAAGCAGAACACAACAAAAGTTTCCAAAACAGCCTGACCATGAGCGAGGCCGCGAGGCTCCCGAGTCATGGCGACATCGCCTCATGTTGTTGAGCACCAAGCTGGATGATGCCAACTGTAGACTGTACGAAGGCGGGATCCCCATGTTGCCGTTTATAGTTTGGCAGAAGTCTGAACCCCAGGCAAGGTGCCGAATCGAAGCTTCTCAGCTGCAGGGCACCCTGGCGGAGTCAGCTAAATGTTTTCCAGCAGAGTTTGGGATTTGGGTAAGGCCAGGAAGGGAAAACCGGAAGGGTGGAAGTCTAGGTGAAATGAAACAGACCTGTTGATGAATCCTTCGTCAAACCTACATACAATGAATGTTACAATGCAGCGAATAGGATGTGATTCCCGAATAAAGTAGTAACAGTACATTCATTAGCACTATGTCCATGCAGCACTAGGGACAGTAATCCTCATGCTGATCGTGATTGTGCAAGACTGGCATAGTCGCCAACACAAGTCTACAGCAAACACTCCTGAATCTACGTAATGTAGACATAGTTCTTACCAAGAGGCTCTATTATTTGACATGGGCTTGCAAGACCATTTCGAAAGCGTAAACCCAGACCAACCTGATATGTTGAGAAGGTCGGAAAGCACTGGCAAGGTGAGTACTTGGCCTCTTGTTGTCAGCATGTTTCGCGCTATCAAGGTGTTGCTGTTATCCCTAACTTCCCAGCCGCTTGTGACTGTTTGCACTGTTTCGTATTATTGCCGGTCAGGCCGAAGGCTAGGATTCTTTCTTGTCAGGCATCTACCCCAATGCCATCGGAGAAGGTGTCGGCCAGGGGCACCTCTACGCCCTCAGCATGCTGTCAGAGGAGACTTCCGAAGTCTCGAACCTTTGAGACGGCCTGCGGGAAAGAAAAAAGCGCATGTGCATCAAAATCAACATGTACAAGAGTGGCAACCAGTGTAGTAGACATTTTGTTCAAACCATGTGAAGCCGGTGTCCTTCACAAGTGAAGGAAAGCCCACACTGCTTAGGCTAAACGAATCCAACTGAGTGTTTACCGCATGTCCCAGCGGCTTTGGGCGACGCAGTATGCAGTCGTGGTTGGGAGATAGAAGTCTCGTTGGCGAGCCTTGTTCGGATAGTTGAGTAGAATGACGACAACCGACAACCGAGAATGAAGAAAGACTTGATGCTGGTGTCGGCCCCCACGAGTGCACATCAACAGCAGTTTGCGTGCGTGGTAACTGCACGAACAGACTGCGTTTAAACCTCACAACATCCTGAGGCAGAATGCATCCAAACGCTGGCAGAAATCTGTAAAAAATGCACGAAGTCCGGCTTGCCAGGAGCATGATCAAGATAGCAGCATGTACTCGCAATTTCACTGTCGCAAATACACACACACACACGGAGACAGACAGAGGCACTCCGTGATCGCAGTAAGTCACTAAGATTCTCCTTGTAGCGCTTGATTTCGAAAGTTGGTACTTGCAGCCGGCGTGCTCTAATGTGCTTGTTTGAGTCAAGTCCAACCATCCTAGTCCTAGCCTCGCGGAGCTTCGCTGCATCTTTAGTCTTGAGGGCTGGTAGTGGGGCATGGCATGGAAGCCCAATCAGAGGACAGCGGATTCTGGAACAAGGATGGCATAGGATGAATTGGGCCACAGGTCTCTGGAAGTGCAAGGCTTGCGGCCTGAATCTAATCCTCAACCTCGCGCCGAAAACCGCAGCCACGCTCCTGACATCCTTCACCACCTGGGTTGGGGTTGAGGGTGAGGCAACCCCTGAAGCTTAAGACCTCAAACACAGGCAGATCGGCAGATGGCCCAAGACCTAATCAAAACTTGGGGTTACACGGCGAAGTCTCTGCAAAGCCCTGTCCAGGCGTCCATGGTTGCATCAAGGCAGCGCGGACCTGGACTATCACCAATCACAGGGTCTGAACTTTGAAGGGCAAAGGTGTTGAGGCTTAAGTTTAGGGCTGATCCAGACGCCTTATATGAAGCGTCTTTTGGGTGGTGCTTTAGAAGCTTTCGCTACTAAGGGCTATCGGAGTTTCACACAGGGCCTGAAAGATGCGATTCTGATTGAGGTTGAGGCTATCGAAAGCCTTGTGCATGGTGATTTCATTCAGGCGCTTAAGGGTAGATTGTGCTCAGTCTACGAAGTCAGGTTTGCCACGCATGAGTCGAGCTATCGTAGATGGTTGCATGTAGAAGCACTGACTGCTGACATGACATTGGACTCTTTATGCTCTAGCTTGAAGGTTACCTATCGGAGGGGTGGCTTGAAAGCTCCCCTAAAAAGGCCTTCGCAAAGACAACTTTAAACAGTTGCGCGGCCCGCAACTCCAAAGCCTCCAGGCTTATTCGGACCTGCGGTGTGAAGTCACGGGCAAGGCGCGGGTGGTAAGCGGCAGGCTGAAGCTTTAACGGGTTACGTAAACATTGGAAGCCCATTTAGCCACCGTTCTATACCGGGCCCTTCCTATCCTGAGGTTCCATGTTACTGGCATAGGTTTCATCGGTAAGAGAACCCCGAAACGGAAGGCAGCCGGAGAATGGCGCCAACACCCAACCGTAACTAGCGCCACGCCCTGTAAGGAAACCAACCGAACAGCATAAAACATACATCAATTACGTGCGCAGACACGTTTATTTGTTTTTTACCTGGCACCTGGCAATCATCGTAGTGCAAAGTTTTAGCATTCCATTCTACAACCATAAGACTTCAGCTTCTTGAAGGTTGGATGCCTTCTTCTTGTAGTTAATTCGTTCTCATTGCTACTGCCAGTTGTCTTCATCTTCTTGTGATGCGGATGGTTACACTTAGTGCATCTGAACAGAGTGACGACCATCATGACAACCATCATCATCATCATCATCATCATCAACATCTTCCTCTTTGTCCGGGCACCGTTCACGCATGCCCGGCACCGCAGTGGATGCTACAAACGCAGCTGGTTGCTGTGTGGGCTGGCTTTTCTTTGCTACCCAGCCCCTGTGCCTGTTGCATCGGCGTCTCGCTTGGGAGTTTATTACTTGGTGTTTGTTTCGCTCCCTTCAAACGAGCTTGAAAGTTTATTGAACAGGCTTGACACCTGGTGCAGAGTAGGCAGTGTGGGATCACAAGCCGCCGTGCTGTTTTTCTACATCAACAGGTTCAAAAGATGCTGGGTATTGAAACTTTGGATGGCTTCCGGACGATCCGGTGGGTGCATATCGCAAGTAGGTACGTATGAGCGTGCTACGCGTGATAGTTAGCAAATTTGAGTTTGGGTCGAAGGAGATATGTTTCGAGCCGGGCATCGTTCTGCTTTGCACCCAGGCTTCGAACACGCTCGTCGTGCAAGATTGCCCTTGAAGCAGAAAACACCTGGCACTGATAAAGCTGCATTGAAACCACGCTTTTGTTTCCACTCTTCCAAAGCCACATCTCGACGCCTCGTACCCCACTCTCAAGTTGTTCTCACCCCGGAGGTCGTCATCGCAAATCGTGAGATGGGATCAACGGCAGTGCTCAAAGTCGTCGACGAGCAAACTCAGGCCGTGCTGGCCAACGTCCCTGACACCACATCTATTCAAGGTTCTAGTTCTCATGCGTATACACTTTGCGCTTCCATGGCCCGATGCGACACAGCTATATACCGGCACAGTACGTAATTCTGTGTCATAACCTTCCCCAGGCTAATCTCCGATCTCATTCGCAACACAGGGCATGGACTTGGGGGCCAAGCGCCGGTGGTGCGCTGAGCACGGCCCACGGCTTCACGACGAGGTTGGGCCTATGGAGAATCGTGGGTCGTGGGCTCCAGAGACCCACAGTGTCGTTATACAAGAGGGGGTCCTTATTATGCGGACACTGATATGATTAACGGCCCAGGATTTGGCCGGGTCTTGTCATGAGCTGAGCTTGCATTGGTGCCTTTTCTTGCTTGAGCTTATGTCGGGCCCTGTGGTTGAAGGGTTTTGCTGTCTGTGTGCGTAGGTAGGTAGGTAGGTAGAGCGGATTTTTAGCGGTTTGGTTGTCTCCTTGGGGCTTCAGCTCGCAAATGCTTGGCTTCTTTCTCTTGGCTGATAGTGGGCTTGACGGGTTTGTCGCAATACGTCGCAATGTACGATGGTACGTCCCAGCAGCTGCTTCTGAGAGGAACCGCTTGTTTTTGAAGAGCCGGCAAGTGAACCCCTTTCTTTTTTGTAGAGTGCCGCTATCTAGTTCGACACACTGGTGTCGGCTCATTTGCTGAGTGGTTCATTCGGCAAAACCTCGAACTCAAACCCTCAAACTCCAATTCCCGAAACGTATGACATTGAAGGTTGGCCGCCCAACTTGAATCCGAGGAGAACCCCCACTCATCCCCGTCCACATCCGAGTTTTCCCATGCAAAGCCCTGGCAATGGCAAGACCAGATGATGCACACTTGCACATTCGAGCCTCCCCAATCTGATAGGTCATGGTATCACAGGCTTCCCCAAAACATACTGTCCTGTGAGTATTGGCTTTGGAACACGTTTGAGGCAACCCTAGGCCTAAACCGCAAAACCCACTGAAGTCGTCAGGCTGATGTCAACTGTTCTTCGGAGTTACGCTGCAATGCGGGCTTCGTTGCTAGGTAGGAGGGAGAACCAATGGCCCGAGAGACCGAAGCTAACGTTGGGCTTGTTTTCAGGAGGCTTCCAGGGATTTAAGGTCAACGGTGGAGGGTGAACGAAAGTGGAGGGGGGCACTAGATGAGACTCTTGACACCCCAAGCATCTAATTGCTACAGACGAACACGATTCGAAGCCTTAAAATGGATCAGATCCCGAAGGCTGAAGGTCCTTGGGCTGACGGAAAAGAGTTGGTCAGTCAGAAGATGACCTATGACAGAAAGTTATAGCCCTGTCGCACCTGGGCACCAAAACACGTACCCGAGAGTCCAAACGCCATCCGGCCATCCACAAGGAAACATGCAGGTTTTGAAGCCATCATAAGAATAGTACGAACCACAAAATATCACAACAAGTATCTCGGCGGCGGCAGGAACTGCAAGAAAAACGATACGACCAGCCTTCATTGATGATGACACACCCTACACACACACAAACACAATACGTTACTGTCATAACAGCAGCGCGAGCGACAGCTGCAGCAACAACAACAACAACAACAACCAGCAGCAGCAACAACAACCGCAACGGCAACAGCAACAGCAGTAACAACAGCAACCACAACGACGATGACGATCAACCACCCACCCACAGCAGCAGAAGCGGCAGCAGCGGCGGCGACTGGCAACAGCAACAGGTGCACATATCTTGAGACTGCATTTATTCGCTTAACGCCACAACACGAAGAGGTGATCCAGAAGTACCGAGCCTCCATGCCAAAGAGCGTTCGAGCAACGAAGCTGGCGTCAGCAGCATCTGCCTAGGCGGGGATGCGGGCTATGCATACGTTGTTGCATTGGGGTTGTAAGAGGGCTCGGAGCCGCCCGCCACCCCTCCCAAACACGCCATAGTGGCCCATAGTGGCTTCCCGCCTGTGTTGCCTGTGTTGTGGTCCCCTGGTGCGGTTCTCGCTTGCACTTGGTTTTGGAGGTGGGTTGTGCTGCACACTTGCCGCAAATCATGAGGGTCATGCCGGCTCATCCCAGCCTCCGAATGCTTGAAGTTGTAAATTGTGCACTCACGTCGGAATGCGATTCGCCTCTGAAAAGTTTCGTAGGGCTTGCATAGGATTAAGATAGTCAAAAGTTGAGCTACACATGATGGGAGTCTGTACCTGTGGTTTGGATGGCATGAAATGTGCTTCTGTCCCGATGTACACTCAAGCCACAACGTAAGGAAGAAGTGGCCTCGGCGCATCTAGAGATGCCACGGCACTTGACCCTGCACACTCCTTTGTTCTTGAAGATGAACCTAGACATGCTCTTCCTCAACCTGTCTGTAAAGGCTGCCTCCTCCTGCCTCCCTTTTCGCTCGTTGCCTGGCTCGCTCACTTTTGCTCTCAATTCTGCTCTTGCATGTCTTGCTCTGTTCCTGTCTTTTGACTGAAACGGTGCAGCCGCCGCAGGCACTCGACTCTTGGACTGCCGACGCTGCGTCTCACATAATTTTCCATCCTGGCACGCATGGTCCCTGGAAAAGGCTTGCGTGTACTGAGCGGATGTCGGGTCATGGGTGCATGTGAATAGAGCTCGCAGGAATGCTGCGTCAAATCGGCGGCATAGCTTCGACAGCGCCTTTCGGGTTTGGGCTTGTGGACCTGCCGCCATCAGAGAAGTAACCCATGCGTAGGCAATCCGACCTTCCAGTGGGGCAATCCCAAGCCACGGTCACAAGCTATATGTAAGGGCGGAGCATAAAGCTTTCTCAGTGTCAGGCAATCGCGCACGAAACCCCGAAGACCCCAAGCCGAGTTTTAACCTTGCCTGGAGTGCCCGAGCCGCGAGAGCTCGAAAACATCAAGCGCAGCGGTTTCCGAAAGGAAGAAACTCTCATTGCAGACCCCAAGAAAGAAAGGCCAAAGCCCGAAGCTAAGCCTAAGGACCACAGAAACTCGAGACCACCAAACTCACCAAACCCTGTAATTAGTGCGGCTCGACGAGTCCGTTAACGGAGTTTAGTGTCTTGATTTGCAGTCAGCTAGGCGGCTGGGAAAACTCTAGAGGCTGTACTTGATTGATTACCCCAACCCCCAAACCTGAGTCCTAGTGTCAGAAGCCCCCATGTGGCTTCCGGGTCTGCTTAAGCCAGCGGCAACTGGGCCGGCACTTCGCGGCCTCCCTCGAAGCGGAGGTGGATTAGCCATGGCTGAACATTTGGGGATGTCCAGAGTGTAGGGACGTTGACGGTTCGGGGTTCAGGGTTTCAGCAAGTATGAAATTGCAACTGAGTTCTCGACGGACTGGCTGACTGCAGTTATTTCTTTCAGCAGTTGCGCACTTACAAGTGTCGCGGCAGTCTCCATGCAAAGCACCACGAGGACCTCCATACCTACCCTAGATCCTACTTCCAAAATGCTGTCAAACAAGTTGAACGCTCCGAGGTTCCGTCCGGCGTCTGGCGGCACCCCGCCGCGGAAGCGCCGTTGAGCCCTTGCCGACAAGAGTGGGTTTCAGCCTCATGCATTGGAATGGCCATGGCCTTTGGCAAGCTTTCCATATCGCAGTCCTGCAATTCAAGGTCGGCCAAGGCACGAACAAGGGAGCTCATTCAAGAGAACTAGTTGCACCCAAGCCAGTTTTGCGTTGAAGCAGGGGCTCACGGAGTTTGGGTTTCCTGGGGGAAGGATGTACATAAGCTCAAAACCTGTCTGGGTTGAGGCAGACGCTTCTTGTCGATAGGTTCTGTCGAACCCGTACATGTCGCTAAGGTCGAGCTTGAACTTGACACCATTTTGCTGGAGCTGTATCAGGCAAATCCTCATGTCAAAGCACATGGCTTAAGTATCCTCCTCGAAGCCATGCCTGCCTTGTGCAAGTGTGTGAGTCACAATACCCTAGAAACACTTCCTGGCGAAGCCTTGAAGTAACGGAAGGAGGTAGACTATAAGTGGACCCATTCTAGTGGGTGAAATGTTGCATGTATTTGGGCATTGTTGCAGAACCGATCCTCTCAGGACAGCTACAAGAAAGTGGCAGTTCTTTGCTCCACCTGTGGTGAGCTTTTGGTGCGAGGCTTAGCCCAAAAGTGTAGTGGACGAACTTAACTTTGCTTTCGGAGCTCCAGGGCCAATTTCACTCTCACATATTACAAAGTGTCCTCAGTTCGGGTGCCCAAGTGCTCAAAAGGTTTCCGGAAGGTGAGATCCCCAAGCTGTCAGATGGAACAGTGTCAAGCCTTAGGGTACTGTAGGCTAAGGATTGCCCACGGACTCAAAATTTCTGGAATGCCGTTCGTGGGTGGCAAGTACGGTTGCGTGGACCCAACTCCAGCTTCGCTGTCGCGATCGTCGATTGATGCTAGGCTAGGCCTAAGGGTGCCTCCGAGCCTCCCAGCGATTTTTCTTCAAATTGTCCGTGAGGCTCGCCTCTTGTTTGTGTCCTGTGTCCACGATCAGAATAATTCTTTTGTGTCTACAGCATATGGTGATTCGGGCAAGGCCCTCTATCGCAAGCGAAACGGCACGAAGTCTTCGCTTGCGCGGCCCCCAATCGCCAGAGACAGAATAAGAGCCAGTAGGCGTCACAGTGCATCATAATGTAGCAGTTGGTGCTGTAGTTGTTCGTGGAGTTGTAGCAGAACTACGGGTGGCAGAAGCGGTAAAAAGTGTAGGGGCAGTAGCAGAGTAGCACTAGCAGCATCTGCTAACAGTAGTAGCTCTAGCAGTACCAAACCGCCAGCAGCAGCAGCAGCAGCAGGGAGGAGGTGGAGGAGTTGTAGTCGTCATCGTCGTCTAGTAGTAGTAGTAGTAGTAGTAGTAGTAGTAGTAGTAGTAGTAGTTGTTGTTGTTGTAGTAGTAGTAGTAGCAGCAGCAGCAGTTGTGGTAGTGGTTGTCGTGGTGGTGGTGGTCATGGCAAATGTAGTGGTAGTGGCAGTAGTAGTCGTAGTAGTAGTAGTAGTAGCAGTAGTAGCAGCAGCAGTAGTAGTAGTAGTAGTGGCAGCAGTAGTAGTAACTGGCGTTGTTGTTGTAGCAGTAGAAGTAGCAGCAGCAGTAGTCGAGTAGCGCTGTTTTATGTAGTTTCGTCGCCGTAGTAGTAGTGGAAGTGGCAGTGGCAGTAGTAGTCGTCGTCGTGGCAGTGGTGGTGGTAGTGGCAGCATGTGAGGCAGTAGCAGTGTACTACGACGGCGACTACTACCACCACCACGTCTACCACGACCACGACCACCGCCGCTACTGCTACTGCTACTGCTACTGCTACTACTACATCTACTCCTACTGTTACTGCCAATGCTACTATTCCTACTGCCAATGCTACTGGTCCTGCCACTGCCATCGCCACTGGCACTGCTACTGCTATTGGCACTGCTGCTATTACTAGGCTGCTGCTGCTGCTGCGACTACTACTACTCCTACTCCTACTCCTACTCCTACTCCTACTACTACTACTGCTACTGCTACTACTACGACTACGACTACTACTACTACTACTACTACTACTACTACTACTACTACTACTACTACTACTACTACTAATATTACTACTACTACTGTTGCTGCTGCTACGACGACGGCTGCTACTACCGTTGCAACCACTAGTAATAGTAGTAGTAGTAGTAGTAGTAGTAGTAGTAGTAGTAGTAGCAGCAGCAGCAGAGGGTACGCCGGCCATTGGGCACGTTGGAAAGAACTGCTAGCAGCAATAGGTATGATCAAGATGGCAACGCAATGCAATGTTGTTTTGCATGGGCTTTCAACCATCCACAAAGGCAAGGGAAGGCATACCGATATATTCGCCGCAACGTGTAGGAACAATACTTACGGGACCGGCAGCAGTTTTTCAGACTATGATCCACCAAGGCTTCCTGTTTCTTGTCACTACGAATCCGAACTCCGAGCAGGCTCCGTTACCGTAGACACTCAGTTGCAGAGTCCATTCCTCCGTGCCGAAATCTTCCAAAAAGCCTTGACAACGAGTCGCCCCAGGTGAAGATGTACTTGGAGAGGGTCGCCGAGGATCCCCACGACATCCTTGGTTTCGAAGGGCGCATACCGGCATCTCGATTTATCCAGGCTGTTGGGGCTTGAGAGCTTTCGTGTGCTTCCGTTTAGACTAGTGCTGCATGTCTGTTCGATTTCAAGGACAATCGTTTGCCTGTCATGACGCTTCTCGCGGTAGCGGGAGAAATTTTGGCGACGCCAAGGTTCGCCAAAAGAGTAGATGTCGGGCACTCGCACGGCTCGAACATAGACGGCAGGAAAGTGAGATTTCTGCCTTTGTTTCCGAAAGAGAAAGAGCAGATGGTAGTTCCTGGTAGTTACCTGGTAGTTGTTTTCAGCAAAGCCCCCGCATCTCAGGCATGTGGCGAAAACCAGGACACTCGAAGACATTGTTCCGCTCAGTTGTGTGGGAGTCCTTCTGAATCCTTCTCTACTTCTACCGTGAAGTGAACCCTTATTCAGAACATTGCCTTTTGTGTGGAAGGAGCTTGCCTGCCCGTCCTGCCATCGCAGCTTCTGCAGAGGCCCACGGCCCCGTGCAATGCGGCTCCAAGCCAAAGAACATGTAGCGGGCGGACTCTGTCAAACGGTTGAGAGAAAGGTATTAGGCACATTTGCGCATCGTTCTCATCCTGTGGTCTAGCTTTCAGTTGTGGATGCAAGCCTGTAGATCGTCGGATGCGATTCGTACTCTGCCTGTGAACTTAGGACACCATGGCTGGCTGCAAGTCTACAAGTCCAGTTTATTTAAATGCTGCTATGAAATTTCCACTTCAGCGGGGGCAATTGCTCGTGACACTGCTTGCAACTATCAGTAAGAGAGCCCAGTCGCAAGCAAGAGCCCTGAAAACCGGCGAACGGTGAAGCTGAATCTCGAATCCATCATACTGACAACGCCTGCCACGGAGCGATAGTGGTCAGTTGCGCCCCTTTCGATTGCATAGCAAGCTCTACAATTCCTTGCTTGGCGTTCCAAGGGGTCTGCATCCAACCGTATTGCAATTACAAATTTTTGCGACCAATACCTTAGAAAGAGACGCAGCATCAAACGGCCCACGATCCCCTTGCAGCAGGGCCGCGGCTGGTGAAGGGGCGCCCAGCATGGAAGATGATTTCTGGGCGAGTCCGAATGAAGTAGGATCCGCGGTAGGAAACAGTGAGACTTCGGCGGCGTGCGAAAATGTTGCATGTGAGGGCTAGTGGCATCTGGAGACTGAACTCAACCTCAAACCTTCTTCGCGAGCTGCCATCTGTGCCCTCCGTCGTGTCACGGTACCTTTGGAGCCTTTGCCACGAGTTGCTTGAGGCATCCGGAACGCTCACCACGAAACTCTAGACTTGTAGGCATTGGATTTTGGATAGCTTGAGGAAAGAAATTCCGATTAACGAACCAGAGGCTAACCTGCCGAGCAGAAGAGGCACAAAAGGTTTGGGATTTGCAGGCGTACCTGGTGAGTCTGTGAACCCGGCAACCATGTGGGATGCATCCTTAAGGCCAAAAACATGGGTTCTGTGACCTGTGGACAGAGCTTGAGTTTGCTAGCCAGAGGTTGTGCAGCAACTGCAGACCCAGGCAAGAGACGCTGCGGGCCGATGCTAGCGACGAAGCCGCATCTGCGGAGAGGTGGGAATCTCCACTAAGCCCCTATGCATGCTACCTCGAACGAATCAATTGAAACCCCTTTTCTCATAGGGACCTGTGGAACTTCAGCAGTTTTGGTATCACAGAGATCCCGGGACGATGCTCCGAACTCCTAAGATGAACCAAGTCCTAAGCACTCAGTAGCCTTCCTGCCGGGTCTTTCACAAGGTTTGGCTAAGCCACGCAAGGAACTTCCAGACATCAGATTTGACCCCTTGTGCATCCGCCTCAAAGCGGAAGTCGCCAAAAACTCAAACCTCCATGCGATAGAACGGTCACAACTTGTTGGTACTATGCGTTGAGACCTGGTCGGACTCCGGTCAGTTAGGGATGTATAAAAAGATCCAAACTCAACGGAACATGTCACACGCGGGCTATTCTCCCTTCGCCATGGTGCACATGTCTACTGCATCAAGATCACGAGCGCAACAACATCCGGAACCCTTAACGGCAGAAAACGGACCTGAGTCTGCTGGAAAATCGCCTGAAACGTACAGTCGCTCCTACTCGACGATGCATTGAATTTCTGAAGGCTATACACACGCTTCTGGTTCACATCCGCATAGTTTTACCGTGTGCACATCAGGCAATATGGATTGGCGTGGGGTTGAACATAGCTGCGAATGGTTAGGATACGTGTTATCAATGTTCGCAGTTTGCTCTGAGAATTTTTATTGTCGGGGCTGAGGTCTGAAGGAATTGACGCCTCGGACTACCAGATTTCTGAATTATTGAGTGTATGGGGCAGAGGGCTTTGTTGTTTTCTTTGATGCCGCAGCCGTCCATCTGCGTGTCCTTGCATCGACTGTGCCAAAAGTCGCCGCTTCGAAATCCTCGGTTCCAACCTTTCGTCCGTGAGCGAGGATGTAGCTGTATTGTCGGGGAGTTCGTTCCAATGCGGAAGAAATAGATTCGTTCCCAAACTCCGTGGGAAGGCTTCGGTAGGACCCACCCGTTGAAAAGCCGAAGGGGTCCTGCACTAGGAGCTCTTGGGATGGATCATAGTTCACCCTTACCAAGAGAGGCTGCGCCGTCAGCTGGAGATGTCCGAGGCAGGGAGCTGCATCACACCGTGCCACACCACCTTTGCTGCGACCCAAGCTTTTGTTCGGCTCAAGCATTTGTTCCAAGTTCATCGTCAATCCTTAACCAGAAATGCCCTAAACATCAGCGTCAAGCCTCCGTCAGGGTTCTGTTCTTAGCGGTTTTCGCAAACTGGGGCCACGGCGGTCTTTGCAAGTTCTATTGTTCTTCTCCTCGCCTTTGCCTTAGCGACCTGCTGGCCACCATGTCGCAGAAGGTGTCGGCTACTTCATGTAAGTTGGATACGAAGTGCGAAATACAGACGATATCACCGAGTGTCTGGAGCGCCCGAACATTTATTCATGCCGGCAACACAAGTCATCACTGAGGGCGGGCTGCCAATTGTGCAACACAGGGGCCACTCCACTTCCAATCGCAACCCCGAGGTCCAGCGGGTCCAAGCCACAGTGCTCAACATCGCGAAAGACGATAATCGCCAGCACCAAAAACCACATCTTGCTTATTCTCGAGGGACACACCGGGTCACTTCAAAATGAGCTCAATGCTTTCAGCATACATATTGCTGAAGAGTAGCTTAGGGTTGGAGCAAAGCAAGCATAAAAAGGAGAAGCGTGGCAGATGCATAATTCATGGCTCCAGGCTCTCAACGGTCTTCGGTGCTTGGGGTCAATATCGTTCCGTGCTCTATGGATACAGATTTTTTCGCCATCAGCTTCAGATCCTAGACCGAGCAAAGAGCTTAGAGTTGCTTCACCGCCGGGATGAAATGACGGAGATATCCTTCCCACCGCTTCCAGAGAACAACGCTGCCCATCAGTTCCGCCTCCTAGCCCAAGGGAGGATTGAACGCCTAAATCTTGGAAAGGACAGGTTGGCGCTGGACTCTCTTTCGACAGGGCGGCAGTGAATCGGCCCGTCGTTTTCGCTTGGCTTCCTTTGCCTCAGCATCTTCTTTGCTGAGTACTTAAACGGACCCTCCGATGTCGTTAACTTCTTGCTGGGAGATGGTCGACGTCAACCTGTTCCTGGACGGGCAGACCGAGTGGTTCGATGTCGTGGTGGTGTCAAGGATGCGAATTACACGCTTCAAAGACCCAGGACCGACTCTGAAGCACATGATGCTTCCGTCGGAGTGGCAGTCAACTTTCCTCAAATTGCGTAAGGTGGGGTGGAGTGCGCTTGGTACGGATGTTCGGTGCAGTCAAAACTGCCTGCACAACCAACGGACGCTTAGCATCGTCGGCTCGCCTGATGAGAACTCAATTCCAGTCTTCACCGCCAGCGACGAGTGGTTGATTTTGCAGCCCAGAATACTTCATCTATAGCCTTGCAAATTCGACGGACAGCGTTGACCTGTTTGCGATACACGACGATGTTCGCTGGTGATGTTCTTTGTTAGTGTGTAAGTTGCGGTGGGTCTCAGTGGAGGCGGGCTTGGTCTTGGCGATGGCAGCGAGAGCTTGCGCTGCGCGTGGAGAGTTCGTTGCTCACAGTCAATAGTGCAGGTCCCCTCATGAGGCCTTTATTTGTAGCGGTTCATCGTTGTTGATTGTTTTGTCTCCAGTGGTTCCTCCCTTCCAATCCACTTTGAGACCAGTCATCGCCTTGCCGGCCTGGTGCGAGCGTGAGAGTCAAAACTCAAGGTCTAAATGCTCCCGGTAGCACCCACGTGTATGTCAGAGGAACGCAGACAGACAAGCTTCATAACAGGAGTGCCTTGAGGCGGCGAAAGAGCTGATAGGACGGCCCAACCTGACCAGCAGGTGCACGAATGGTGTAGAAGCTCCAGTTAAGCCCCAATGCAGGAAGTAGAAGCAAAGGTTGACAAGGTTTCGCACAAAGCTAGTTTAGCCCATTCTTGAGATGCATGATCACGCCCTCGCAGCTGTGCTCCAGGCGTCTGTCAAGGCCCGGGCCGCTCTTTTTCCCGTAGCCGGCAGCATGCGCTTTAGTGGTTGATTGAGGGCAAGCGGTGTTAGAAGTCTCTAAGTGAAGGCTTGTTCGCCTGTCCCTTGAGAGTGTGAAAAATCACCAACGGAAGGTGCCTTGGGTTCGGTGGCTGGGGTGCTTGTAGTGGAGCGCAGTTCTGGCTTCGCAGATCTTGCTGGTGCGATCGTTTGGTTTTGTTTCGGTTGGTTGCTCGTTTGCACAAGCACATGCGTATGCTGGTGTCCCATCATGAATACTACAATCTGTATCGACATGAACGCGTTCCGCGACCAGCAGAGTAGAGCCATCTTTCGAAAGGCTTACAGCCGAGTGCGATTCGGCTTTCTTTTGCTGCTTTGCCGGTTTGCAGAATCTCACGAAGAGGTTTCATTTTCTCCGATGTGGGAAACTTGTACAACCCGACGTTTCTGAAAAGTCAAGGAGGCAACCATGTCTCTGCCCACCAAGGAGTACGATAGCGCTGCCAGGTTTCCTAGTTGAAACTTCGGGCGTCCTTCAGAGTACCAACTGGGATGTGTGTCGGCTGGACCGTTTTTTTGTTGCGGGGGTCGGCAACCTAGTGGCGTAAACTGCGGCCTTTATCAGTCCGCTTCGAGTCGTGTCTTGATCCTGAGCACTCGACAAAATCGGACTCGGCAGCAGCAGATGGACGACCCACCAGTTTGACACATACTCCACTCTGCGCGTTAAAAATGTTCCAGAAAGCTCAGTCTCGCCCCTAGCCCACCGCCAAACACAAAAGCCTTTCAACTCTCGACAGTCACACTTCGCACTTCAAGCCGATCCAGGCGGAAGCCGCCAACATGACGCAGAAGACAGCCCAGGAGGTGGTGCACGCAGGGCTTGAGTGTGGGTTGAGGGTTTAAGGCAGGGGTCATTCAGCTTCTGGGTTTGGGTTGTCAGCAAGCCCAGTGTCAAAAAGGTAGGACCTTAGGAGAGGTGTTGGGTGTTGAAGGTCTGAAGCGTTTGTGTGTGTGTGTGTGTGTGTGTCTGCAAAAGCTCTTACTACTAGACCAGATGTATTCATATAGTATATGAGTTTCTCCTTTAAAGGTTCCTTTACGGGATCTATAAGGATATCATACAGGTTCAGGGTTGAAGGGTCCATGTACTCTTATAGCGCATACTTAAAGCTTCAAGGACTCCATGAGTCCAGACATTCCCATGCACATAAGTTCATCCACATGCACACCCCCACAACGGGTATATAGCACATGACCTGCATGAGGTTTCCGTTTTGTGTTCAGAATTTAGGCTTCTTTTGGCCGGAGCACTGGCAGTTGGACAAAATCGCCCATGTCTGCGGTTTCCGGCGAAGGATACAGGATCCTGCGCGGAGCTGACCGCCAAGCCGCCGCAAGGGCTTCCCGTTTGGCCACCAAGACCTAACACGACAAAACCTCGTCCATCCTGACACGTTCTCATGTTTGCTGTTGCAAAAAATCATATAAGCCACGTAAGCCCGGCAATGTTTCCAGAGACCCCTCTGGACAAATCTTCACTTCAGGCTCTTCAGCTGCGTGCACGCGGTGCGAACCTGGAGGACTGATGGAGTTTAGATCTCGCATGAGAGGGTTTGCAAACGGCATAATGGTTTGTGGATAGTTTGAGGCGACTTGCGGATTCTGTGTGGGAGTTCAATAATAATAATAATAAGGTCCTTACAGAGTCGCCGAGCTCCTTGTCCAGCAACGATGCTTCCCCTGTGTCCTATCAACCAGTCGGGAAAGCCATTGCACACGAGGTATATTGCAGCGGAGGATCAGAAACTCACCGCCAAGCAATCGTGGATTCAAATCCAAAACACACGCTTGCCTCCTTTTGAGGCCGAGCTGGCAAGGGCTCAAAAGGTCGCTGCCGGGTCCCCGGAAGGTTTGGAAGGGCCTTAGTTTAAAATGCTACGTGGAAGCCTGAGGGGTCAGACGGGTCAGACAGAGTTACAACACGGAATTCTGCATTGCGGAGAGCTTTCTCTAGGCCTTACATTCACGCTCGTACAAAGTCGCAAGTACGTCTAGAGATATTTCATTCGTGAGTCTGTCTAGTCGCAACTCTTAGTTGCCACAGTTGCGAGCTTCCTGGAACATGGTAGTGCGGCTTGCCAGAGATTAAACGTAACCCCTGAAGCACCGACTAAACAGGTGAGACGAAGGCAGAAACGGCACCTCAGGGATTGACAGTTGAAGGCTTCGATTTCCCTCTGAGCCTGACAATGTCCAGGCTCCACTTCAACAAAGTTTTTCGCCTCAAAGCGCATCAAGACGCGCAAGTCTATGAAAGCCTCAACACCCTGGAAAGAGTCTTTGGCGCCAGCTCTTCACATAGCTATTTTGGCATTCGACCTTCTGATCTTTGGACACCCATCGGTACTTTGACTAGTGTGGAAGGTGGTGGTGATGACATGGATGGTGGTGGTTAGTAGTAGTCGTGATGACCATGACGATGCTGCGACACTTGGCGATGATGCCGGCGCTTGTGGAGGAGGAGGTCTGGCGACAGTCCCATGACATGTTGATCGTATGCAGTCAAGGTGGTGCTGACGATGGTGGTGGTGATGGCATTAAGCATGGCATGCAAGGGCGTGCGTCACACTCTAGACAGGCAGCGGTGGGATTCAAACGGCAGCATCGTTCCAGTTGCTTTGCAATGTCTTCTTCGTTTCTAAGGACCAGATGCAGCAGGATCTGGCCGCCGAAGCTGGGCTGGCTCCGGGCCCTGGTATTAAAACTCGCTTGGATGTGGAGTAAACAATTGTAGACTTGAAGCCATCTCCAATGCCCCCTATCGCGGCAAGCTCGGCCCTTCACGCAGAGTGGTAACATGTTGGTGCTTTTGAGGCTTTTGCTTTGCTGTTCAAACTCAGAACACAGTCGAAACATTCCGCACTGGATCCTACGTTTGACTTCTCTCTTCAGAAAGTTCTTTGCACTGTTGCCCTGGGGCCTCCTGGCACAAGTTCCTGACTTTCAGGCAGAATTGCCAAAAAAAACAGGCCCGAAAAACAAACAGAACTAGTCTGGCACACAGGCACCCAGGCACGTACGCGAGCGAGCGGGCGAACAAACAAACGTCAACATGAAGCCCAAACATTGCAACCCCAAAAGCATCAAAAGGATACTGCCCTGGCAGCCGGTCTCCTGCCTCAGCATCTATCCATCAAATCTTGGCGGCTCCAGCGCAAAAAATGCCCAACGTATTCTAGAGTCCATAAACCAATGTTCAAAGGCCCAGAGACACAGCCAAGACCGAGTGCTTCCTCGGCATTTGTCCGTCGAAGCTTAGCGGCTCTACTGCAGACCGCCTGTGCAAAATTCAAACCCTAAGCCCCAGAGACGAAAACCCCACGGGTCAAACCATGAGGCCAGCCTAGATGTATAAACAGTGCTAATGCTTCCCCTGCACAGGCCATTCTGTCAAAATACCACAGTAATGGTAGGGAAAGGCACATACACGAGGCAAACGGATAGAAAACACGAAACCGCCGCGATAAAAGATGCGGAACTCATCTGGCGACCCCCCAAACCTACTGTATCATGCAAAGGTTGTCGCAAGACCATATCGCTGTATCTTAGTTTTACTCCCCAAGCTCCTCTCCGGTGCGATCAAGTACCAATGGACTCCCAAAGATCCTGTGGCCTGCTCTTCCGAAAAATACCCATCCACAGCAGCCAAAACCTTAGCAACCGGGAGGCCTTACCGTGAAGTCCGGAAATCGCAAAGTCCTTGTCCAAAGCCACCCAAGCCTGGACCTACAAAGCACAAAGATATTGGCTCTGAAAATAATGAGAGGCTCACGAAGCCATTTCGGCCAGCCAAAGCAAATCTCTGGATCATGGCAACGCTACTACAATCCCATCAGTCTGAATTGTGCGAGTTGTGAGCGCCGAAACCCCTCAGTCTTCAAAAGCGAGCCTCAGGTGGCACAGCTGCGCTCGCAGCTGTCGATGGCCGAGGCTCTTTCGGAGGCAGCCCGGTTTGCGCACTCAGACGTTGTGGCTTCGCGATGTTTGGGAGAGTTTGTATAAGACGGATCTCAGAGCCCTTACAACAAAGGAAGGATAAGAGACTATGGACATAGGCAATGTGGACTGCAGTCCCGGCTCAAAATCGTTTCTTTGTGCTTTGGGCTATCAGAACATAGCTCGACAGAGGCTTCGCGCCGCGGAGTTCCATTCTTTTGTGGTTGTTCGGGCGCTCATGGGTTGCTGTTGCAGGGTTCGCCGTGCTTCATAGTGTCGGGATCGCAGAGGTCTCGACTCTGATAAGGGCTTGGTAGGTTTTGCGATGTTGCGTTTCAGGTTTTGTTCCCTAAAATCGAAAACGCGTGGCCGAAGCACGCGTGAGGCAATAAAGCCCCCGAGACCCTGACCGCGCCGGACCAGATGAAACGGTGCGGCTTCTTTTTCATACATCTGAAAACACCAACAAAGACTAAAAGACTAAAACGGGATCCCCAAAGGATCCTAGTTTTGCACAAAGTGCCCCAGTCAAGGAAAGACAGATCGGGAAATCCCAAAAAGGATCCTTCCGCAGCCTCCGCGATCTCGGCGGCCCTTGGTGCTTCGCGGCGGGACCGTGATGCCGAGGAGTTGACTTTGTGGGGTTCCTTCGGGCTTAACGGTCACGGTACAGAAAGGTTGAAAGTTGCTTCGGTATTCCAACCAGCATGCAGACTTTACGGCACGTCAAGGCCTGGATATCACAGAGTCCCATCGGGTTCAGTCGCCAGCGTCACGAAGCTGCCAAAGTCAAAACCCCAAAACTGAGTCAGGGTTTAGGGTTGCGGGTTGCGGCAAATTCAATCCCAAAGAGGAGCTGGTGCGTCAGCTTGAGGCGGAGCGGCAAAAGGCTGCTGCCCTCAGATGAACGGCTGCCTCTGACTGTCTACTTTTTTGAGGCTCCATCACGCACGGATTCCCAAAGCCTCCCCTCAAAAAATGGCAACGAGACGTGAGTGTGGGTTGTCAGTCCTACGGAACTTCTGTGTTAAAGGGGTACGCATAGATCAGGGGCGCAATTTGGCAAGTTGTTTTGTTTTGCGGGTGGGGGCCTTTATGCGCGTACATCGAGATTTTCTCAAATTCGTTGGTTTTTTATGGGCCTGCGGAGATTTGTGGCTGGGGCACCAGCAGAGAATCCTTAACTCCGACATGAGCGTCTCCGTGCCTGTGTGGGCGCGTACTCAACTTGCTAATCATGTGGGAGATATGCTGGGACATGTCTATGTCTGCGCTTAAAATTTTGTGTCGCATATCATGTATTCATACACGCTGTGTATGTCTTTTGGCCTCCCAACCATTACTTGCGTGTGCTGTGTTATCTTTCTGAAGTGGCCTTGCCTTATGCATGGCAGATGTACATGATACAACAAGTACCCCAATTTAAGGAATGCCAGGCAAATACAACGATTGTATTGTACGCATCCGTTGCATGGGTGTGTGTAACATACACACACGCATATATATATATATATATGGCTATATCCGTGCTAAGGTATACATATATATATATATATATATATGTACACATCTACACCTACTGTAGTGACGTGGCAGTACAAGTAGGTTTCGCGCGGCTTTTCTGGCAATGTGCCATTTACCTGTAGCTTACTAGTTCTGTGAAATTTCCCTGTCTTGAAGCGCCGTGTTGACATGTCCTCATGCGAGCGTAGTTTTTGTGTTAGTTCTGAACGCACCCTGTACGACAGACGTCTTGGGCTCAGACCAAAAAGTGTGCTCGTTTGTGTGGTTGGACACTCACTAATCCAGTTCCTGCTTCAAACGGTAGCGGAGCTGTGAGGACAACCACTAGTGTTTCACCCCCGTTGAGCCTGTGGTCCGGGGTCCGTTGGGTAGAGTAGTGATAGTCGCGGCGCAAAGGCCCCTTCTATCCTCGAAGCCATGAGCGTGGCAGGTTTGCGTTACCAGCCCAATCTCTGGTCACAGAACCTGAGCCCTGCAGAAACCAAAAGCGGCTCGTGCATATACGACGGGTCGGCTGCTGGCTTCCACGATTGGTGCTTCCGGACACAGATCCGTGTGCTGCAGCATAAGGAGAAGCAGCGGCGAGAAGCTCTGAAGGACCTGCGTTTTGCCGAGTCAGCAAGGTCAAAGAGCGAGTCACCAAGGAAGTGGCGTGGCAGGGCCAGTCAAGGGACCAGTGCATCCCCCACAGAGGGCGATGCGAGCAGCGGTATACCCGCCAGTCCGTCCAGCGCAAAACGGACTAAGCCCGCGTCCGAGGCAGAAGATGAGGATGCGGAGTCGCTACCGTCGCACCCCAGCCAAGTGGCGGGCGACGATGAGCAAGAGCCGGACACAGATCCGGCGGTGTACACCTTGCGAGACGTCAAGGACGAGTCGCTCGACATGAGCGAATGCGTTAGCAAGATCCTAGAGGGTCTCCGAGGAGATGCCTTTTGCATCGCTCGCGACGTCGGCCTGGAACGTCTGCTTCGCCATGACGGCGTCGACTACCTGATAGAAGAAATCAGGAGGCAAGCCTTCCCTCTTCAATCCGAAGAGGCGTCCGAACTTTTCCGTCAGGGACAGCTCCTGACGGGCCCACTTGCAAAGCAACCTGGCGAGCCTATGTTGTCTTACATAGCCCGCCGAAAGCGGTGGTGGTCGACCTTGCGTGAGCTGGATCCTGATATCCGCCTTTCTGAAGCAATGAGGGCTAATCTCCTTGTTGAGCTTTCAGGGTTGGAAAGGTCCGAGCAGCTAATGGTCAAGACCGCCGCCCGCGTACACAGCGTGGATGAGTACGCACGCGTCCTTGTTCAGCATCACTCAGTGGTGCACATGAAGGAACGTCTTCTTACCCAGAAGGACCCTAGTGGCCCAGGTAAGACCTGGAGACGTTTCGACGCTAAGCCCCAATACCCTAAGTTCGGCTATATGGGGTATGATGGTAGTGCCGCAGAGTATGGTTACCAGGAACAACAGGAATCCGCGGAAGGCTACGGTGACGGCTACGGCGAAGAAGCATACCAGGCCACAGCGTCTGGGGGAGATGATGCGGATGAATGGATTGATGATGAGGATCTAGCATTGCAACTCAACGCCTATACGGCAGTGGCATATGAAGCTGAGATTGACGATTTGGATGATTCCTATGCCGAGTCAGTTCAGCTTGCGTACGCGGCACAGACCGCCTTTGCCCAGGCGAAAGGAAAAGGAAAGGGGAAGAACAAGGGCAAGTCCCCCGGAAAATCCGGAGGGAAGGTCGTGCGTAGCAATTTGACCATTGCTGACCGTAAGGCCAAGTTAGCAGAGCTTAAGGCAAAGAGTAGGTGCCTGAAGTGCGGTGTGATCGGCCATTGGGCCGGAGATGCTGCCTGCAAGTTTAGCGGTAAGGGCAATGGCTCCAAGGGCACCGCAACCCCAGCACAGTCTGGGGGAACTGCCAATGCAGCCGCAAAGTCGGCGGCGCCGAAGCCTCAGGCGTATTTCGCCGCAGTGGAGGAGGATGACACAGAGTGTGTCCATCTGTCGAATGCGAGCGCTGGTAGGCTCGAGGGTTACCCAGCCAACCTTGAGCTGACTCCCTCAAAGACCAATACCGGCAAAGGCCGCGGCAATGAAACCCTCTTCTCACCACAGCTTCGGCGCACAGCCGCCGCTAGGATCATGCGTGACAGCCCGCCTGAGGGTTCCGATCGCGTTTTCTCCTTTGGTCAGCATAAGGGTCTGACTTATGAGCGTGTCTTGTATACGTATCCTGGGTATGTTCTTTGGGGACGCACGCAGAAGTGCCCATCCATAAATTTGGCCGACTTCTTGGATTGGGTCACGGAGTACTTTGATGTGCGTGATGATAACCCCATTAGCATTACGAGAAGGGATATCCCTCTCAGCCAGGAACCCCCGCCTGAACCCTTCCAGCCCGAGGTTCGCCTCGCCGCGTCAGCTGCTTCGTCCAGCGAAGGCCCCCGGAAATGCCGGGGAGGTTGCAAGGAGTTCAACAAGTCGGGGAGTAACGCATACATAGACATGCGGACCTGTAAGAAATGCGGCACCGTCACCAAGACGAAGAAAGAGAAGCCTGTCATAGATCAGGCCACATGCCCCCACACCTCCACCGAGAGGTCGGGTAGCAGTAGGAAGACCTCCCGCATTAAGTGCAAGCTTTGTGGGATGCTTCTAGATGAGCAGCCGCAGACCGAGCGAAAGGCTAGGGATGACGCAGCCACAGTGCTGCGGGAGTCCAACACCCTGGACTTCGATCTTCTGCGCAGCATAGTCGGCAGCACGGGGGATAGCCTCCCCGTAGAGGTAGTAGTTCCGGCTATTGCCCAGTTTCAAGAGACCATAGAGGGTCACTTCGTAACCGAGCCCGTGATATCCCGCGGTGACCTTCTCGCATACCTGCAAGAGGCCTTAGACGATCACTCTGCGCCATCGACCAACAACAGTTGGGAAGTGGCGTCGGCGAGATCGCGCTCCTCGAGGGCCTCCGCGACGAGGCACGCCTTCGTGGCTTTTACTGAGGGGGTCACAGATATCCATCCGGCTTTGGTTGATTTGCCCGTAGTAAATATCTACGAGGATAAGCACGTATACGCCGTGTTGGATGAGGGCTGTAACTCGACTGTTCACGGTAGCGATTGGATAGCAAACGCGGCGGGGAAACTTGCGAACTTCGGTTACAGCACGAGGTTTAAACCTGAGGGCAATCGTACCTTCAAGGGTCTTAGCGGTGCTACCGAGACCTTGGGTAGCAGGACCATACCTTTCTCTATAATGGGATTGGAGCAGGACTTGAGAGTTCCGGGCGTCCTTGATTCGCATGAGATTAAGGGTACAGCCCCTCTCCTTTTGTCCCTTTACGCGCAGGCCCAGCTTGGTATAACCAAAGATCTTCGGTTTGGTGAGTGTGGTGTTAGACTTCCTTCAGAGGATAGCATCATTAGGATCAAGCTGTGTCGGACACATGACTCAGGGCTGTTATGCATAAACATAACAGAAGGCTTGACCCAGGTGAAACAACCCCGTCTCATAAAGAGCTTCCAAATTCCCTCGCCGCCAGTTCCTATATTTAGGTCTGCCGCCGCCGCCTTAGCTCACTCAGAGTCCGTGAGCGGATCACCCCGAGATGCAACAGCGGCAGATGACGCAGTGGCAACAAGTCGCAGTCACAGTGCTGTAGATGCAGGCCATGGTCATAGCACTGTAGGCGTAGGCCACGGTCACAGCTTTACAACGACAGCTGAGAATCGCAACAACACCAAGCGACGCATAAGCGTAGCGTTTCCGAACCATTGCATGGTAGGCACGTCCGTAGGAGACACGGAGCCCACCGCGATGGCCGCAGCAGAGGGGCAGCTGCCTAAGAAGGCGCCCCCAACGGCAAAGGCTGCACCGAAGGTTCTTGCAGCGCCGGAGCCTGGCCACAGTGCCATGGCGAAGTCACCAGCGGTCGGCCACAGTGCCGCACCGGCAGGAGGCACTTTCTCCGCGCCTGCGCCTAAGGCGCCGCCTGGAGGTGGACTGCCCAAGAAGGCGCCTCCCACGGAGAAGGCCAAGCCTGGGGATAGCCCAGGAATTCCGCCAGCAGCTCGTGCCACAGTGCACCCGAAGGAGATTGCAAGAGGGCATCGCGAGCTGGCCGAGTTTGATGCGGTTGTGAAGAAGGACCCGCATGGCAGGAACCTGGTTATAATGGCAGGTGGAGGACCCCACGGTCCGGAGCTCGACACGCCTCTCCCAGCATCCGTGTATAATCCGGATTTGGCCTTGCAGCCGTATTATGCGGGGGACATAGCGAACCCGGACATCATTATTGATGTTTTTACCTGGGGCTATGAGCACCATGCCTGGCTGCAACGCGTCAGAGGGAAGTGGACAGCAGCCGAGCTCTTCGCACAGCACGAAGAGATGGAAACGCATGCAACCACGACGTATGCGTCTGCCACCAGCTATATGCTGGTGATGTTGGACATGGTGTGGCTAAAGGACGATCGCAAAGACGATCTGACGCCTGCAGAAGCCCAGCAGCGCAACGATGAACAGCGCGACCGCACAAAGCATGTTGGGTCAAACCCCGATATAATTCGGGAGCACGCAGACCATCCCAATTTGATTGCCCACGTCAGGCACATCTTGGCGAACATCCTCGACGCCAAGGATGCTGGGATTCGGTCCATAGCCGTGCATGTTGTTTGCAAGGCCAACAGACATAGATCTGTTGCGGCGGGTATCCTTACCCATGCGACGCTTTTGGAGCTTGTGCCGGATTGCTCCGTCAGCCTCACTCACATGAGTGCAACGAACAGTTGGCCGTTCATGGGCAGCAAAGCGTGCAAAGGGCAGTGCCCCAAGTGTTTGCACCGCGCCTGGCATAGCCCAGGAGGTTGAGGAGCTTACGAAGTCCTTCGTCGACGCCGTCCGCATAGACGGACCGGAGGACAATGAGTGCATCCTTGTCGTGGAGCCGCAGTGTGCACGCCCTGATGATCAGCCTACATATGCTGAGCGGTTTCATGAACGCCTGCTTGCAGAGGGCCGCATACAGGCACCGGTGACGGGGGTAGGTCCCCTTGATAGGCCTCCCCTGGCAGGCGAAACCGCGTACCAGGCTGCAACCCGCATGGGGCTGGTCGGCAAGACACATACATCGTATGTGGCCAAGTTCGACCCCAACTCGCTCACTGCGGCGATGAATCGCGCACAGGGCACAGCCCCTGGAGGACGCTTGCCTTCGGTTACCTTTAGCTCGGGTCCTAACCCTGCTAGTTCTAGCGTAGGTGCGTCAGCCAAGGGCGGAGCGGCCCCCATAGTGGGACCGAAGGACACACCGACACCGCCGCCGGCAAAGTCCGGTGGGGCACAGGACCGCGCAGCGACGCCGACAGGGTCGTCGGCTCGGATTCGCAGGCTCGAGGCCGAGGTCCACGACCTCACCGATGCGAATCGCTGCCAAGAAAGCACTATAAGTGACTTGAGAGAGGCCCTCAGCAATGTGAAGCGGCAGCGCGATAATGCGTATGATCGGCTGCAGGACATGCGCGAGAGGGCAGAAGACGCGGAACGCCGGGCCGATAGGGCCGAGGTGGAGCTTCAGAGGCTCACACGCCGCTCCAGATCGCGTCGCAGGCGGAGGGATAGTTCCTCCTCGAGCAGGGGCCATCGCCGTGACCGCACCCGAGAAAGGCGGCGAATGGAATCCAGACCTCGGGATAGGTCCGAGGCTCCGACACGCCAACGCACCTCCCGTTGGGGTCGCGTCCGCGCCGACCCAGGCGACGACCGTGCGGATCGGGACACAGCTCCCGAGCGCGAGCGCATTCGTGCAGGCCGGGACACAGCTCCCGAGCGTGAGCGCACGAATCCTCGCCCCTCTGCACGGCCGGAGGTGGAGTATGAGCCCGACAAAGGCAAGGGCAAAGGCAAGGCTGCACCCCACAGTGTGTACGACGAGGTCGAGTACGACGACGGCACAGGTGCAGGTGACTGGGATCCACCGGGACCCAGGAGCAGCCTTGGAGGCAGCAGGCGCCCGCCTGAACCGCCGGAGCCACCGCGCTTCCGAGGCAGTGCTGGTTACCATAGGTTCCCAGAGCGCGAAAATCCGCACCGCCCCATGACAGCAAACGAGTCATGGTGGTACTTCCACGGCGATAGGCCGTCGGCCGAGTGGACTGACGCGGAATGGGCAGAATTCCGTCGTCAGTTCCCGAAGCCCCCAGGGCAAGGCAAGCTCGTCGAAATCGACGAGAGGATCCTGGCCATCGACGTTGGTGCCATTGGACTCAGCCCCGACACAGGTTTCGGGTGGAACAGGCGCATCGTGTTCCAGGACTTTCCTGATGGTGTGCTGACCGCCCTATACGAGGTGATGTGCGAGAAGCAGGCGCCAGCGTGCTGGATCGGTCCATACGCACCGAGGCGGTTCTGGGCTGGTGATACAAATCACCATGAGCTAAGCGAACGGCACAACATAAAGTGCACAGTGGTTACCCGCCAAACTGGCCGTGCGTACAAGCCCACGGGGCGGCTTCGGGACATAGATCCCATTGGTTATCTTTTCTCACACCCAGATCCGGCCGACGGGTCCAGCTGGACATACGAAGGCACCTGCCACCCACCGGGGTCGGATACGCATCGTGTGCCCGCCGAAACTGGCGGAGCGGATCAGCCCTGTCCAGTACAGGAGCCGACCTACGAAGGGGCCTATGTGGCACTTTGGGTCTTCCCTTTGGCGTTTGACTCAAGCACGGTGCCGCATCAGATCGAGGACACAGATGCCTTGAGTGCAGTGTATATCCCGGGCACAGACCCGCGGGCGTCGCGCATTGCCACCTCTGCCAGCCCGGGCACAGTCCCGGAGGGTGACGTTTCACCCATGGAGGAGGACGGAGCAGAGCGCGATGCAGCATACATGGCCGTCTGCAGTGGGGAGTGGGTAGGACAAGCCAGCCAGATTTCTTTTCCAAGCCCTGATCCTCCCGAAGACCTGCCCCACAGTAGCAGCGCAGCCTCTGGGCCCTCAGCCGCTAGCCTAAAGAAGCTTAGCAAGGCCCAGTCCAAGTACCTCACCTCAAGCCTTACCGAAATGGTAGCGGGGGACGAAGTCTTAAAGGCAATCGTGTACAACGCTGCCATGCGAGAAGCTGATCACCTGATTAGATTGCATGAACCCTCGGCACAGGTCCTCGCGAGCGTGATCAACGAGAGGCAGAACGGGCCACCGGGCCTCGTGGTTGCCAGGTTTGAGACTTCCACAGAGGAGTTGTGTTTGGAGCTTGAGTGTGTAGCCGATACCCTCAACATTCCGATCATATTGGTTACCCCGAACGGCTATCCAATGCTTGAGGACACTGTTACCTTGAGGGGAGACATGCATATCTCAGGCATAGGCCCAGAGATTGGAAAGGCTTTGGACCTCTTCCAAGCATGGTCAGAGTCTTACGGGTATATACCCCGTAGCTATGTTGATACGGATAGTACTGACTTTTGGAACCTTTGTCGTACCATTTCTGAGGAGTACTATATCAACGCATTTAGCCGAACTTGCTTTGTCGGCGACGCCCAGGACACAGATCCTGAGGACATCAGCGAAGCAGAGCTGGTGCCCGACGCTGAGATGCCTCAGCGAGGTGTCCCTGATGGGATGGACGATGCCGGTGGCGCACTGACGCCCGAGGAGAGAGAACGCCTCATTTTGGAACAATTCCCGTTTCCCGGAACTCCGAACACAGAGGCAGAGCGCCGAGCGGCGTGGAGATCGTTACCGCAACGAGTCCGGGTAGCTATAAGGCGCCTGCACCGATCGTTTGGCCATCTGCCAAACGCAGTCCTGATACAGGTTCTGAAGCAGGCCCGGGCGAGCAAAGATTTCATCGCCGCTGCCGGACTTTACAAGTGTAAGGTCTGCCTGGACACAGCTCCAGTGCCCAGGCACCATCCTGTCGCAGGTGATAGCGTGTTTCCAAAGGAATTCAACCATACGATAGGAATGGATGCGCTAGAGGTCAAGGACTTCTTCGGAAATCGCTATACTGCTGTCAATATAGTTGACATGGGAACCAGTTTCCAGCAAGTTGTGCTCGTGAAATCTGGGGGTGGTAACCCAAGTGCCCGCCAGTGTGTGAAATGCCTGATTGACAGGTGGATCAGCTGGGCTGGACATCCCAAAGTCATAACCACTGACAGAGGGACGCACTTCAGGGGAGAATTTTCAGAGTATTTGGCACAGCATGGTATAATCCATAAGAACGCCCCTCTCGAGAGTCCGCAGACTATTGGAAAGGTCGAACGCCATGGTGGACTTGCTAAGGCCATCATTAGAAAAGTCGCGCAGGAGACTCAGCCCTCGAATATCGAGGAGATGGAGGCGGTCGTTACCGAGAGTGTTACTACTAAGAACGAGCTTAGTAGGCACCAAGGGTTTAGTCCAGCACAACACGTGTTGGGAAAGCAGCCTCGAACACCGGGTTCCGTGCTAGATGAATCCGAAAGTCTTGGTACATTGTTCACCAAGTATGATGAGACGAGTGTATACTACATTCGGCACAGAGCACGGCAGGAAGCCAAAAAGGCCTTTGTTCATTTAGAGACTTCTCGCAAGGTGGCCAAAGCATTACAGCGTAATGCAGCTCCTCTAGACACTGATTATAAGGTTGGTGATTTAGTTATCTACCGTCGGGACAACGTCCCTGGCAGCCCAGGAGTCGTATGGTCCACGGTTAGCCGCGTCATAGGACGTGAGGCAGAGAATGCGTACTGGGTATTACACGAGAATATCCCTGTACTTGTGAACGCTAGGAAGATGCGCCCAGCTGATGAAATCGAAGTTGCAGCGCACCGCGTTTTGGCAGGTGAACCAGTGCTTCCGGAAGCCATCGTACATGGGCCGGAACAAAGGTTCCAGGATGAGCGCGTAGCGGATCCGGTCACAGCACCAGCGACGCCACGTCCAGTGGCTGCAGCTGCCCCGCTTACACCGGCAGTCGCGCACGATGTGCCTATGCCAGCACCATCGACGCCAGCGATGATGCCCGGCACACCGATGCCAGCGCCACCTACCCCTGCAAGGTTTCGCGCCAAAGATAAGACGGGCGAAACCGCCCGGTCGCGATCGCCAGTAGGAGGCCGTGATGACGCACTAGTTGCAGAAGAGCTTGATCAAGTAGAGATCATGGCAAAAGGCCTGATAGATGCTCAGGGTTTTTCTCCAGATGAGTGTCTGGCCCTCCTTCGCGCTTATGACCGCGACCGACGCGAGGCGTACACGCGCCCGCTCCTAGATGACGGAGATCCCGGGAGCATAGCCCTCGCGGTGGGAGTATATCGGCACGGTGGTCTTGTTGGTGTCTCTGGACCAACGCGCGAGAGACCGTCGTTCGCCATGTACCTCAACCACTACCTCTTGCATCACAGTATGCAAGCCGGTCACCATCTTCCACAGTGGAGTAGCGTTCAGCTTACCAACAGAGGCGCAGAGGCCCATAGAGACCTAGCGAACACTCCTGGCTCGTATAACTACACTATAGGTGTGGGCGAGTATCGTGGAGGCGGCCTATGGGTGGAAGAAGCCACGGGTACAACTCCCGTGCGTGTTCAAAACACGACAATGTATGGCACCGTCCATGATACTAAGAACAAGGTTCTTAAGTTTCGCCCGAAGGACGTGCACATGGTCGCACCGTTTGTAGGAGAAAGATACAGTCTCTCCGCATACACGGTGAGTGACCTCGGTAAGTTGTCTAAAGATGACATACAGCTTTGGTCGGATCTAGGCTACCCCATATATAGGGATGCGCCCAACACCTTTGGCAGGAAAGGCGATGGGATATATACCATGGGTCACTCTGATCTTCCCATCGAGACGTTCCTAGAGCGCATCCACGAGTACGGGATTAAGGAAATCGTAGATTGCAGAAGCCACCCGTACAGCGTTCGGCATCCACAATACAATTGTGATGAGCTTTCTGCCACATGCTTTGCAAAAGGGGTTGTGTACAGTCACGCCCCCGAGTTAGGCAACAGGAATCGGGGCGGGATTGAAGCCAACCTGCAAACAGACCAAGGGCTCTGTACGATCGCTAGAATAATTAGCGAGGCTCACGATGACTTTCACCGAATACTTCTGTTGTGTTCGGAGGCCAGTTGGCGGCGATGCCATCGGCGAAATATCGCCCAGCACATATGGCTCGAGCATTCGAAACTTGCGGAGCACATACGTGCTAACGGACTGCCAGAAGCCCATCCGTGTCACTACATTCCTGAGGAAGACGACGGACTGGCAGCAGCATCGCACACAGCTGCGATTGGCACGACAGTGCCAGCAGTTGAGCCCTCGGATAGTCGAGAGGCGGAATCCAAGGCCTTTGCTCTCACCCCTGATGGGGAAGACGCCTTCGGCTCTAATGTCGATGTTGGCTACATGGCCTCGCTCCTGGATTACCATAAGGCCCCTGTAGAGGTACAGCTGGGGCTGGATGCTGCCATGAAGACTGAATGGCAGAAGTACACTGAATTCAACGCAGTGGTCCCTTGCACAGACAAGGAGTTTAAGGAGCTTACAAAGGCTGGCCACGTGTGTATCCCCACCAAATGGGTTCTTACCGATAAGAATGAACACCTAAAGGGGACAGCAGCATACACTCCCAAGTGGAAAGCACGCTTGGTCGCATGTGGAAACTTCGAGCATATCTCGAATGAGGAGGATATCAGGGCAGACAGCCCCACGGCCGAGCCGGAAGGTATAGCCCTTCTGTGTTCATGGGCGGTTTCGTTGGCCCTGCGGCTCAAAGCAGCCGATATAACGAACGCATACTTCCAAGGGAAACCCCTTGAGCGCCTCCTCATTCTTCGGGTTCCCAAACACCCTAAAGGTGTGCCCGATGCAGAGATTCAGCGAGCCGGGTATATGATTGCCCGAGTACCCGTGTACGGCACCACCGACGCGGGCCGGAACCTTTATCTCCGTATAAAGGAGAGTTGCCGAGAATTTGGCTTAAATGCCTCGCAAATTCTGTCAGCCCTGTACTATATTACAGGAGAAGGTGGTCGTTTGTGCGCTTGTTTGTGCACCCATGTGGATGATTTCCTGTGGGCTGCTACCGCCGAAGGCGAGCCGGCTATCCAGAATCTGCTGGATAAGTTTAAGATCGGTCGCATAGAGACTGCACAGCGCTGAGATCCGTTATAGGATCGCTGGCTTGGGTGGCCCGCGCCACGAGACCTGATCTTGCCTATAGCCGCACAGAATACCGAGGGTACCGAAAGCACTCCGCTTCACGATTGAGGAACTCAGCCTAGAGCCTTGAGTCGCCGCACTCGGCTCGGTTGACTGCGCAAGCTCCCGGTATAATCCGGTGAAGTAGGCTTGGCCCAAAGCGGCCAAAATTGGAGCATGATTCGGACGTCACACTACAGATAAGACGGGTGTGAAATTTCCCTGTCTTGAAGCGCCGTGTTGACATGTCCTCATGCGAGCGTAGTTTTTGTGTTAGTTCTGAACGCACCCTGTACGACAGACGTCTTGGGCTCAGACCAAAAAGTGTGCTCGTTTGTGTGGTTGGACACTCACTAATCCAGTTCCTGCTTCAAAAGTTCTTTCTTGACCAGGGAAAGCCTGCATCTAGAGTGTCAATGACGATGGACCAACCTGAAAACACATGTCCTCCTTTTGTAAACAGCCGGTAAAAGAAGGGCGGGCCTAGCGCCTGCGGGGCTTAAGTCGCCCTGTAAGCCTGAGAGAAGAGGAGAGAGCGAGACACGCAGAGACAGCCAATAGGCGGACAGACGGACAGAGAGAGAGAGAGAGAGAGAGCGAGAGAGAGAGAGAGAGAGACATAACTGTAGATAGATAGACAGATGCGCATGTAAACACACATTGAAAGAGAGCGGTAAGAGACATTGCCTAGTTGGCTTTGGTACTAGACTGTTACTAGATCAGACGAAAAGCTTGTTTCCAACTCCAGACAATGTCATCACAAACAGGATTCTCTGACCCGAAGCCTCACATGCAACATATCCCACTGGCAACTACTCAGGTAGCAGCTCTGCAGAAAGATCTGCAGCAAGCGCAGGCCCTCCTGGCAGTTGAACTCCAGCTCTTCTGCAACTGAATCTACAGGGCTGTTCTTATGTGGGGTTTAAAAGTAGCAGAATGCACACCCTCATGGGATACATAAAAATTTGGCCCCACCGAAGAGAAGCGATGAATTCCGAAGTTGCAGGGCTTAGAATATGAACGTAGTAACCTGGAGGGTAAGCTGCCAGGCACTGAACCTGACGCTCGCGCCTGCGAGGGAGATTCGTGAGCTTGCCGGCTTTGTCCTCAGGGTCTCGCAGACAAGCGTTCGAGTCAGCACCTCCTCTAAACTTACATAACGCTGACATCATTCCGAAGGCATTCCAGATCGGGCTACGGGACTAATCCAAATGAAACCCAACCAGAATCCGAGTGTGCACCCTGCAAGATCAAGATGTTTTATTGCTAAAGCGTCATTTGCGGATCATTCCTCCCAGCAGTCGGCTTAAGGACCCATCACTTCTTTATAATCTCTGAATACCTACACATGGCAATGTTTGATTCGATTCGCGAAGCATGAAAAGAATGCCTACAGATATATGTATACATGTAGCACTCGACATGTATGTGCTGCACACGACGTAGTTAGGTTCAATGACTCCTGGGGTTCGGGCCAACCAGGCCTTAGCAACTCTTTTCCCCGGACACGGGGCTGGAGGGTTCGGTGGTACTCGATGATCTCAGGTCGGCAGAGCTTAGGTCAAAACCGAGAGAGAAGGAGCACAAAGGATGCGCAGACTACTGCGCAAGGCATGCGAAATAACCGTCATCCAGCAAGGCCGACTAACTTGCAACTCCGTTTCCTCCCGCTCGCCTGGCTCGCTTGTTCGTTTGCCGACTTGTAGATCTGCCGTGCTTGCTGTGGCTTGCGATGCGGGAGAAGCACTACAATTCACTGGGAGCCGGAAGTTCCGATGCCCTGCAGTGCCCTGCAAAGAAATGTGGCTGAGATTTTTCACTGCCCGTTGGAACCCTATACAACCCTGCAACAACCGTACATTGCAACCTTGCCAGATGCATGACAAAGGCTACGCCGCCTCAAGTTCCAAAACCTTTTGTGTGAGCGGCGAAAACAGCATTTAGCAAGCCTTTACATCCTCTACTGTCAGCGCCGTCGCTACATGCTATGAGGCGACAAAGAGGCCATGGCGGAGCGAGCCGCGTGGACCTCGGCCCACAGGTTCTTTCCACAGTGCTGCGAGCAGTGAGGTAAGGTCTCACATGCTTCTTTGTCGACATGCTGTTTAGGTGTTGGGGCCTAGGTCCTGCGAATGGTTTCGCGGGTTTTTTCCCTAGTTTGGGGCTGGTGCTAAGGCAGCGCTGCGTGTGAAAGGATGGCCTTCACCCACCCAAGCCGGAGCTACGATAGGCCAATAAAGCACCCCAGGACGCCGGTGCTCAGGCCAGCGATTCGGGCGACGGGCCATGTTTTCACATTATGGCGCAACCATCATCAGGGTCCTGCATTATTGGTCATTGGTTGAACTCAGTTGCCTCTAGCGGAAGAGCCTCGTCAAATAGATCCTGAATGCCAGAACCTTGAGTCCTAAACCCACGTCGTAGTTGCACAATGTCCTCGTAAAAGATTTCCATACATGTTAGCGCCGAAACACGGGACAACAGATGAAGTCTTGTGCTACAGTATTTCGTTGCAGGAAGCATATTTAAAGCCATTCGAGCTGATATGTTTGTCTCGCGCTGCCTTGCGATTCTACTTGAATTTCGGGTTTCGGATGTAGCAGCTATGGGGTTTGGAGCCAAGCCTCCGAAGTTAAGCCTTTGAGAGTACTCGTAGCAAAGGGATGACCGCAACGATCCGAATCTTGAATCCCTGACGTCTACATCTCTCAAAAAGACGAGAGCCTGAGGAGGAAGCCTTGCGCACCGAGCTCGCTGCAGCGGTGGAGGAGCTGCAAGCCACTGGACCACATGGTAGTTCTATGATTCTCTCTCTCTCTCTCTCCCTCAGCTCCCTCGGCTGGGAGAAACTCTTGACATGAGGAACAATTAGTACGGGGAGTTGGTTCTAGAAGTGGCATGGATCAGAAACCCGTGGCATTTGCATGATAGTGAGGTCGGGATTCCACTTACACATGTCAACTTGCAACTCCGCGTTAGAGCTGAACTGCGCCTTCAGTCCCACCCCCTCTGCGCAGCCAACCAACCCTCTAAGGCCGTGAAATCGTCGGCTGAGCGACGGGAATCTACAGCTGACAATACGGAAGAGCAGTTCCAGCCTCCAGCAGGCATGTATAAGGGCTTTTTGATTTCCAAATCAGCTGGGCGGGTAGGAAATAACAATCCAGACCGTAGCTTGGGCGGAGAATGCAGCTCTCGGAAGGCTCCTATGGCTCAGCGATACAAGCTGAATAGGTTCTAGGCCTAGGTTTCCTTTGCTGGGATTCCAAAAGGCTGTGTCGTCTAGTCAAACATTCAAACTATCCAGTGTTTATGTTGCTCGGGATGGCTTGAGTCTTTATGTCTTTGGTTTAGTGCAGAATTTGGTTCTTGTTCTGGTTTTGGTGTGTTCCGGCTTCAAAAGAATCCTACAGTGAAACATGTAATGCACGATTTCTGGCATTTAAGGTGCAACGCGTGGGTGTTTTGGTCTCGAGGCTCATTTAAAAGTAGGAACCTCTGCAAGCCTTCCCAACCAGGTGGGCAGAAGCGTCCAGACACGAGGGCGTCTTTTGCGGCTGCAAAGGCAGATGACCCGGAGGCGGCTATCCCGGTGATGAGTGGTTTTCTTCGGGCTGGGGGGGGGGTGCTATTAATACCGGCTTGCCTTCTCGGCTTATAGAGTGTGGAAGGTACTGGTATGCTTGTCGACAGTCCATCCTCAAATACGGGAGCTGAAGCGCTCACACCAAAGTTCTTCTACCGGTGTGCTGAAGCTATTCCCGATAGTTGCAGCTGGGTCAGTTCTGATTGTTTCACACCTGCCATATGTCACAGGCCTTGTTGTGGTTAACGTTTCTCAAGACATGACTGCGTGCTGTTGCTAAAGCCTGCAACATGCATCATGTTCTGTGGAGCGCATCTGCTGGAGAGCTCCACTTTGCGGATCCTTGGCGTTCCGGCATTGGGGCGTTTAAAGAACATCCTGATAATTCAGCAAGCACGAGAGCAAGCGATTCAGTCTCTTAGCCCTTCAAGCCGCCATCCCAAACACTGAAGCCTTGACCCCAGTCTACGAACATCGCAAACGCACAGGTGCCTCCTTCAGCTAAGTTTTGGAACCTGAAGCCTTAAATAAACCCTACGCCGAAACCCTTCCAATCGATGCAACGGGCCAGGATTAGACGTCACTGTAACACAGCTGGAGAAACTACAGTAGCTCCGGTGAGTGGGGAGCAAAGACGCCAGGGCTTGACATCCCTCCTCGCGTCCCAGGAGCCAACACCTTCAGTTTAATAGATTAAGTAGTGTCAAGCCTGTATTGCTATCCAGTTTGTTGCCTTGATTGTTGGGTATGAATCTTCCTCATGCGCATCGAATACGGCTTGGGGTTCAGAGATTCCGTGAAGGACGGCACGGCTTCGGGTTTGATGCTTTCGAGCTTTCGGGTTTGTTGGCATCCTTGGCTTTGGGTGGTGATGGTGTGAAGAACAGATGTGGCTGTTGGGCCTTCCTCCTGCTCCTAGTCCGACTCCTACTCCCGCACGACCGCAACTACTACTGCTGCTGCTGCTGCTGCTACTGCTGCTGCTGCTACTACTACTACTACTACAACTACTACAACTACTACTACTACTACTACTACTACTACTACTACTACTACTACTACTACTACTACACTACTCTACTCTACCACTACCACTACCACTACCACTACCACTACCACTACCACTACCACTACTACTACTACTACTACTACTACTACTACTACTACTACTACTACTACTGCTGCTACTGCTACTGCTACTACTACTACTACTACTACTACTACTACTACTACTACTACTACTACTACTACTACTACTACTACTACTACTCGTACTCGTACTCGTGCTAGTAATGCTAGTACTAGTACTAGTACTAGTACTAGTACTAGTAGTTGTAATAATACTAGTAGTTGTAATAGTACTAGTAGTTGTTGCTGCACAAGCAGTACGCTCCGTCGAGTAGTACCAGCCGCACGAGCGCTGGTATAATTAGCAGTAGCACTAGTTGGCAGCCGTCGGAGGAAAAGAAGCAGCAGCAGCAGGTTGTTGGCGTCTCTGTTGCTGCTGTGAAAAGGCCCCCTAACTCCTGTCAAAATATCCGACAGCATGCACCAAAGCCCTGGATCCTCCTTCAGAGGAATCCTTGGCGGTGGCTTTGCTTCAGCCCAACGACGAGGGACACAGCTTGCTTCAGGCTCTTGGATTGAAGATGCTTTATTGTAGCATTTGTTTCATGTTCTGTCAGGACGCAGGCTGAAGTTTCCGAACTATAGGGCTCCTGGTTGTCGGTTGCACGGCTCAAACAAGGGTTTCAGACTAGAGGCTTTGGCCTGTAGGCCTCTTGACTTTGCCCACCGCTGTGAGTTTTCTGTTTTCATGTTGTAGGAAAATGTAGGCCTTTATGGCTGTCGGAGTTCAAGTTTCTTAAACTTGAAGCGTCGATCATGCGCCACGGCGAGTGAGGCTCAATGCGACGCTGCAAAAAGGAACGACTCAAGGGGCCGAATTAAAAGAAGCTTGTGAAAAAATGGACGACAGCAAACTTCGTGGCACAAGGGTTGAAAGGGTTGGCACTAGCAGTTCTGCCAGGGGAGACTGCAGCGATTTACGGAGTTCAAGCAGCACCTGACTGTATCCATAAGGGCCTTACAAATCTCGTGAGCTTTGAGGGAGGGCACCTCGTCAAAAGCCGCTCCAAGTTCCAAGCTCTAGTTCGACGTTGGCCCGAAAATGAAAACAGAGATAAGGTTGCACGCTGGATTTCTTGCTAGAAATGGATACACGGCATCAAGACCCAAAACTCGTAATGCTAGCTAGAATACCACCACACCAGCAATAACAAGATTACTACCAGACTATGAAGAAGGAGAAAGCTGCAATAGTAACTGTAATCGTAGGTAGAAAGCAGAAAGGCAAGAGTAGCAATGCGAAGTCGACGCAACGGAATAAGACTAGTGACCATCCCGGTGTCTTTTTGCATTTGCGGTGAGGTGGCGCTCGAAGCCGGGTCCTACAAGGCTGCAGAGAAGCTTCTGGAAGAAGGCGTGAGACTTGAAAACGCTACATTTTTCCTCCAGCCTAGGAGGACCCTTAGATTCCGGACCTTACTAGAATCTGACAGTCACTTCAGGAGCACTTAATTACGACATCTCTGAGCTCTGTAGAATGAGCCGAGACCTGGCCTGCGCTAAAAGCTGAAAGATTCTGGAGCTTCGAAACTGCCGGGCTGCAAGATGCAACGAATACACTCCTACGATTCAGAAAACATTTCTGAGAAGCGTCAGTGGTGTGCGATCATCCTTAAGTCTGTGCCTCAAGCAACCAGGCTTTCAGAGTCTTGCTCAATCTCTTGGATGAGGGTGGGCACCCGTGAGCAGGAATCTAGATTTCCCCTGTTCTGACTGATGGGCAAAGTTTCATAAAACCCAAAACCGTAGAACGCTAATTTTAGAATCTGGAACGGCAAGCCCAAAGTCTGCAAAGCCAACACTGTGACATCGACACCTTATATTCTACTGTAAGCCCAAATCCAAACTGAAGCTTCGAATCTTGCAGTCCCGCACACGCAAACCCCCCAAATCCATAAAATGCCCAAGCTACCAAACTCACCCTCAGAAAGTAAGGCGAAGCATTGCTATAAGTCCAGTCCTGAGACCAGGACAGAAGCTGTTTGAGCGGTCCGGGGCCCTGACAATTGCGACTTTTCATGATGATTTAAGCACTTTTTAGCTATTAGTTGTCCTTGGGAACCCCAATGTATAGAAACCATGTGTAGCATGGCCATGGCCCCAACTAGTGCCGGGCATACTACCAGTATGTGTTGTAATACTTGCGTTCGCTGCGATATCCCGGCATTGCTGACATGCTACCCGCACGTTTTGCCTGCAGTATGGATATGGTCTAGTGCTCTAAACTCATCTCATGAGCAAATACCGGCTACACTAGCACGTCGACATGATTAGCACTAGCGGTCGGAAGCTGACCTATAGCTCTTCGCGCCTATTGAGGATGGAGTACTGACGTCTTGTTTGCCTGATCGCTACTATTAAGCAGCGGCTGACCGAGATTGGTACTGCTGCCTCTGACCACCATCCTTTTACTTTGTGTCGCAGTTGCATGCATGGGCTTATGATTTGTCGTTGTATTTGCACAGGTATCATAGGGGAAAAGGAAGGACCCTTAATGGGGACCTTTAGCCTATAATGGGCTATATAATGAGTATATAATAGCTAGATTAAGGGTATATAATAGCTATATTAAGGGTATATACCTAGGGGTCCTTATTAAGGATCCCTCCTTTTACCCTTGGAAGGTATGTTTGGTTAGTGGTGTCGTACATATGTACTTGATCATGCATGTGTTTCTGGCATGTACTTCTTATGCATGAAGCTGACTGTGTTTTCTTGTGCACGCATGCTTACTTTATGTTCAAGCGACAGGCATTGCTACCAAGTGCTCTCCTTCACAGCAGTGGCAGTTTCAGCACAGGGCCCGTTGTTGTTGACATCGTCGCAGCTGCAGCAGCAGTAGCTGTAGTGGTAGTCGTGTTCGTAGTAGCGGTGGCAGTACTAGCACTAGCAACAGTACTTGTACGTACTTGCACTTCTACAAGTACTACTACTGCTGCTACTGTAGTGCCTCCTGTTGAGAGTTCACAAAACCGGCAGCCTGGGCAACGCTGCCTTACCAACTGTGCGGCTTCCTCGACATAGGCGACTCGACTAGCGGGCCAACACAGACAAACAAAGCCATGGTAGCAGAAGCTACGACTCCTCCAACTCGCACCCTCGACTCTGCCCTGGCAGCAGCAAACATGCTCATCATGTGCACAACCGAGCGGCAATCATGACGATGACTATGGGGTCATTTCAAGCACCGTCGCAGTCAGCTCTGTCGTTGTTGTAGCGAATAAAAGTAAGAGTTGGAGCAGCGGAGTAGCAGTAGCAGCAAAGTATCAGCGGCCGAAGTCGCTGTAGCACGAGCATTGCTGCTGCTCCACTGCCGCTCCAACTTCGACGACGACTGTTGATGCTGCTCCTGCTACTGCTACTGTACTGCTGCTGCTGCTACTACTACTACTGCTGCTACTACTACTACTACTACTGCTACTACTACTACTACTACTACTACTACTACTACTACTATTACTACCACGACCACCACGAGAACTCTGCCAGACGCTCCAGAAGCCGTAGCGCTAGTTCCTACTTGATAGCACCCCTTGCTCGTCGTCGTGTCTTTTTCACAACAATCCTGGAACCTCTCCCAAACTTTCGACACTCCCCCGACATCTGCTGGAACTTTCGCGAAGTCTATATTGTGCAAGGCACGAATTCGAGCAGAAGCTTCGAGAAGAGCTGTTCGAGCAACAGCGGAGGCACTTGCGGGCCAGGGTGTGAAGGTAAAGGTATCGAAAGTTTTCGTGATATAGCAGGGATGCGGTCTTCAAAGAGATGGTATTTTCCAAGCGAATAAGAGCTCCAAGTGTAACCAGTATCAGCAATTGAGGCTATCAACTTCTGGATTTTTGGGGGTTTTCGGCCTGCCATGGATGGCAGCTACCGTCTTGTCACTGCAGCCCTGCAAAAATTGCAATTTCGAGGTTTGCTGCATGCTTTCTCAGTGCAGCCTTGTCAGCTCGAGCTGGGCACACTAAGAGGAGGCTCACATGCCGATCGCCAGAACGGTAGGCACGTATGTGCCCTAAACCTCGCCAGCGCCCACTGCTGAAACCTCAAGCTGAGGAGGACCCGCTCTGACTCTCTGACAACAGACCACGAGTCGAGGGGCTCTCGAAGCCCGGAACCCCGAAGCCCACTGAGCTCCAAATTCCCTTTTTCTCGGGTCATCTCGGGTCCTTGCATTAAGGATCCTTCCGTCTGGGGTCGGCCCCCTGTATTCAGAAGCTCCCCCCAATGCCGCCGTCCGAACATGCGCCGGGCCGGCCGGGCGAGAGCTGCATGCCTTTGGGAGGGCGACAACTTGGCCAGAGAGGCGCAGCACTGCGTACAAAGCCACGGGTCTGAGTTGCAGGCTTCGGGCAAACTGTAGGAGTTGGGATGCCTTCGGTTTGGTAGTTATGCAGACTGCTGGACTTTAACAGGGTCGGGAAAGTGGACGACTTCGTAAGGATACCTGCATGCAGCGTTTTCTGAGTTCTGGATTTCATCGGGTTGTGCAGAAGAGAAAGGGCGGCTTGGGATAGCAAAGAGCGACCGTGAGGTCTCCGGGGTGTTGAGCCTCCGCAGTCCAGCAGGCTCTGTGATTCTGTGGAACTGGCAGGAGGCAGAAAGCGTGTTGAAACCCTGAAACCCTGACCCAAGCCCAACCCATGGATGGGGCGAGGCCTTCGCCAAGGCCGTCACAGCATGCGACGCGGCACGTGCATGGCAACATGCGCTTGCCCTGGCAGACGCCGAAGACTCGGTGGCTCCATAAACTGTGCGTTGTACGGAACCTTATCGCAAACAGGCACATGTTGCTGCGACAGCGCAGCCGAGTAACACCTGTCCTAAGCCGCTCTAGGTTTTGATGGTTCGGCAAAGCACCACTGGCTCTGAGCCCACGAACTTCACGAGGTCATGCTGGAGCAAGGCCACGGGAAGTGCCTGGCGGGGGTGCATGCTCAAATGATGTGGTGCCGCTCGAATGGGAAGTGGAACCGTGCAGTCGGCCTGCTGCCGGTTTGCATTTAAACGACTGCCCTGCACTCGCAAACCCCGATGGCGCTACAGTATTCTCTCCGGCTTGTTTCGGAGCATGTTTAGGTATGTCGACCCAAGGGTGGTCAGCGGCTTCCCCTTGAATGTCTTGTCTTCGGTGTTACCCGTCCTTTCCCATTTCTCCTTCCGTACTTGTTCAGATTCTCTTGATTTGGCAGTCCTGGACTGTCCGACCTACACCCGCTACAGACCTTGCATGGACTTGTACGAAGCCCAAACAAGGCTCACGGTTTGGAACTTGGCATGTATATCCTCTCGGCTGCACATTGCCTCCCATATCTACTTAGGCTATCTGCCCAGTTCGTAGGATACCAGGTGCTGTTCTGATCCTGGCCCCCCGTTGGAGTGCTGGAACAAACCAAAGCCTGAATCCTTCCAACGCAGCGAGAAGGTTGCAAGACATGAACTCTCGGGAGCTTTCGCCCTCCAGCGTGACCTATGCCCTCATCATCGCGGCATGTCGGCAGTCGAACGAATGGAGATGGCCCCTGAGGCTGGTTGCTGCACTGACCTTAGGCTGACTATACGAGCATTTGTTTGGGCGTCTTCATGACGGGTCTTTTTCTGGCTTGGACGCTGAATGGTTTGATGCGTTTCTAGCTGCGTCGTAGCTCTCACTACTTGCTTCACGCGAGGAGCTGCTGCTGATTTCCATTTCAAGTCAGCGTCAGAGCAGAGTTGCACCTCTTCAGCTGTGGCCCAGGACAGAAGAGGGCTTCCCCTTGGACACCCACGTCTGTGGTGCAGCAGCAGGCGCTTGCCAGCAAGTGGGCCACTGGCGCTGGGCCGCATGGGTACTGGAGCAGCTTTGGGAAAGCAGGGGCAAAGGCCCCAGCACCGAAGACATCTCCTTGAATTTGGCGCTTGCCACTTGCAAAGAGGGCCGAAAGTGGCAGCAAGCACTCCACATGCTTGCAGAGGCCGGCGAGCTGGTTTGGGACGACGTGGCAGCGAGCTCCTTGATTAAAGCCCTTGGCCCGCGATGGGCCATCAGCCTTGCCATCCTCGACCTGGCCCCTGGCGGCCCTGGCGTCTCAGCCCGGGCTGCGGCCATTGCCTCCTGCACGCAGGCGCGGCAATGGAAGCAATCCTTAGCATTGATCACCGGGCAGATCGATGCAGTTGCGCTCAGTTCCGCCGTCAGCAGTTGTGCGCAGAGCACAGAGTGGCAGAGGGCCCTTGCTTTGGGGAGCAGTTATGCCAATGATGCTAATTCGTACCAAGATGGTATCCTTTGGAGCTCTCTGCTCAGCGCATGTGAACATGGGAGTGCCTGGGACCTGGCCTTGGAGCTCTTCGGGCAGATGCAGCATGCGACGGGCTTGCACCCGAACTTAGCCGTCTTCGGGACCCTCCTGCGATCTTGCAGTGCTTCCTACCGTTGGGAGGAGGCATTGCAGCAGGCATCTTCGATGAAGGCCATGGGAGCCCAATGCCCAAGAAGCAGGTAAGTTAGACCAACCTCTACGCCTTGGCCCATCACGTAAGAAGCGGACTCGCAGTGAAGGATCATCTTCTGACTCCGACGGCCGTTTGCACATCCGAAATTCTTGCGACTTTGGTGGCAGCCGGCCATGCTGACAGCATGCCACGACTCAGCCCTGCCATACGACCCTCGGAATACGAAAGAGATCTTCCTATCAGAACGTCGTATAATCTACCGTGATGTCTTGCTGCACGGGTTGATGTCACAACATTCACGGCAGTTGTGCTTTTATGTTGTTTTCAATACCCTGTAGAAGATGCTGCTAGGCCGTGCATGAGTATGAAGTCCGAGGCCACCTCCTTGCCCTGGCCTTGGTGACGAAAACGTGGCAGCCGCCGCTGCCACATGTGCTTGGCGCAAGCAACGTGGAATGTGTTGCAGCTTGGATGCAGTCGGGTTTGCGGAAACACACTAAGGCGCTCGACATCGGGGTGTCTGCCAACAAGACCTTATTTTTGGCATGTTCTTTTCCGGACATGCAAGTATTCAGGTGCTGACGGAGCTTTTGGAGGGTTGGCAGTGGTGGAGCAAGCCACGCAGCAACGCGCGGGGACCTCGGCACATAAGTTGCCTACTACTGTAAGAGTATTTGCGTAATGGATGTGGAGAGTGTGCTTTTGCCTTCCATCGAACATACCCCGAGCGGCTGAGCCCTCCGTTGAAATGAAACTCTCCCACCAGCCTCCTTTGTCTGCTTCTCCCGGGCACGTGTTGTGTTGGAGGCTTTGGGCCAAACAGGCAAAATCGTTTGAACACGACCAAACCAGAGCAAGGACTTTCTAACGCATGTACGTATCGGTGCCAGAACTGGTAGCGATGAAACCTCGTAGACTTGTGTCTCTCCGTGCTGTGGGCACTGTGGGCACAGCAGCAAATCTTCCGAAGTCCGCCCAGGATGGCACGCAGCTTCCTCGCCGCAGTGCAAGCTGGGTTCCGGGCTCCGGAGCTTCCTGCTTGCCGCCGTGTGCTAGGTGGGGTGCTAGGGACATAATTGATGGAGCTTGAGAGTTGTCCCGATATATAGTCTGTGGTAGTTTGGGACGTAGCCGTGGAGCAAAGTTTTGACAGCTTCAGGCCGTGATAACTCTATTTCGGTAGGTTGTGGAGTCTTGCATCTGTAATTTTGCGTTTGCAAGGACAAGAGTCATCGAGTCATCTTCATGATTACCAGCAGCCCACAGTCCCTAGACGGAACTTGGGACTTGTACCCTTAATGCTCATCCTGTGAGGTGCCACCTGCACCATGGGGGCAGCTTTGGTGCGGCTTCAGTGTGAAGCGTCTCATTTGGCAGGAACCAAAGCAGTGAGAAAGGTTGAGCGACTTCGGAGCACTTCGTGATTCGATTAACTTTCTCGATGGCGGGGAAGGCCCCGAAGTCAGCGGGCTCCCATCTTGATCGCAAGTTTTGCCCGGCGGCACTCGTTGAAGTGGTTGTGGCAGTCGCACTAAGACGCAGTCGACAGACAGAAGCCATGTGAGCAATTTGTTCTCACCTAAGTCCTGAGACAGGTGCAGCGTCACGGACATGGGGTCGAGTTTTTTGGGGGCAGACTTGACATGCAGATAGGCTCTTGACAGCGCACAACAACTTTGCGAGTTTCAGTATGCAACTGGACGGCCCCACGACACTTGTGAGGCAATTCCTGCATGGCACGGGCAGACAGAATGCCCTGTCCATGCTGTGCAGCCGGGAGGACAGGGCTTCATGAAGCCCCAAAAGACTTCATGCGCTCAGGCCAATACCACAAGGCTCCATATTGCAAGCGCATGTTCCGGCAATGGTGTCTTTGCGCTGGAAAGCCGCGCCTTGCTGCTAGACCAACTGGAGCATCCAGGTGTCGAGCTGGTGCAGACCTGCGAGTCATTCGAGCCCTCAACATGGCTCTTGATGTGTGTAGGTTGTCCATTTCAGAGTTGTTTTTACATCCTCACAAAAGGACCCTTTGCAAGCAACTTGCCTTTTTGCAGGACGCGACGCGCGAGGCATGCCGAAACTTTCCCATAAGCACCGGATTTCAAGAAGCTGGGATCAGAGTTTCGGGGTGGTGCTTCGAGACATACCACGAGGGATGACAAGAGGAGTTAATCAGGAGCACTCACCACGTTTAACAAGTCCATGTTGCTGGGACGGCTGCTGCCTGTCTGACAACATGATTTCGATTTCTGAAAGTATGATCTTACATACTCACGTTGGGGTAGGAAGCGCAAATGGAGTTTATGGATGGGAAGCGACGTTAGCCAGCTGTTGAATAGCTCAAAGGGGAAGTTGAAGATTTCGGGCTGCACTTGGAAAATCCCATCCAAACACCGAAAGCAGATCCAGCCGACATGCGAGCCACAAGCCCTGCAGCCGTAAGCTCAACAATTGCAGACCAAAACTCAAACCCATTGTCCGAGATCAGCCCGTTGTCCGCGAGAAACCTGTGCCAGGTCTTTGCACTGTTGATGGAGGCCCAGGTGCTGCCTTTGTGTGAGTGCATTTTTGTGGATTCTCGCATTTTCTGGGTTTTGCGAGGCCCGGATCTAAGCTCACCTCTGAGTCCCATTCTCCGCGGTGCGACTTTGTCAGCTGTGCGCGTGAGAAGAACACCTATTCTCGAGAACCGTCTTGTCGCTGATAGCCTCTTCGACAGGCCGATCCATATCAGCCGAACGCAGTTGCCGCCCTAGCTGAGCTCTATATGGAACCTGTAGCGTACTCGCCTTTGTTTGCGAGCTTCAGCGGCTCTCGAGGGAAGTACCGGGTTTTCGGGTCGCGGCCTTTCAGTCCTTGACGGCCATGAGATTCACGATGAGGGGCTTTTTTCGAAGCAGGGTAGGATTTGTACAGAAGTTGGTTGCATGTTCGGTATTGCGATTTGGCTCGGGTCGAGATGTTCCTGCTCTCTCAGGTCGCTACGATCTGAGATTTAGTAGATTCGGGGTCGTCCGTGTGAGGGCTTTCGAGACCATCTACAAATGCCTGCATGCCCGCCTGGAGTCCTGAGCCCTCTCGCAAGGAAGGTGTGACGCCATTCCTGCAGTGCGCCCGAGCGGGCAACTGCACCTTCATGATGCCGCCCTCCCAGTTTGAACATGTGGCCGTGGCGGTTGCCTGTTGCTTAGATAGGCGACTCTTGAGGACTTTGGTTTTTGGAGCTCAGATGCACTATATGATAATTTGTAGAAACATCTAATCGGGGAGGAGGGGAGGGAGGGAGAGAGAGAGAGAGAGAGAGAGTGGTTACCGTTGGTTATGATTTAGGTTAGGTGGCGTGTGTTCGGGGCGAATAGGGGCCGAGCTGACAGACAGACGCGAGCCTGGAGGGGTAGGCCTTCGGGCCGAGGGTCTTTCGGGGGCCCTACACCCCGCAAGCAAGCAGAGAACGAGAGCCCAGGCTGCTGCTGAAGGGCACACGGGGCGCGGTGTTGCTCGACATGGACAGGGAGGGCTTAGTCAGAGATGTTGTTGCTAGCAGCAGCAGCAGCAGCAGCAGCAGCAGCAGCCGCCAGCAGCAGCCAGCAGCAGCAGCAGCAAGAGTAGTAGTAGTAGTAGTAGTAGTAGTAGTAGTAGTCGTCGTCGTCGTAGTGGTAGTAGTTGGAGTAGGAGTAGGAGGAGTAGGAGTAGGAGTAGGAGCAGTCTTCGTCATTGTGGTGGTGGTAGTAGTAGTAGTAGCAGTAGCAGTAGTAGTAGTAGTAGTAGTAGCAGTAGCAGTAGCAGTAGCAGTAGCAGCAGCTGTAGCAGTAGCAGCAGGAGTAGTAGTAGTAGTAGTAGTAGGAGTAGTAGGAGTAGTAGGAGTAGGGGTAGTAGTAATAGGAGTGGGAGTAGGAGTGGCAGTAGCAGCGGCAGTGCGGCCTACCATTGTAACCATACCGACGACGCCAATCGCCCTTGCTTTTGCGATTAGTGCTTCTTGATGAGGGAAGAGAGCTCAGTTGTTTACCAAACCTCGCCTGAATCGCTTGAGCGCGAATGCTGGAAAACCATACCGGCGCATTTCTCTCGATTCACGCCCTAGTTTCCTGTGACAAGATGGCTTGTGATTGGTACCACCTCCTTTAACCTCCCTTCATGATAAAGTCCCCTGCCGAACAACCTATTGGAGCATGACCGTGGTTTATGGAATGTCCAGGGGTTTGCATGCATACATCGGGTGATTGTGGTGGGTTATTGCCTGGTAGACTCGGGATCCGTGTGTCTGTCCGGGCCTTTGACCAGCACATGATGGGAACGCAATGCGACGAAGCCGATTAGGTAGCCTGGAAAATCTTCCGATCACATGCGAAGTGTCTGCCGTAGGATCGCAGCTGTAGAACTGCACTGCATCACGCAGCTCAGGCACGGCAGAGGTTCAGTGCTTTGGTGTGTAAGGGCTTTGTTAAACGATAGAAAGACCTAGAGTTAGCATGTGAAATTTGAGTCAGTCGTGGGCGTGTCTCTTGTCAGGTTCTGCGTTGACAGGAAAGTACACGATATAGCAGTCTAGCAGCCGGAAGGTAGTTGAGGTTGGCTTGCCGGCGGCCGTTGAGACTTTCTCTGTGGGTTGGGATTCCTCCTTCCGGGCGAAGGAACTAAGAATTGGATGACCTTGCGCATACCACAGCACAACCAATCCTGCACTCTTACCGTATACCTCACAAGAAGTGGCACAGCCGTGGCAATTACGGTTTCGCCTCTGCGGTAGCAAACTCGTGACGAGAACGGCTATGATAATAGCACGGCCATGACGTGACTGACTATGAAAGCTCAGAACACGAGCGCTTTCAGAGATCTTGCCCGGAAGCGGGATGAGAGTTCAGAATATCAGGCCAGGGATTCAAGGAGACACCCTCAGGAAACGGAATGCAGGAAGCTTGTCAGAACGATTCCGGAAACTAGCGTTGTCACCTTTACGGGTTTTGAGAGTTTAGATGCACGAAATGGGGCGTCACAAGCCCCTGATGGCTTATCGCGAAGGCAGGGCACAAAGATGCCGTGCAGCTCTTGCTCAAGGTAAGGTGGGCCTTGGTACATGAAGGCTTTGAGGTTAAGGGCTCTAAGTTCGGTGAAAGCGCATGCTGTCATCGTCGGTCTCAACGAATGCACATCAGATAGAGCACTCAGGGATGCTAAGTCTTGAGCGTTTGCATGTCCTGCAGGTTGAATTTGTGCCTTGAGTTCACCGTTGCCCCCTTCAGCTGAGGGAGCTCACGTGGAAGTGGTCAAAAAATTCGGAAGCCCTTCAAGCAAATAGTGGATTTTCGACGATGGCACGGGCGTGCCGGAGCGAGCATCCAACAGACATGCACCTTCTCAGCCTTCTCAAGTACATGCAAGCGTGTGCCAAGAGGGTTAAAATAGACCAAAGGCTCCCCGAACATAACTCCCAAAACTGCGTTTCTCACAGCTCCTACACCAAGACAGAGAAGGTATCAAGATTGCAATAGTACTGTTCGCTAACAGTCGAGTCTAAGCAACACTAGAACTAGAACTACCACTACTGCTGCTGCCACTACTTCTCCTTCTTCTTCTTATACTACTACCACTACGACGACGACTAGTACTACTACTAGTACCCAACCCACGCCCACCAACCATCTGTCGCTTGAACCGATGGGCAAAAAGGGAACAGTACTGAGGAAAAGGCACCCGTTAAGCATGAACAGAATGGGGCGAAGCATTTAACTGTATGCCAGAAAACAGACGCGCTAAAGCGCAGAAACTGTAGAATATGGAAGGAACAAACATCATCATCAACATCATCGTGTGGGCGCTTCCATTTCTTCTTGGTCATGGCTGATTCGTGTGCTTTACGCCCAAGCTAGACTGGCTGCGAAATGATTGTTTGAGGCTGCCATGTTTCGATTGTCCCCATCCCCTCCACCCCCGAGCCCCGATTCGACGACGCAGCAAGAACAGTGTTGAGGAGGTGGTTGGTGCGGCGCGGGAGCCTGCAAGTACTACTACTGGTACTACTACTACTACTACTACTGCCACTGCCCTTGTCACTCCCACTGCTTCGGCTACTTGTACTACTTCTGGTGCTACTACTACTACTACTACTACTGCTACTACTGCTGCTACTGCTACTGCTACTTTTACCGCTATTGCTACTTCTACTGCTATTACTAGTACTACTACTATGCCTCTCCCTCTGCTTTTAGTAGTAGTAGTAGTGCTACTACTACTGCTACTGCATCTACTACTACTCCTAGTACTACTACCGTTTCTTCTACTGCTACTACTACCACCACTACCAAAGAACAAGTACTACAGGCAGTGCGGTAATCTCGCTGCTGGTCTGCTCCAACTGGTGCAAGATTTCCTCGAACAGCACCTGTCAGAATGGTCAAATCGAGATATGGAGAAGCTGCTAGAAGAGCATGTGCTGTGGAACGATGTGTTTGTAAAGGCTCTTGAAGTTTCGTCTGGAGGGTTAACACTGCCTAAATGCTGCAACAACAAGAATTATGTGGAGTGATAAAATGCATGTCTTTTTGCAGCATTCCGGCAGTGTTAACTGTAGCGTTCACAGTAGTTTTAGCTAAGCATTAATTGAGTGTCAGCTGTCCAAAAACTAGAAAAGGCCTATGTCAGGCCTATGTGTCATGTTGCAGTCCAAAGCCACACTTGGCCAAACCATCAAGACCTGTTCCCCCAACGGGGATCCTGTCAGTGAGTGGAGGAAAGCTCGCACCGCCCAGATGCTGACTCATCACAGGGCACATTGCACCCTGTTCATTACTGATGATACGAGGCCATATGGCTGGTGCAAGATTTTTGTCCGTGGAACCCACGTCTCATAGCTGGACATCAATATCAAACAGGGGATGCGGGGTACTCTCGCTCTTGGTCTACTCAATCTGATGCAAGAATTCTTCCATCAACAGTATCACTACAGTAACATTGTCCTTCTTCTTTCTACTACTTCTTGTACTTCCTCTGCTACTACTCCTGCACCTACACCTAATCCTGCTGCTACTGCTACTGCAGCTGCTGCTGGAACTGCTGCTACTGTTGCTACTGTTACTACTACTACTACTACTACTACTACTACTACTACTACTACTACTACTACTACTACTTCTTCTACCACTACCACTACTACTACCATCGCCACCACCACCACCACCACGACTACGACTACGACGACTCCTACTGCTACGCCTCCTCCTACATACTGCTAAAGCAACTGTTACTACTCCTACTCCTACTCCTCCTCCTCCTCCGCCTCCTTCTTCTGCTACTACTACTACTGCGACTTACTAACTACTACTAATACTACGACTACTACTACTACTACTACTACTACTACTACTACTACTACTACTACTACTACTACTACGTACTACTACTACTACTACTACTTCTACTACTAGTACAACTACTACTACTACTACTACTACTACTACTACTACTACTACTACTACTACGACGTTTACGACGACGACGACGAATAGTAGCAATCCTCATAGTAGCTTTTATTAACCAGCTTTTTCTTACTAGCGGTACTAAACATTCGTTGTGATAGTGGCACTATTGATATGGTAACAGGTAGTACCAGTGAGAGTCTGCACAGAGTATTGGTAATGGTCAGCCGAAATGCCTGCCAGGCCGATGCGCGAGTCGAGGCGAAGCCACCGTTAACATCCAGCTTAGGTCCTGAAAAGTAAAAGGGTTTGTTTCTGGCTTCCTATGAGAGCGGGGCTTACGATGCTTGAAGGCTTCAGGCCTGGGGCTGTGTTGAGGTTTGGGGCTTAAGCGATGAAGGGGTCGGAGTTTGGGGTCCTAGCTGGGTTTTCCGATACATGGACTTCGGGGCTTTAGGGTTGATGTCCGTAGGTTGGCTTCAAACGTCCGGCGTGTGAGGGTGGTGTGTGTTGTAGGGGTTTGCAGGCTTCGGGGGCCAGGGATCGAGGTCAGCTTCGACTGGAGTCCACCACTGCCTTTCATGCCTGGGCGGCTTTTTCCACGGGGTTTGTACTTTGAGGCTGTGTTCAGCTTCTACAAGAAATCGAGTTGGCAGATGAGTCGTGCTTTGGTTGTGCTTGCTTTGCCAAGTTTCTGTGGCCCCACAAAGGTGCTAGCCAAGGCACAGTCAGGAAAGCTGAGAAGTGCACCTCGCAGGTTCGTGCTCAATTCTTCCTGCAATCGCCCACAGTTCCGCAGTTGCCGGTACGGAAACCAGCTTGATTAGCCAGCAAGGTTCAAGCAGCTTTCGTTGTAGACGTTGACTCTACAAGCTGCTGTCCCACAGAAATCAGGACAGTGGCTCGCCGGCCTTCATGAGCTCCACGTCGCCAAGCTAGTGAATACCTCGCCACATGATGGAAACTCGGCAGAACAGGGCAGAAGACTCGAACGAGCTAAAAGCAAGTGGAAGGCAATGATGACAACTCGGCAGTGAGATGATGGGCGCAACGGTCCGGACTTGGTGAGGCGCTTGTCGCCACTTCCGCGACGGTCCGCAAATTGGGCCGAAGAGGAAACGTCAAATCGGAAACAGATGCGGAGACAATCAGTCACAGCCTATCCGGTTGCAGCAGCACCTGCAGTGCAGAGACTTTCAGCACAATGTCCACGGGCAATCCCTTTTGTACCTACACTGTCTCGTTAAACCTGAGAAGATGTGCTTTGGAACATTTTTCGTTAGGAACCAAAAATAATGTGAGACGGGAAAATTTGAATTACATGTTTCTAAAGATAAAAGAAAAATGTGGCACTTTCAGCAAGCCGCATTCTGTGCTGAATCTGCAAAGGTTTTGAGCGACCATGTTTACACTGGCGCCGCGGGTCTCGGCATAAGCTCCTTCCGGGACTCATGCCCTCAGGGTTCGGGACGTCGGAGTTTGTACCGGCTTGCAGTACCTGCAGCGTGGAGGCTTCGCCAAAGATTTTGAGCCATCTTAAATCGCAGGAATACAAACGCGAACCGCGAAATGCAATGGATCCTCAAAGATTCCACTCGACAAACCAAGCTGTGAGAATCCAACGGGGCTTTGATGATCTCTGATGCACTACACTCGATACACATCTTTACACCCGAGCGTGGCTGATGTTCTGAACATTTCTGAACACTCACAACATTCACAATATCATCAGACTAAATTATCAAGCCCTTTAGCCCCGGCGACCTGGCGACGTAACCTCTTAGACTCTTAAACTCTACGTCTTAGACCCGAAGCCACATCGGACCATCACGAGCATGGGAGGCCATAGACTGCTCTGGCCGCATGGCTGCAGCTTTGGCCAACGAGGTGCACAGTGTCCAAAGCAACAATTGTCAACACAAACGGTCATTGCCATGTTTGCTCCATGCCTTTGAGTTCTGCTTCGGTTGTGTTTTCTTTCATGATGACTTTGGCGGGCGTCCAAATGTTCACTGTGGCAAGAACACAATCAAGGCCTTCCAAGACAAACACAGCCTTGAGATCCCTGAGCCCTCAGCAGTGTTCTTGCAAAGGGGTATTGCTTCTTTCCTGCCCCAGTCTTCCCGGCTCTGCACCGGGCAGGTCCGACTGAGCCCCGAAGCAAGAAAATTTGCAACTTTGTTTTTCCCACTGAATCTTGCATTCGACGCCCCGACTTGCATTTGACAAGCAACTTGCAGCTGCGAAGGATGAATCGTGCACTTGTAGCTAGCCAACAGCCTGATGAAAGATCCAAATCACAGCTGAAAAAGCTATAAATTGCTTCAAGAAGGCGTTAACACTAACTCCTAACTGCACTTCAGCTGCGAAGGAGGAAAGCCAAAGCGGTCTCTCTTTGTTCGGAGGACCTCTCACACACGAAAGCCCCACCTCTTCGGTTGAACCATGTTCAACCAAAGAGGCTGGCCATGACGAGATCTTCGCCATGATCGCCGAGGCTTGTTCAGTTTGCTTATCGCTTTTGAGTGTCTCCACCTTGGTCTATGTCTGTTGTTGGCGATCCCTGTTCCCTTTGCGCATGGTATTGAATATCTAAGTTCGGAGTCTGCGCTCTGATGATTATGCCCGGGATCTTGCGTACGTGAATGCTGCTACATAGATGTTATGTCCTGGTTTACGGATCTGGGGGGTTTCGTGCTCAGACGCCTTCGAACACTGATTGTTTTGCTGCTCAGGAGCCTGGATGAGGGGCTCAAGGCTGCCAAAATCTATATTCGGCTTCCTATTAGGGTCTGGCTTTGGGCCTGTGCCTGCGGAGACTTGCTGCCAAAGGTTTCGAATTTTGCGAATCCGTGTAGTTTAGACTTCCGGGGCCTGATGTTTCCGCATCGGGATTCGACCTCAATCTCAAGCCCGATGTTTCAAGATGCCCACAAGCATCATAGTCCTTGCAAGCTCCATGTCGATCGATCCTTCAGACCATAAAGCGTCTCATGACATCCGGCAACTATGCCGACCCTTCAGGTCTGAAACATGGATGACATGGGCATCCAAGACGCCCTTTCAAAATCCTTGCAACAACTATGTGATAGCATCTCACTAACCTCGCTCATCACGAACGGAAGTCAAACAGCTGAAAGTTCTGAAACGTTGCCCATCTTGCCCGTGCAGGAAATGAGCGACCAAGCACTGGAAGCAGTCTTCGTCGAAACCTCAAGGAGTTGTGTTGTGCGCTTGAACATGAGTTCGCAAACGAGGATGTCGTGGGTAAGATTAAAAGCCATGCACTGCACGGGCTCGCGACAAGTCCAGATGCGACAATCAATGTCTAATCTTGTTGCTTGAACCCATGCTTCGAGACTTCTCCAACATGTCCCTTTCATTCGTAGAGCGCAACATCGGAGATGCCGTAGCCGCTTCCGAAAAGCCTTGTGGAAGCCGATTCTTTGCGAATCATTGACGGGCTTGGCGATGGCACCGTCTTGCTTACAGTGGGATGTTTTCAGTGCAGCATCGAGGCTTTGAGCGAAAGCACAAAGCCCAATATGGGCCGGTGCAGATCGTGAAGGTTTTTGGGTTCGTGCTTCAAGCCTTCCAGCTTCCGAGAGCATGGGCAAGCTGCGAAGTTCGAGGTCCCAAACTCCCTGGCCTTGGAGAGAGGTCGTTGGTTTACCACTTGGCAATCGGCCATGACTTACCATGGGTTTGCTGTGTCCCCAAGACTCGAAGACCGGGCGAGGTCATCGAAACTATCCGGCTTTTGGTCTTCGGATTTTCGGGCTTGTTGCAGCTCGGGCTTAGGACAACCTTGTGCAATGCGAAATTGCATTTTCCGGAGTAGGAAGCCCGAGCCTTCTGAGGCTGATGCGGCCCCTGAGTCTCATTTCAGCGAGACGGGTGCGCGGGAGGCGCCGGAACTCAGGGAAACTGCGCCACCAGCAGAGGAGGACTGTCAGAGACCAAGCACCGAAAACCCGGATCGCAGCCGAAGCCCTGAGTGGGTCGGGGCTTGTCAATAGTTGAAGAGAGTTGATATGTGAACGTTTGGTACGCACATACTTCTGCTTGATGCTGTGGTCACAGATCTTTTGGGCTTGGTCTGGAACAACAAGGTTTAGGGACTAGGTGGTACGTCAGGCTTTGGCAAGCTACAGGTGTCAAGCTCGCAGTTGTAGGAGTTCGACAGCTGAAGCACCGATGATTCCGAGCGGAGTGCACTGACATAGCCATCATACGTGGTCAAGATTGCACGGCCAACTCCAGAGGACTGGGATGTTCCGTCGTCCCCTCAGCTCGAACTTGCACAGTCTCACAGACACATGTCTTGAACATGGGGCTCAGACCAAGCAGCCCCTGAACAGCCGGCCTTTCGTTGACAGCTACTTCTCTCAGGTTTTTGTTCTTACACCCCCAGATCCTAGATATGAAAATTCTGGTGCCTTCAAAGCAAGGCTCTTGGGATTAGAGCTCGGTTAGGATTGGGGTACTCGCAGGGTTCAGCAAAAAGTAGCGGGTTGCAGATTTTAGGGCGTCGGAGCAACTTGCAGTTCAAGGTTTACGATGATATCAGAGCCTGAAAATCTGCAAGCTTCAGCATGCAATGGAGAGCCTTCCCCATCAAGGCTGGATGACCCCGGCATGATGGATATCCCAGATGAGGAGCATCTCCAAGCCCGCCTTCACCCTGTGTCCCCG
>CAJNDT010002835.1:718502-799818 GCA_905221615.1 Symbiodinium sp. CCMP2592
AGTGCAGCTGTGTTGTCTGTGTTGTTTTGCTAAGGCTACCGGTCGTGGGAGTGTGACGTTGTGAAACTAAGACAACGAGCCCGGACACTTCATCCACTGGGTGGCCAGCTGCAGTCAGTGCAACCGCGACTTGTGCCCGGGAGGTCAGCCTTTCAAGCCTTACTACCGGACCAGTACCCCACTATCAGAGTGGGGCTGTGACAAGCTCGATGCCTCACCGCTCACTACCTGGGAAGATGGCCACCTCTTCGTGGTGCAGAAGGCCAAGCTTCACTATGTGGGCACGTGCACGCAGTGCGGCAACCATCTCGATCTCTGCAGCAACCTGTGGAAGAACGAAGCCGGGCTTGAGAATCAAGCGGAGTTTCAAACGGCGTCTGACCTCAACACATGGGGTTGTGCCAATGTTGGCAGCTCGCCCACCATCGTCCGCGACGCAACCACCCACAAGATCTTTGTCGTGGAGTTCTGAGGGCAGGGGTGCAAGTGCCACCCCGGGAAAGCGAGCAGCTTTTGCAACCCTGCATGTTGCGGGGGCTTTTAAGTTCAGATCATCGGGGAGCTTCCATTGCAGAGCACCGCTTTTGGATTTGCTCGACGCTGTTACAGTAACTGCCGTCGCTTGTTTACCGGGGCCGCTAGGGCCAGCATTTAGCAGGGTTGGAGCTCTACCAGCCCATTGCACTCTTGCCCAGAAGCCCTCCGTTTTGCATGCTTTACGCATGGAAGGTCTGGCCTTACTTAGAGGGGACACATGTTGAAGTCGATTTTGTGACAAGCATCACTACCGTTGTTATCTCAGTGTCCTTCGTCATCGTTACTACGAGAGTGGCACATTCAGAGTTTTCCCTGCAAGCTGTTCAGTTAAAAGTTTAGGATGCCGATGTTGACGCGGCTCTAAGAGCCCCGCACATTCTGTCCATCCGATGTCGCGCTGATCAGATCCGCATTCCCGGCAGTGAGGAAAAGAGTGTCGCTTTGTACATCACTTCCATTTATGTGTGTACATTTTGGAATGCATTAGATGAGTTGTGAATGCTTTCGCATGTTTCGATGCATGTGATGTCAAATGAATCCTGGTCTCGAACACAACTCCCCATTCGCACACATTCATTCAGCCGACGCCCGACGACTGTCACGGAAGCGGGCGAGCTTTGTGGTTGCCCGCAGCTTTCTGGCAAGAAGGAAATGTGGGACGATTTTGGTTTAAGAAAGTTGCAAGGGTTGTGATTTCGCAACCGTCAGGACATCGCACGTAGTGCGGCAACGGTCACACCAGAGACGTCGCACGGCCAAAGGGGGCCTGCTCAAGATTGTTTGCTCTGCGACAGGTGTCACAAGTGAAGGCGAGCATCAGCGAGTCCACCGTATAGCTGTTTCACAATGCCTTCTCAGCGAATGGTTTTGGGGATCTACTGTTAAGGTTTCGGCACTACTGTTCCGGCAAAACGTTGAGTGGTCCAAACGTAGTGACCGTCATGGTGATCAATGGGCTTCTGTGTATTCCAAAACCCTGATCTCCTTTGCATGCAAATATGGTGGCCTTGTGTAGACAGACCTTCATGTCACCATGCAGATTGTGAACCTGAAATAATTGTTGTAGGTCCGAAGCACTCAGTTTCACAAGATGACCCATCGCATGAGAGCTTAAGCACATGCGCGTCTTCTCACGTTGGCAGCGAGCTCTTGGAAGACGCAAGGCAAGGACAGGGACCTTTTACTCTAAGTGCGTTGAAAGCAGCATTGCAGCATGATTTTTTGTTCGACAATCTTCAATTTCGCGAAATCGTGCACCAGGTGTTGGCATGGCAGTACAAGCCGTTGACATGCAGAAGATGGACCGGCAGTCAAGCCGGAAGCACAGCGATCCAGAACACAAGTTTCGTGGCGCCAGCCGGTTTCGCCAGATGCTATGTTGACAAAGGTGGCAGTCGGCTCCCCGGATGTTCGCTGGCTAGATGGACCGCCTGCGACCAACAATCGCAAGCCGCGACATGGCCTCCCAAATCTGGTTTGGTGTAGACACTTCGAGGCCCACTGCCACAATATTGGCAGTGGCACTTTGAACAGCTTGGCTTCGTAAGGCAATCTTTTCAGGTGTTTTGCTTTGTAAGCCCTAAACAGCTCGTAACCAAATCTTCAGCACAGCGTTGGCTCGAAAATGTAGCCCGCACCGGACGGGAGTCCCGGCATAAATATATATATATATATATATATATATAGAAATATATAACTGATACTGGTATGCACGAAAGAAGCTGGCACCCAACCAGGTTTGTACACATGAAGTGTTGGAAAGGCCTGCCGATTCGATCGTTGGTTTTCAGTCACCTGTCAGGGTCCGAATTTCTAGTTGTGTGCTATTTGCTTGTTGAAGCCGGAAGTGCTAGTTCTGCTCGTCTTCGCTCTTGACCTTGTCGTTTCGGCGTCTGATATCCGATAGCGCATGGACAAGACCTTGCTTCAGGGGCTGATCAGGCAGGTGTATCGGCACGATGGGTTCTGAACAAGGATGCGTTTTGTCATGCCTTTTGCAGTGTGACCGGCCAGTTTCAAACGGTTGCGTGCAAGGCCACGATTCGAAAAGATATAAGGCTTTCACAGAGGCAGGGCTCCAACACCTCGAAAAACGGACCATTTCTTTACGCAATGGTTTTAGCACGCCCCATGATATCCGTCACAAAGCACCCGCTTTTGTGGAGAACTCATTTCTGTACTGGCTAGCGGGCCTGGCTGGGAACAGCTCTGAAAGTTGCGACCCAACACGGCATTGTTCTCCAGAGGAATCGCATGAGCCATACTTGTTGAGCCATTCGAATGCACGTGTGATTCTATGTTCAAGTTCCACGTCATACAGTGCCACGTGTATATAGTTTCACTACGGTGTACCTTTGGACTCTGCCTAGGTTGCCGGTGCGGCTTAACACTTTGGAAGGGCCTGCGTCGCAGTTTGTCAAGCTTCAGGCCTTCCGAGAATCAGCAAGGGCGGTGTCAATCAAGACTGGTCAGTCTGCATTCGGAGGCCGCGCTTCGCGAGAGACAGCGGGAGGAAAGAGCGAGCCACGCCTTGGAAGATGTCCACCAACAGCTAGCAAGCGTCGGCATTCTTCAGGCCAAGTTGCAGGATGCCTTGTTCACATAGTGTAGGGCAGGGCTCTGCACTGTGCCTCTGTCGTACACGGTGATGATTCTTGCGAGGCGGATCGGCTGCAAGACAAGATTGGCTCCTACCTTGCCGGTACTGACATCCAGGCAGGGACATGTCGAGTAGGGGATGGTTTCAAGCTTCCTTCAGAAAACACATGTGCAGGTCATAGAAGACTTGGACGAGCACCTGCTCGCCGTGCATGGTATCCTGATGGAGGATCTACCTGCAGAGAGGCTGCAGCAATTTCTGGAAGATCCGTCGATCTTCGACAAAGACTCCGAAACATTGGAAGAGATCCGGAAGCAGCTTTATGGCCGCGGCCGCATGCCCATCCTCACAGCAGAGGCTCAGGCAATTGACATCGCATGTGGATCATCCGAAGCTTCCCAAAATGTCTTTGTCGAGCCCAGTTCAACGAGCGTACAGATCTTTGAAAGTAGGGCCCATGCTTGTTCTTGTTCAAAGAGACTGCACCTGAAGGTGGAAGCTTGTGTTCATCATGAGCTCTCGTGGAGGCGTCGGGAGTTTGCAATCGTATCTTGGGCTACATAATGACGTAATCTGTTTGCCCGCAGGTTTTGGAATTCAGTTTCTGTTTACATACGTTACGTAAATGTATGTGCGTGTGTGTATATATATATATATATATTTATACTTATTATATATATATGTATATGTATGTATGTAGTTATGTATGGGTGTACGTGTTTATGCATGTTTACGTATGTGAGCGTGAGTGTGTGTGTGTGTGTGTGCGGGTGCAACCCGCGTTCCCAAGGAGCATCTCGCGGAAACAGCAGCTCTTCGAGAGTTTCTTGAAGAACAGAAGGTTCACGCAGATGCGGGACGTGGAGCATTGACTGGAGGTACAAAGCGCCTATGGATGCCTTGGGTCGAAGCCATGGCCAACGTCCTCTCAGACCGAGAAGCTGTGCAGCGTACAGGAGCAGGATCGAAGACCTTCATCACTCTGACCAGGTTAGGACTGGAGCCAGAGCTCCTGGCCATCATCACTTGCCAGAACGTCTTGAACTTGCTCATGTTGCCGTGCTTTCGGAACAAGGATGAAATGCAAGAAAATGCTCGCCAGAATCGATTTGGAGAAGTTCCTTTCGCAACAGCGGCTACGAGAGTTGGAGAGGCCCTCCGCTTGGCATTCCAGGGAGTTGCGTTTCGGCCCATCCCGGTTGGCAAGGCTGTTGTTCGATGGTTTCCTATTCTGCCGGGAGCAGGATACGTGGCTGCTGTTGTTGACTGCTGGCGTTCTTGGGTCTAGTAATGCGAAGGTGAGGGGAGATGGTGGTGGCGGATGCATGGTGGTGGATGCATTGGTTGTTGTGCTACTGTCGATGATTGTGCTGATGCTGGTATGCTGATGGTGCTAGTGATAGTCTTCATGAGATAGTCATGCTGTTAAGGAAGCCCCATGGCGATGATGACATGCAATTCGGATCGATCCAAGCCCCGGCCAGTCAGCAGAACCCGGGCTATTGCTTGCCAGCCCAGAATCGAAAGCTGAGCCAAGCCGCAACCTTCCTTCGCACTTCGCACTGTGCACCGGTTCGAGCGCCTCAGCAGCAAAAGCTCTTCGGCCTTTAACTCAACTCGCACACTTGTGGTTGCGGCTTTCGTTGCATCATCCGGCCCGTCAGCACCGGGTGTTGTGGGGACTGACGAAAAGATGCACCGTGCGCAAGCCACCTCAGAGCGTGTTGGCATGATTCTGGATCTTGGTGGGTTTAGATGCGTCTCACCTTGCGGTTTTGGTTGCTGATCTGGTAAGCTCCCTCACCTTACAATATCGAGTTGTTGTTCTGTTAGGACTTGTTGTTGCCCCGTCCTGCTGGCACTGCTTGTCCCCAGCCTCAGCAACTTCCTCCGATGCCATGATTGTGCTTCCTTGGTTGGTTTCGTTGTGGCACCATGGACTGATCGCTTCTTTGTTGTGAGGCCGTTGAAGACGAGCTAATGTGGCAGCGCATTGCCGCCCATGAAAGTGGCCACGGCACCAAGTCTGAAGGAGCTTGCAAGCATCTGAATCTGTTGTCTTGCGGCGTTGGGCATTAGCAACCCTGCAACCAACAGGAGCCATGAAACCGCAGCTGTTGGAAATGCGCAGGCTTAGACAGGCCTAGCCGAAAGACCGTGCCATGACGTTTGTTTTGATTTCGCAGACTGCCGCTGATGCGAGGCATTCCGCGACCGCACTAAGTCGGTGCCTATTGGCGCAGCACTGGTGGACTTGCTGATCGATTGCTCGGCGCTGCGCGTGCCTGCGATGCACATCGACAGCAAGGCCTGTGCGCTTGGGGCAGTTTCCTGAGCACACGTTTCCGAAAGTCGTTGAGGTCGTTGCCGATGGGCCAGCAGCCAAGATTCACGATTGAGACATGCGACAAGTCATGCACTTTGCACACTTCGCAAACTTCGCCACAGCCGTGACCTGCTGTCGGCTGTCAGTCGGCTGTGCCGACGCTCTGGAACGTCCCCAATCTCGCCCTTGGAACTCCTGATTACGGTCCTTAGAATCGTTTCCGGTAGGCACTCTGTGTCTCCATACTAAAGCGCGGCGAAACGTTCGTGTCAATTCGGTGAGTAACTTCTCTTTCCGAGCATGTCGTGATTATGTGTTGCAAGGCGACCCGAACGTCTAGCAGCAGACGATGACTCGCATCGAGAGCGCACAAGTCTGCATCTGACTGAGGCTGCTGCCGGACGTAGCGCCAAGGCTCGGCCGGCCACAGCGAAGCGTTGCTTGCCGTGTTGAAAAGCTGTGGGCCTCCGTCGCAGGGAGGAGCTTCTGGAGAAGGCCTTCTAGGATGGCAGTGTGAATGCCGTGAATGTCGCTTTTTTTGGATGGCAAGGCCTTGGTATATGGCAAGCGATGGGAAACGCGCAGAAAGGCTGTGCACTCAAGCTGTAGATGTCATGAGCTCCGGGTCGCACCACTATGTCGGATGTTGCTACAGATCTACTGACTCAGGTCGTGGGATATCTGTCGCTACACCCACTGGCCCGGGCGAAAATGGAGTCGGAGGACAGTCTGCGGTCTTCGCTCACATAGGTCTGGCTTTGTATAAGCACTACTGGGCAGGGTGACATGCTACATTTCATCAAGCCGAAGATGCAGCCGATGGTAATTCCTCCGTTGCCTTGGCAGCCATGTGGAGACTCTCCTCAAGGTTCGCTGCCTGCCGAAACCACTGTCGATGCAAGCTTACCAACAGTATCCAGGTCCCTACATCTTACACAAGTCGGCTTTCGTGCGAACTACCTCCGAGCAGATGACGCAGCTCAGATCCTACAGTGCGTCGCGCAGCGCCGCAACTATGGACTTCTCTGCCCATGCATTGCAGACAGTATTCTGCACTTCAAAACGTTGACGCAGATACACGATTTCCAGGACTTCCTGGGAAGAGTACCTTGGAGAATCAATGGACGCATACTCGCCTTGATCAGGGAGGCCCAGCAGCGCGACTTGGCCATTGCAGGAATCCCTCCCAACGCGGACCCACCAGCCAGAGCCTTAGTTCTGCTGTCACTCCAGTCGAAACACAGCGTCTTAGGATCGAGAAGAGAGTGCAGAACAGCGAGCTACGACGGATGTAAACCCAGCCCAAAAGAGTTTGAGTAGCAGGCAATTGGATGGAAATTATGTGGTACTAGCCCCTGCCCTAAACTCTAGAGCAGCCCTAGGAACGATGGGCAGCAAGGTACCTGAATTCGCGGGAAAGATAGGGGAAGGAAGCTTCAGCCACCAGCAACGAGGGGTTCGCAAAGCCTAAACCGAAAAGGAGCGCTTGTCGATCATTTCCCGAGCCCGAAAGCAACCAACGCCCGGTGATCCCACGCCGACTGGCAACACCTTAGCCGATGTCTGCCCCAGAAGCGATGCGAAGTAGCAAGGTAGAACAGGGCGATAAGTATCTGTGAGCCTTCTTATTTTTGGTGAATCTTGTGCTGCACCGTTTGTTCCGAGATTGGGGTGTTGTCACCCGTCGTGAAGTTTATCTCAGGGTTTCGGGTTTGTCTTTGGGTTCAGGGTTTCCTGCCAATCGCTTCGCTTCTGGTTCAGGGTTCGCTGCCCTGCTTTTGATGTTTAGAAGTTTAGGACTCGCTGTCTATCGGATGATCGTTTTACTTCGTTGAAGGTTTGCTATCTGCCGTTTCTTGCTCAGGGTCTGCGCCATACTATTACCTCGTTTTTTCTCGGTTCAGGATTTGATACCATCGCTGTGTGACGTTCGGTGCTTGCTTCGCATCACTCCTTTCACGGTTTAGGGCAAGCGTACCAGAGGTTTGAGGTACGCCGCCCATCGGTTCTTGAGGGTTTAGGTTTTGCTGCGTGTTGCTTCTTTCGGGTTACGTTTGCTCTTGGATTCAGGGCTTGCCGCCCAGTCTATTTCATGCGCATTTCAAGGTTAGTGCTTGCAGGTGATGGCTTTTTTGTTTAGGGCTAAGTGCTGGCAGCCCCTCGAGGATTCGCTGCTAATTTGTTGTGAGTTGTGCCACCCACTGTTTCTTTCGAAGTTCGGGGTCTCAACCCAGTCTTTTCTTTAGGGCTTAGGGCGTTTACGCTGCGTTTTCCGGTGCAGATTTGCTGCGCAGCTTCTGCTGAGTTCGTGTCATTGAGGTGTAAGGTGTGCTGCGCATCATTCGCTTTAGGGCTTAGGGCATGCATGGGCATGCAATTTTTCGGTGTCTAGTTTTTGCGTAGTGGTTTCTTTTTCGTTTAGGGTTTGCGGCTCATCTCATGTTCTTGGACTTGATGTCTGCCGCTCAATGTTTCATTTTATGTTTTTTCAGGTTTATTTTTAGGGTTTAGGGCTTGCGGGTGATGGCTGCCGGTTTTGTTGTGAGTTGTGCCATTTCGCAGTTCAGGGTCTTCCATGCATCGTTTCTTAGATGTAAGGTTTGCAGCCAGTTGTCTTCTTTAATGCCTAGGATTTTCACTCCGGCGGTGTTTTGGTTTCCGGTGCGGAGTTTGCTGCGCAGCTGATTCTCAGTTCGTGTCACTGACGTATAATATTTTTGTCAGAAAGCGTCACCCTCAGGGCCCGGTTTTGTCGTATTCTTACAGAATCGAATTTTCAGTGTTGTCTTAAAAAATTATCACAATTAAAATGAACGGCTCCGAACTTTTGAAAGGGTGTGTTGAAGGTCAGGACAGACAATTTGTTTGGGTTTAGTTTGCTCCCTGTCGTTTCTTCTTGGCATTGCGTGTTTAAGACATGGTCTTCATCCTATGATGTTCGTTTTAGAGTTTATAGTTTTTTGCCCAGTGTTATTTCTTTAAAGTTTTAGGGTTTGCTTTGCATCACTCCTTCTGACGATGTGGTCCGCAGTATTCGAGGTTTGTCATCGTTTGTTTTTGGGTGCCCGGGTTGACCGCAAATGGTTTCAAATTTGCGGTCTGCTATATACCCGTTGTTTTTGCCGGGGTGTAGGGTTGCTTGTCCACGGTGTCGTCAAAGTCAAGAGTCGGTTTCACTCTTGCCACTGCTCCGAGTGTGTTTACTGTTAGCTTGATTTTGACGCAGCGTTTCGCGGATGAAGGCACGTGGCCCGTGAATTCTGTCGGGACTTAAGAAGAGTTTATTTTCCCTTAAGAAGGGTCTACTTTCCCATCACGTCTCTCGGGTGTTCAGGCTTATAAACTGGAGTTGGTGCTCCCTTTTGCCTTGGATTCAGTGTTAAGTGCTTGCTGTTTGGCCCTCCTTGTGGTTTGCCAGTTTGTCACCTTTGCTCGGTGTTTGATCTCGGTCTGGTCGTTCCGGACTAGGTTCCATCTCAAAGTATTGAGTCGATCCCTGTTCGCACATTCAGGAGAACAGTGATGCTCCGTCAACCGAAGCATTCCCCGTTCGTTCAAGGAAGACAACAAAGCGAAGGTGCAACATAGGATGTGGCTGACCGCGTCATAGAAAATAGTTCGCGCCGAAGCAAATGATTTTGCGAGAGTAACTGAGGTTTGTTTCTCGCAGTTGCAAAACTGCGAGCTGTCAAAACCAGACAGGTTGCACTCGTTGCCACAGATTGCGTAAGTCTAGGTCGTCGCTCGCAGCATGTGTCCAAAAGAAGTGAGAAACGCAAAAGGAATCCCCGGCGCTGTCGCTTTCAAAGCATCAGTTTGAAGGAATTCGCCAGGGTTGGCTTCCAACTCACGAAGCAAAGCACCTGCATAATAGAAAGTGAAGGCCACCTTCTCGCGTGCATGGCACAAGTGCAAGTATAAAGCTGCATGAATGAAGCATATCGCTTTGGGACCAACAATCGGTGAGATTCGATCCGAAGATCGAAACTAGCCTACAGGAGCATCGGCCGGAAGTTTGACTTTTTCGTAAGTTTTGAGTGGCCTCTCCGATGCAAACTGCCGGGGAGCTCCAACGAAGTGACATGGGTGGTTCCTCCAGACAGTAAGTGTCTTCCTATGGGTAAAGTAGGATACAGCCTGGGACATCCACCGATGCAAGTTTGAAGCTGAGGAAAGCTTGAGGCGATCCCGGTACCGTTTCTGACGAAGCTTGCTTCCCCGCGATGCTTCGGTACACTCCAAAGTCATGCCCAGACATAAAGCTAAGCAGAGAGCTGCTTCTGTTTCACGAGCCCCCATATCAAACACCTGCCCGTGTCAAGAAGTTTGGACACTGCATTCATCTGGATGGGATTTAGCCGGCCCCAGGTTTCCAACAAGCCACGGCAGTCTAAGGTCCCACCTGTTCCAGATCAAAGCGACCCGGACTATCAGGTTCTGCGTCTCAGGCTAGTGGCAGACTCTTGCGAGTTCATTGAGAGATGTTTACCTCAGATGTGTCGCGGTGACAGGCGTCTCAATGCCGAAAAGCGATGCCGCGAACTCCGATCGGAGCCCCGTTGACCACTTCGGTTTGTACACATCCTACAAATCTTGCTCTTGGTCGTGGTGTAGCGCTGTGGAAACATCCTCTGACCGCCACGAAGGGACTTTCAGGACTCATATGTCGTATGCTGTCCAGCACTTGAATGAGAAAGGAGAAGGGAGTTCGTTGGCTTGTTGACCGTGTGCATTCTTCGGAAGCCTTTGCATCGAAGGAGAGGCCAACGTTCGAGTTAAAGCTGCGGAGTGCAGAAGATTTCGTCAACGCGGAGAAGCTCTACTTTCCACACAACGTGGACTTTCGAGGGCGCTGCTATCCTCTGCCGTTTCCTGCTCAGTTGACAGTAGTCGATAGTTTTGCGAGCAGGGGTTTGGAAGTTCGGGCCGGAACTGAGGCCGCACCTGAATCACATGGGGGACGATGTCAGCCGCGCATTGCTGATGTTCTCGGATTCCAAGCCTTTGGGGAGCGAAGGTCTTTTCTGGTCGAAGGTAGGCATAGCCAACCTGCATGGCAAGAACAAGATCTCGCTCGAAGACCGGGTGAGATGGGTTGACAACCGCAAAGACATCATCATGCAGGCCTGGTTTCTTTCTGGAGTGTAGAGGAGGAGGAGTCGTTTGGATCCTTCGGCCAGGTTGCCGAAAATCCGTTGAGCCCAGAAAGCATCGAGCACTGGGCTGATGCAGATGATGGGTCGTGGTCCAAGGCATTCTTCTTGGCAGACTCGAGCTCTCCCGTTACGAACTTGAGGCCGTGGCAGGTTCTGGCTCGCTACTTGGAGCTCGCCGAAGTCTACAGACGGCCAGGGTCTGAAGAGGCACTGGGCCCGGGATCGCTCTGCCAGCTGTCGAAGTAAATACTCGTAAGCACAACGTCCACGAGCCAGGAGTTCAGAAGCCACCTGCCAGTGCACGTCGACGGGTCCTGCAACGGTCTTCAGTAGATGTCTCAGAGAGGACATGGCTAAGCATTGCTGGACAGCAGTTGTGGCCATCCTCCCTTGCTAGCTGTGGCTGGCACAGTCGCAATGGGCTGTGCGATGCTGCTGATCGCCCGAGGCACTATGCAGCATTGGGGCGTGATCTCGCAGGTGGGGAGGCCGGCTTGGATGCGGGGCAGCATGGGGCAGCCATGTACAGCTGGAACTTAAATCGTGACTAGCGGCAGCGGAGATCCAAAGCCAATTCGAGTGCACAATTCAGATCAGTCCGGGAGGATGCTAAAAAGCTGTCATGGTTTCGTGGCAACTGAGGCTGTGAACTTGACGCCAAACGACAAGCCCCAGGACGTGTACACAGTTGTGTTGAAGATTGTCATAGACAAGGTCTGCTGCCTGATTAACCACTGCGCTGTGGAAACCCTCTGCACTCCCGATTGCTTTGCCTTTTCCAATGCATCAACCTGCAATGCAAAGTCCTACGAGGTCAACGCCGATGCTGCATTGCCCGTCCATGTCCAGACAGCTTGGCCCTCAGTCTGCATTTCTTTTGGCTTTGTTTCGGTCGTGCAGCCTGCTCAGCTGCAGGAAGCCGAAGAAGGCCGTCCTCTGAGCCACGACAAGGGACGCCTTGCTCGAAGGCTTCTGGAACTCGGCATACTGCAGCGCAAGGCGGGAAGGACCTGGACCATCGGTACCTGGTAACAGCGCGTTGCGCAGGTTGTGAAGCAAACCATCATGACCATCTGCTACGGTGTCACGGCTGTGCGCCCGGGCATGCTTAGCGCCCTAGTTCAGGGAGAACAGTTTAGAGCTTCCCTGCCCTGCTGCTGCTGCTGCTGCCGCTGTGGCTGCCGCTGCTCCCTTAGGCGCCGGAAATCGAAAAGGGATTCGGAGCCTTTCTGGAACCAATCAGGCAACATGTTCAGCACTTGTTAGCTTTGTGTAACCGTCGCCATCGGTTGCCCGAAGCTTGCTAATTGTGTTTTCCGCACTTTGTTAAATGTTGCATACTTTGTTTCTTGTGAATCGAGCTTTCTTTGTTCGCTTGTGTGGGGCTGTCTGTTCGAGCATCCGTTCCTCCACCTTACCTAACTTCGGTTGGGCTGCTTGTGGACCTGCGGGCCGCCTGCTGCTTTGGGGCTCTGAAGTTACGTCGTTCGTGGATGGAGAGCCTACGGCTGTATTTAGAACTTCGAGAGGGCTTGAAGCAAGGAGGAGCAGCACCCGGGAACGAACTGAAGGGGTCCCTGAGACCCTTGAAGCTCGGACCGAAATATTTGCTCAGCAGATACCAGGGAGTCCAGGGGTTGGGGTCCGAGAGGAATCATCCTGAGATGGTATGATATGAGCGCTTGGGCGAGCCTGTAGCTGTAGCTGCAAAACGAAGCCCTCAGCCGTATGTGAGCTTCATGCAAGTCGAAATTCTCCCCGGTACCGATGTCAAATGCACGGCCAAGCGAAGCCCCGAGCTTGCCGCAGAAGATGAGGACATGCATCAAGCCCCTTCCGGAACGAGAAATTTGCGTGATCGTTTGACTTGTGCTCAAGGCTGTAGGGGTGGACATGCTATATAGCCAAAAGTAAGTATCGGAGGGTTTAGCCTATAAAAAGCATGTCCGGAAGCACACTCATATGCCGAGGAGAGGCGCTGTGGCGCCAAGCGGCACAAAACCAGCAGTCAGCACTATATCATTTCGAGATGATTAGTGGGAGCTCTAGTGTAAGCTCGACTTCACCAATCCCAGGATAGACGGTATTCGTCTGTAGTCCTCGCCATGTCAACCATAGATGATGCCGCTGGGCTGCTGCGGGATGCGGAGTGGCACATAGATGAAGAGGTGCAAAGTCTGTCTAAGCAGAAAGCTGTGACGTCGTTGGTCCTGTACTGAATGCAGGAGAGCCAGCTGGCAGAGCAGAAGGCGCAGAAGGCGTTAAGCATCCTCCGAGAAAACTCCCAGGATTCACCAGGCGCCTGCGACAAAATTGTCTCAAGTTGTGGTGAAAGCTGGGTAAGCTGTCAAGGTCCTGCAGATGCTGTCCGGATGCTGGCCTTGGCTTGTCCGCGGCCTAGTGCGGCCGTAGTCAGAGCCACTTGCAGATGGCGCTGAAGTGTTTCTAGTCTTCGAAGAATCGTGGCCAGTTTCCTGATATAATTACATTATCTCGTCGTCTTCGCTCATCGGAATCATCATCAAATCATCCTCTGCATCAGAACTCATTAGTTTGTTGTAGTTTTCTTTTAATCGTTTTGGGGACGGTTGGCGCCCTTTCCGCGGCCCTTTTGCGCCAAACGATGAAACAACAATGAAACATGATAAACAGCTTCCAAGGCTCCCCGAAGGCCTTCCTGATTTTGCGAACATCGAAGGAGTCCCACGCGGCCTTTCCCCGGCTCTTGTCCGCCAAAAGATGAGCAGATGAAAAATGGTAAATTACATGAGAACAAAGTTATACTAAAATGATAATTAAAACTGTAAGATATGAAAATGGCAATGGTGATGAAACGATGAGTTGATGACGATCAGAAGGATGTTTTTCGAGATATTGATTCACGCAGGCCATGCCAGTCTATTCACGCAAGACTCGTAATTCTAGTTGAATCCGGGCTGTGCACTTCAAGTATCTGCTGACACTTTGGTGGCACGTCGTGAACGGGAAAAGCATTCCTTATCCATAATATGAATATTTGAAGATGTGGGTGAGGTTCAGCCAGAGGCGACCGCAAAGCTGGCCTCGGTTTGTTGGCACAAGAGCTTTCTCGAGATGGTTGCAGCCATCGGCAGAGAGTGCATCGGCTGCGAAGTCAGATGGGATTTCAGTTTGAGTTGAGCGTGGTGGCATTCTTTCCATTGTGAGGCTGTTCTGCGTTTGGCCTTCGCGGAGATTGCCAATTCACGTTGTGGCAGCAAGCGCCGAGAAGAGGCGCTGGAGGCAGCTCTGGAGGCTGTGAAGACCTTCAGAGAGCTGGGAGAGCCGCGGCTCGAGGCGGGGGAGCGCATTAGATCGGCAGAGCAAGCATGTATGGCAATCAAGATGCGCAGCAGCTGTGTTGCGCTCTGGCAGGGATGGGCATTGATTGCATTAGCTCACACCCATGTCCAGAAAGGCAAGGCGCAAGTGTCTGTCCTTGGAGCACGGTAACGGACTAGCATGATTCCGCTCGCACAGGCACGAAAAGCGAAGTGCCTGAAGAGTTAACGAAAGCTCTGGAAGCAGCGGCGCAAGCGCAAGTTGTTCTCCGAGAGGTTGGTGACAGAGTAGGCTGGGGCTTCAAAAGCAATCGCTGCTTTCTTCAGCATATGTAAAAGACTGAGAAGACCATTGTTGCCTCTCAGGTGAAGGAAAGGCCATGCACACCACAGCCGTCGCTTGAGCGATTAGTCTCAGCTTTTTTTTTGTTGCATTATTGTAGTGGATCTAAACAGAACCCTTGCTCGTCCGATCTACTTGATACCCAATAACGCCACAGGAGGCTCCTAAGGCAGGACGAGATTCATGGCTTGTTGTGAACTTGTTTCAATTTTCTGTTGCATCTCATCGCATCTCGTGGGTTTGCGAGTGGTGATTTGCAGGGCATGTGGGCGCGAACCACTCCCGCAAACAAGCCAGCAGGGTTGTAGAAGGTGCTGGACCCGTGCTTGATCTGATAGGGTTCGAAGAAGGTGAACAAATTGAAGCCACCTTGCCCACCTGGGCCCCAAAGACCATGTGCTGACGGCTGAGCAATCTTTACATGCCACCTCTTTGTAGAAGGCGAGCTAAGGCAGCTAAGAGTGGAACAAGTGCTCCGGCATGTACTGTTCAGTTTGTGTCCTGGCGTTGACTGCGCCAGGTCGCCCTTTCCTTTCAGAACAACATTGACGAGGCAGTTGCCAGATCTAGAGAGCTGGTGTCATACTGGCGTGACCTTGGCTACACGCGCCTGGAGGCTGGGTGCCAGTCAGGGATGCTAGCTGGAAGGGTCTTCTGTTGGTATGGGCAGAAGAGCATCATGTTGCACAGTCGTGGTCGCAGGCATTCCAGCAGGAGTGTGTGAGTGAGTGGGAGCTGGTGCGTCACAGGCCGGAGGAGGCAGGTGACAAGCAAGTGTAGCCATGACTTCCTAGTATGCAGTTAGCTGTTCGGTCATGTGACGGGGCACGGCAGCTGGCATCATTGTCAGGCACTCGAAGCCGCTCAAGCTGCCCTAGAGCAAAAAATGCAGAGGGAAGCCCAGCGACAAGCCCAAGTGGACCCCGTTCCTGCCAGATCTGCAGCAGCGCTTATCCATGCCTCAAATGCATACCTTACGATGGGAAAGACTGATGAAGCCCTAAAGCTGTCTCAAGAGCGACTGGAGACATTTCGACGGAACAGAGATTTCGAGAGCGAGATCGTCGCGCAGTCCTCCATCGTCTCTGTGTACGTGAACTCTGGGCGATTGCGGCAAGCTGCGGAGGTGGCTGAGGAGACGCTGCGCAAAGTCCAAAGTCGACCGTCTTCCAGGCTCTTGAAATGCTGGGAGATCGATTTGCTGCAGACGCTGGCCAAGATCTACCTGAGGGCAGAGGATGTGGAGAACGCAGAAAAGATCGTCGACCAGACGATTGCAGTTGCCAGCGAGCAGAAGGACACAACAAAGCTAAGCTTCTTCATAATTGAGTCGCTTCGTCGCTACTCGCAGCTGCTCTCGCAGCTGCTTCCGTGCAGGACCGGAAGTCCCTGGCCGCGGCCTACTTGCTTCAGAGCGAGCTGGCCCTGCTGAGAAAGGAAAACCGCCTTGGACTGAAAGCGGCGATGAGATCCCGGGACTTGTCCAGGAAGACGCAAACCAAGAAAGGAGAGGCAAGGCAAGTTCTGCCGTCTTTGCCCCTCCCGCTACTGTCCTGCCCGTCTTCCGCTTGATCCGAGAGAGAGAGAGAGAGAGAGAGAGAGAGCACAAGAGAGAGAGAGGTTGTGAGGGGGGAAACCCCGTCACCATAACCCTGGCGAAAGAAAGACAGAGGTTGTTTTGTGTTGTGTTGCCTTGACTGACTTCAGGCCTCTGCCCTGCTGCAGCTCTGCTCTGCCTACTGTGCCCGAGGCGAGCTCAAGCGAGGCCACGCTTTTGCCGCGCTAGCTGGTTGCGCTTGCTGAGCTCTGCTCTGATCTGTTCTGGGCTTCCTGTTGTGAGTCTCGAGGTGCGGCAGTGACCGTAGAGTCGCAGCGAATCTTCAACTCCGTGGGCGACCGCGAAGGTGAGGCAGATGCACTGCGAATGCAGGCCGTGGTACTCTGTGTTGGCTGCAAGAGGTTGGGCAGATGAAAGCCTGAGCATCGTGCGAGGCAGAAGTTCGCCTTCATTTGAATGACTTTCCCCGCGCCATTGCAGCCGCCAGAAGGCACGCGAAAGTATTTTCGGAGCATAGAGACCTTTCGACGATGCAACACCACGCTGCCGTGATTCCCTGAGGTGTCGGGAACTGCAGCGAGAGATGGGTGACCGGAAAAGTGAAGCATGGGCATGTGTACAACTGGCGCAGACCCTCCTGTCAGCTGCATCAGACGAAGAGAAGCAGGAGTTAGATCTTCGAGCAAAGGCAAAAGAAGAAAAGGCATCCCCGCATTTTACCACTTGGATGTCTTCAGTCCATTGTGCACATCTCGGCTGTTTAAATGGGAGGCCCGAAGTGAAGGAAAGGTGCTGGAATCTGTGCGGCTCCCAAAAGATCACGACTGCCATGACAACTGGATGTGCAGAAAGCGATGCTCATGTATGCATGTTCCGAGTGATTCGGGATAGTCGGAAGATTCTGTGCAAGCTTGCAGACGAGTTCATTCGAGGCTGATGGGACTGGCACCAGACAGGATTGGTTTCAAGGAGACGACGAGGACATGACATCGTTCGCTACTAGACAATTTTCCCGGTCTGTGAAGGTCGTGTCATCTGGCAACAGGTAGTGCGTAAACCCAAGCGATCTCGACAAAGCCAGATCAGGGAGCCCAGTGCCGGTGCTCAGTTCGTTCTGCTCCTGCAGAATGATCCTTCGGGACAGCTTGAAAACGGATGTCGTGTTTCTGCGTGCGAGTTGTGCGTGGACACGCCAGAACCAGAAACAAAAGCCGACCTCCAGCTTTGACACGTCCAGCCGCAACCGGCCAGTCCTCGGCTGTGAATATCCCGGGAGCACCCTGAAATAGATCTCGGGTGTAGTGCACTTGAGCCTTGGGGAGTTGGTGGCTGTCCGGCGGATATTCTGCAGGTCTCTGTTGGCTTGATGCTTGCTCGGCTTAAGGGCTGTTTCCGCGCAAGGCTGGCGGGGTGCTGATTCAAGTTATGACAACCACTTTTCGGCTTTGGCATGGTAGTGGCGACGACCTTTGTGAGATGATTTTTCTAGTGGCTCCACGTAATCTCGCTGGTTGTCTGGCATAGTGGCCATTTCCTTGCCACATTTTGATGAATTTGCTTCCTTCTGTGGTCTTCTTGTCTTGTTCATGCAGAGTGTGAGACCGGCGGGTGGTCTGAAACAGCCATCGCTGCTTTTGCTTGCCTGCTTTGCATCCTTGAGCAGTCCTGTCCTTCTGCCGGAGCAACACAGGGCCAACCAAACAGGCTTCAAAACGAGCGGTCTGGTCTGCAGGGTGCGCCCGTATGTGCCCGTGCAAGGACGACAACCAGGAGAGACCAGCCAAAGCAGCTTTCGAACGGGCTCTTCAAGCTGCCAAGGATGCTCTTCAACTGTCGCGACCGCAAGAGGACACTCAAGGGGTTCAGTGCACTTCCTACAGATTCCTGCAGCAGAAGGTGTCCGCTGGCAGTTGTGACACGGTGGTTTCGTTCTCTCTGCTATCAGCACTAGTGATCGCATCTCCCTTGCAGCCGAAAAGCCAGGGCTGTCTGAGCAGGACGAGCAGCTGCTGTCGCGAGCGCTGCTACCTGGCTTTTGGCCACTGCTTCATGGTCAGGTGTGTCCCAGGCGCTTTTGCTCCTTTCACTGCACATGGTCTGCATTCTCCGAGGTTGTCGCTTGCCACGGCTCAGATGATGTGCTTAGAAGCAGACGCAGCAGCGAAGTCCATCGAAGAGGGGCTTCCGGTGGCACAGATGCCTGCCTGCATGTTGCCTTACCTTGCATCATATCACTTGGTTGTGCTGCATGTATCCTTCAGCCCCAAGGGATTTAGAGATCAGCACAAGATGGGGTGCCTATAAGGACCGTTGCCGACGCCTCTGCCGAAGCGCACTTCCTCCTCGTGAAATCGCAGCTCGCCGAGTTCAATGGTGCCAAGTCTCATCCCGAGGCAGGACTCCGGGGATGGGGCCTTAATAGTTCGAACAGGGTTTCGGGGGATTTTATACTACAATCGTAAGAAGCAACCACCAAAATAGTGTTGATGCTCAAAAGCGGGTCCAAGCCTCGGGGGCTGTTCTCAGGCAAAGCAGCTGGCCAACGAGGCTCTGCAGCTCTTCACGACGCAGAGAGACGAATCTGGGGAAGCTGCGGCACAAGCAATCCTGAAGCGACTCACGCCGAAGACAATCGGTGTGAGACCCACAGATACGGGCGGACCGCGCTACTATGCTGCTGAGGGTGATGACGAGATGGAGGAATATTGGGAAGAGGAGGTGATCGAGGAAGGTGGTGGCGGTGGTGGTCCTGTGGAGATTCAACCCTACAGTGGGCCCAACTCGAGCGAAATTGTGGCTACTGTCAGTGATGTGGCACTAAGTCTGATAGGTGTCGAGACTCTCGATGCAGACGAACCGCTTATGGATGCAGGCCTTGACAGCTTAGCTGCCGTGGAGTTTGGCAACACACTAGCCAAAGAGTTCTCCGGTGTGGCCTTGCCATCGACTCTTATGTTCGATTTTCCTTCCGTCAAACTGCTCTCGGGCTTCATTGATGCTAGCATGCGTGAAGCGCACGACAAGAGTGAGGCCCAGCGGGCGCAGAGCGCTGCAGCAGGAGGAGGAGGGGGAGGCGGGCAGAGGAGGACACGGATGGTCAAAAAGTTTCGACCGAAGCCTGGTGGTGCCCGCCGCAAGCCAATGTCCTTCAATCAACAGGCGATGCCTGTGCAGATGGTCCCTTCCATTCCACAGGCAGGCCAAGCAGGCCAAGCAGTCTCCCAGGCCGCGGAGGTGGGACCCTACAAAGGCGGGCCTGTGCAAATTATCCTAAGCTTGTGTTTAGGGTTTAGGGCATTTTCTACAGGTTTGCAGAGGTTTGCATGCAGCGGGGCCGGAAGCCCTTCTTTGTGAAGGTCCCACGTTGGCGGAGATTGAAGAAGTTGTCAAAGACACTGCTTTGTCTCTCATCGGAGTTGAGTCATTGGATAACGACGAGCCGCTGATGGATGCAGGTCTAGACAGCCTGGCTGCAGTGGAATTTGGTAATGCAATTCAGAAGGATTTTGCTGGCTTAACCATGCCGAATACGCTCATGTTCGACTATCCCTCCGTTAAGCGATTGACGGAGTTCATCAATGAAGGGTTGATCGAAGCGCACGGGAAGTGAAAGAGCAGACTTGTGGCCTCAGTGATCCTTGGGTCAACCTTCGTCTTCCACCACGCTCCATCTTCCGTCCGAGGGTGCACGAAGCTTCGTGTCAAGCCAGCGGGCTGATGGCAAAAGGGAAATCGGAAGCCTCGGAAGCTGTCGCTGATGGGTTCTTTCGAAGCGCATCGGACGCATCGCCTCGCCAGGTCGGAGCTCGCAAGCAAGTCCAGGGCCAGATCGAGGACATGGTGGGCGAGAAGGCGCGAGGTTGTTGTGATTGCAGTCGCTCTATTCACAGTGGCTTTCTTTGCAAAGGTAGACCCCGACGAAATCCTGGCGCTGGCAAAGTACCTGTCAAGGCCTCGTGGGCTTGGCGTGTCAGTGCCGTTGACCTTTGTCCCTAGGAGCGGCATCTTGAGCCAAGAACTGCGGGCGGAATCTTATGTGCACGCCGCTCGAAAGTAGTAGGAAGATGTGGTTCAAGGCAACGTCACAGAGCCACCGGATAGTTTTGCACCGTGATAGCCGGCGTTAACCTCGAGCTGTCTGCGGTGTTGATCTATCTGAGACACTGAAGACCCCATGTGCAGCTCTGTAGACAATCAAGTCTTGAGAGCTCAAAGTAAAAGTATATGTGACCGTATGCTCGGTTTCATCCGGTCCTGCGCCTCGAGAGTCGGATTTCACAAGAACGGCAAGCGCCATGAGCACTATCGGGATGCATTTGGCTTGGATGAGTTGCGGTTAGAGGCATGGGGCCTTTCCAGGAAGTCCAGACTGACTCAGCGAGGCTTTTCCTAGGTCCTTATGCGAGATGTTGTTTCTTCGGCCCACGCAGTTTCTGCAGAAGCTGTCCTCTTTCCCTGGACTCTTCCCGACGTGTCTGCATGTATATCAATACAGCACGCAAAGATTGACATGCTAGTTGGGAAATCGCGAACGACCGCCAAGAGAAGCAATGTTTGGCAAGCACTGAACCATCAAAATCCAGTCATGGAAGCACACCCTGAGTTTGAATCCAATTTTAGGCAGCCGGGTCGGGTAGCGGGTGCAAGTCTTGAGGGTCTTCTGGGGAGGCCCGGCTGAAGCAGGAGCTGTCACCAGTTACTAGTTCTCCAGTGCCAAATTTCGCCAGGTTGGTTTTGGCTTCCATCGATGACGTCTTCGCACAGGCGATGAAGATCCAAGAGTGGTTGAACCAGATCACAAGGATCTTCTCCAAGGTGCAGGCGAGGACATGATTACATTGTCGTAGGGACGGCAGCCAGAATTCGGACAGGCTCCAAATGCTTGGATCTCGCCGGTCGGCTTGAACTGCGTGCAGCCGTACCGGGACGCACAGAAAACGGTGGTTCGCAGCAAGCGCCAGACGGCCTTTCTGCCATGTTTTTGTTCAACTCTTACGTGTGCCACGGGAGTCCCTGCGTTGACAGGTCACATTGAAAACTGGCGATGCACCAACGATCAACAAGGCCCGATTCAGCCGAAGTGCAGTGGTTTACAGGCTAGGTGACCACGGGATGCTCCGTGCATGGCCATGCCCCCCGTTCCAGATGCGGCAGAGAATGGGCTACCCGCCGAACTTCATCCATTCACTTGATGCCCAGGACTTGGTTCACTTGTGTTCCCTGCTTTGGCACTCGCCTCCCAGCAAAGGCCTCGCACATGATGATGGTTGCGGAGAGCTGCCAGCGCGAGGGCATCACGTTTGCAGCAGTGGTTGCCTTGGAGCATCGCATTCGACCTGGGTCAACTGCTACAGAGTGCTTTTGAAATCTCAGGTGCATGACTCGTTTTGGACGCATGCTTGTGACACCGCCAAGCTGAATGCGCTGACTCGTGCCAGAAGCCTGGTATTGTTGCAGACTTGCGACGGATTCCTTACGGTGCTAATGCAGGATGCCTTCGTCGAGCTTCACAGAAAGCCGATCCTTGCTGAGCTCTACGAGGACATGCGATGTATGTCTTCCAGTGGCACCAGCAGTGATAGACACAGGACATGAAAGTGCACCTCGGTGGCCAAGTCCCTCCCCCTTTGCCAGAGCAAGGCTGGTGAAGATAAGTTTCTGGCGGCCCTGGGCTCTTGGGCTCTTGAAGAATCGACGATCCCTGAAGGACAACTGGATCTGGATCGCGTAAGGGACAGCTTGCGCCCTGCTCTGCTGGAGTGCAAGAGGTGTTGCGCACAACCTGTCCCACACTGCGTTTGCAAGCTGAGTTCACGGGTTAAAGGGTTCTTGCTCCAATTCTCCAGCCGGTCATTCGGGAGAGATAGGCCAAGCTTGCGTGTGAAGTGTGCAGGTACTTCTTTGCATGAAGCTACATCTTGTTCCCGGCAACGTAGTGATCGCGCCGCCAGAGTGCCGACGGATGGGTAATGCCCACGCGTGCACTGGATAATTTCGCCAAGGAGACACAGAAGCAGATGGAGATCTTCTGCCTGTCAGAGCATGGCCTGGGTAGTTTATCGTTTCCTAGACGGGAGCCTTTAGGCCCGGATTATGGCTGGTCCAAAGAGACCAGAATTCCTTCAAGGTGGAACGAAGAAAGCTTGTCAGGAATTGTAATTGCAGAACTTCTGAATGGAAGCTTACAGTCCAAATGCACTTCGGCGAAGTCGTGCTTGGGTGCGAATAGGTAATTCCAACCATTTTGCTCAAGCGTTGTCTCTTCACTTTCGTCGCTCCAGCAATGAAGGCTGGAGTATCATTCGCTCATCCCAGTCTGAGATGCCACAAAGCTCTCTTCGCAGGTCCTCGAGTTGAGCCTGACAGAGGACCAGGACGCCTGGGTTGTTGCAGCAACCCACCCTGAGCTCTGCTCTTGATGGGAGCCAGAGGAGCGAACACAGCGCCTGCAAGAATCTCTTGCAGAGCGGGAAAGAGGAGGTCCTCATGAGCAAACCAGGCAGCTCACGAGTTCATGCCTTTACCTATCAGTGTTTGTGCAGCCATACGAAGCCAGGTAAAGGTAATGCAGCTTCTTTGGCTCAAAATTTTGTCAGCGTGAGTTGCTTCACGCTCCTGATTGAACCACTTGGTCATGGGCCGCATGAAGATTTTGCCAGGATCACTCTCCTGGCTGTGCATCAGCCTTCTTTGCCTGACAACGGATGCGAATCATGGATACAAGAGCTCGCGTAAGTGGCTTCCTCGCACTGCTCCCCAAAACTTAGTCACGGCAGATGCCTTGGTCTCTAAAGATGATCTCCCTGTTTCCTTTGACTGGAGAAGCGTTGGAGGGCGAAACTTCGTGACCAGTGACGTCAACCAACACATTCCACAGTACTGCGGATCTTGTTGGATACATGGGACGACAGCTGCCTTGAATGACCGAATCAAGATCATGCGCAAGGGACAGTTCCCTGATGTGATGCTGGCACGGCAGGTCTTGATGAACTGTGTGCCCGATCCCACAAACACCAGCGTTCCCCCGCCTGGTTGTGATGGTGGAGACCCCTGGATGATCCACAAATATCTGATGGACAACGATGTTCCGGACGAGACGTGCATGCCATATCAGGCCAAGAACATGCAGTGCAATCCCTCAGACCAGTGCCGCAACTGCCTGCCGAAGCACGGGTGCTGGTCAATCGACACCTGGACCGGCTACGGGGTGAGTTCATTCGGCAACCTGTCCGGAGAGGTCGCAATGATGAAGGAAATCTACGCTCGCGGGCCTATTGCCTGCTCCTTCGCAACAGATGCGATGTTTATGATGAACTACAGCAAGGTTGCTGCAGAAAACGAGGGCGTCTTCGTTTCCAACAAAATATACACCAAAGATGATATCGATCACACTATGGAGGTAGCTGGATGGGGCACAACGGCATCGGGAATGAAATATTGGATTATTCGTAATAGCTGGGGCACCTACTGGGGTAGCAACGGATGGTTGAAGTTGAAGCGTGGTGTCAACATGCTTCAAAGCGAGTCGGCAGCTTACGAGCTTAGTTCCAGTCTGTCCAACGAGCGACCTCGGGGAGATGAATGTCAATGCTTGTGACGCTGCGTACATGCTATGCATTTTTGGCATGTCTCGAGTGGTTCATGTGCGTCTCTCTCTGTGTGTCCCACATGCTTCTTGCATGTAAATATTATCAGTATGGACAGACACACACACACACATACACACACACATGCATGCATGCGCATATTTACGTGTATATGTATACTGTGTATACAGTATACACGTACATGCACACTTACGTGCGTGCATGCGCACATACGCATGTCGGTGTGTTTGTATTTATACTATATGTATACATACACACGCATACACGCAGGTGTACACAATACGCCAGTCAAAAGTCAAGAGTACACAGGCAGATCTGGATGGATAGTCTTAAACGCTGCGTGTCGACTGCCTGAGCAGAACAGGGGAAGCAGAACTTGGCACGGAGCAAAAGTGAGGTGTTTGGCCTTGACTCGAATGTAAGTAAACGACAGTGAGACAGGGATGGGCAAGCGGGTGCTAGGGTGGGACGGCAGCCAGGGGGAAGGACTGCGACGGAAAGAGGGGGAAGGAGAGTGAGGGACATGCTGGCTACCTCCTAACCAGAGTCCGTGAGTGGATCCCCCTAGGCACTCGCTGATTTCTTGCTAAGGTCCGAGTGTGACTGGGCTACCCCCAGGTTTGGAGAGTTGGACGAAGTGCTTGCAGGACGTGTCTTGGGCAGCTACATGTCGGGTACAACGACGCACGTCGATGATCCTCAGCTTCAAGCTGTTCTTGCGGCTCCCGCAGCAATGGTTGCCACAATTTTCCCTCTTCAATACCCAGAGCTGCCGCTATTGGCATGCACTTTCTCTCTAGGCGTTGCTGTTGCGGTGGTGGTTTCCCGGCTGGTGAACCACCGGCGGAGAGCCATATCTGTCAAAGCGGAGCCGCTTCTAGGTTAATCTTAGATAGCACGATGGGAGCGCTTGCAGAAAAAGAAAGCAGTCTTGGTGTTTCGGGGCAGTGAGCGCCGCTTGTTCCACCTGCACTCGCCGTTGCCAGATCCAAGCCGTCGCGCCTGAGGCATACTCGCCGTGGCCTTTCAGCTGTCTGAAGCCTGCGTGTACATACCATTGAGTTTGCTGTTGCGCAACCCATTCAGGCAGCTGCGACATTTTGGATTCTACCCTTGAGGCCTGCATGTAAAAAACCGGATGTCCAAATAACAAGTTTGACATTGAGGTAATCTATGCATAGTCTTGCGATCTGTGACAGCTTACGAGCAGGAGCCGTTGACATACTACAAGTCGCTGGAACCTATCAAACCTCACTGGCCGCGTTCCTGGCGAAGGTTCCTCGTGCAAGTGTGCAGCGAGAGTGCAAAAAGCTGCCAACAGCCGTCAGTCTGTTCAAGTCCGACAGGCTGCATTTGATTGATGGCATCCGGGTCAGAGACATGGCGCGGTGCTGAGTCGAAGTGTCCCGACGATGAACGCAATTTGGTGCCCGCTACCCAGGACACCGTGGTGGTTTCCTCTCGCAATAGCCTCTCCAAGACGAAGAAGGGCTTGCTGAGGTGCGGCGCCCAGTGCGCAGCGCCCGGAGCCTGCCCTTTCTGGCCTTGGGCAAAGAAGGTCCTCCAGTGGAACAGTGACGTATTCCAGCACCCACCGCCTCAAGGACCGTTCGTCAGGATACGATGAAGTCGTAGCACCAGGAGCAGAATTGAAGCTTTCAACTCTGCTTGCAGGTTGACCTGGATGCGCAAGAGATTGCCTACATCCTAGGTGACGGAGTGCCAGGCGCCGGCAGCCGTTGACTTGGCAACGAGAGAGCGCGTAACTCGAAAACTTTCCAGCAATAATTGACCATCGCGAGAGCGCATCGGAGAAAAGGCGAGTGAGGTCGGGAAGTCGCTTTCGGGTGGGAGGGCCGGAGCCAGCTTGCAGTTGTTTTTGTTGTCACCAGCCCAAAGTTCGCTTTGCCGCAAAACTGTGGTAGTCGGATCCGGAGGTGGGCCATGACCGGGTCATGGCTTGTGAAGAATGGGTTGTGTTGGTGATACCGGTCTTGGGGTGAGCAGTTGTTTTGTGAGCTTTGCCATTAGCAGAGACCTGTTCACCGATTGGAGGTTTTCAGCAGATGTTGATGTTGCCCTAAAGAGGGCAGGCGCCGGTAACCGCCGTTGGTGTTCAATCCTCGGTTGTCTTGGGAAGAAAATGATGCAGGTCTTGGCAGCACATTTTGGTAAGACAACTTATCTGGTGCTCCGTCCTTGGGTGCACCTCGGAGAAGAAGATGCCGGCTAGGAACGCCGGACAAAATCCACTCGGGAGCATGACAAAACTTCGAACCTGTTTTCTTTTATACTGAGCAGGACGGGTGCAGCATTTCTGGGGGTCTTCATGTATGCCGAGTGAAAAGAGCCGAGGAAGGCAGCTGGCACGAGGAACTTCTCGAGTCCACGGGTTTTGGGACCATATGACGGGCTCTGTGTCCGTGAGCTCGATGCGCGATACGCTCGATCACGGAAGGCTTGCCGCTTTCCCAAGCAGAATCCAGGAAACGTGGAAGCTCCATGGCACAGCATTGCGCCGAAGCGAAACAACGGTTCCGCAAAGACTTCCGTCGCCAGCGGCTTTGGATGGCAATAAAACCTAGACCGCTGTTTGTTCGGGCAAGTGAGCTAGTGACAGAACCTACAAAGCTCTGGAAAACTAGAAGTGGACGATATCCCAGATCTTGGTTCGTTTCGAAATCGCTGCGGCTCTTCGGCACATGAAGAGGGGCATGCACAAGAAGAACCGCCCACAGTCCCCACAAGATCTGCATGCTTCGGCTCGGCCACTGCCGTAATGAGGCACAGGTTGTGTTATGAGCGTCTATATTGCAATCAGATAGCGAGCTTCTGCGTTTCGCGATCCTGGCCGTGGGCTGCTATTCATGTATGGTATCACACTGGCTGAGAGGTGCAGGGCTTTTGCTTGGAAGTGTTTGGCAGGCGGCGGTCATGCCTGGACACCCGCCAGGCGAAGTCTTCAGCTTCGGGCAGTTTCTGCCTACGGCCGGTCCCACTTGTGTGAAAGATGCTTCGTACGTGTTTCTGCACATTGGCCGCTATAGACTTATAGACCATTGCTTAACGGTTCTCGCGAAGCGGCTTCTTCTCGACTTTGTAACAGATTATAACAGATTGTACTACTCGCCGGATTCACGTCTTGCCAGGGTTTGCGGAGAGTAACTGCTGAGCATGAGTTCCGGCCAGGCTGGCAGTCGAATTCAAAACACGCACTGGCAGACCCGGCGTTTGGATGCACTACGACGTCTGCCAGCCTTGGTTGAGTGGTCCAATCCAGACTTTCCCCTGCTCACACACTGCGCCCTTGCAAGATTGGGTTGTCGTCCTTCCTCCTCCTGTTTCCGAAGACGTTCGAAGTGCTGCACGGCTGGATTTTGATGTGGATCGATTTGTTCACGTCCTTGCGAGATCGTCTGTCACTCAAATGATTTTCACATGCTGCGAGTGGCGACTGTTGCGAGGTTCGGACCGGCGAACGAGTTTGTGCGCCTTGTGCGGAAGAACTGCCGGACTCTCCTTGACAACGTGGAGGCTTCATTTGCACCTACCGACATCTTACTAGAAGCGATCGCTGCATGGCAGTGTTGGCCAGGATGCGATGGTGCGCTTGGCTATGGGCCGCGAGGTCATAATCAATGCCCGCGTGGCTTACTGCGGGAAGTGCTTGTCATGTCGAAGAGGACGGACGGATCCACTACAACATAGCAGACTGCGCGTCCCAGGATCCAGAAGATAAGGCAAGAGCAGCCTGGCAGCCTGAGTGTCAGTGCTGTCGGATTCAGTGATCCTGGCCAGTGGGTGAAGCACATGAATGACCTGAGCTTCGCCAGTGCCAGCCCCAAGGTGGGCGACAGATCAGAGCCCAGCCGTTCGGAGTCCTGCCATGTGTCACGGAAGGCTCACATTCTACCTCGCCTGACCACTCACCGACTGAAAGCTCTGGCCTCAGAGGAACGGCAAACGTAAAGATTTGGACCGGTGAATCTCTGCCCTCTAAGGCGGCGTACATAAAGTCGAACGACATGGCAATGGCTCCGGAGAGGTGCCATTTTGCCGCTTGTGCTTCGATGTCGGGCATACTGTGTTGTTTTTTGCTCGTTGGCACTTCACCTGTCCCCTGACGCAAGCACTCGTGCGAAATGGCTCATGGACTTCCTTCTGAGACTTCTACCTATGTAATATCTGCGTCGAATCTACGTACCGAGACGGGATCTGGATGTGTGTGCAACCAGACTGGAGGGTCAGGAATGTTCTGTCTGAGAGGGCATGGATGCCTGATGCCAGTGCAGGACCTCCAGATCTGATGCTTTAGGCGCATTGGATTCCTTCAGGGAGCTGGTCCAGTCGAATGCTTCCTTGCACAGAAGACATGTTCGGACGCTGGGCTTGAACAGGATTCGGCAACCTCTGAGAGACTCTCGCTCGGTTTCACATGCTTAGCACCGTAGGTGCGATGCTGAAAAAAGATCGCATGAACAAACATCTTGCCTTGCCGGTATGTGCATCAGTCTGGGAAGCAGACCGTGACACACACACACACACATGGGCTGCTCCACCGAAATGTTCGGTGTTCAGAGAGCTACAGAGACCCTGTGAGGAGACATACTGTTTCTGCGGTTTAGAGATGGACGCAGCACGAGCATCAAGCGCAGACACCCTTGCAAACTGAGAGAGGCAAAGCAGCATTCAATTTGCGGAGTATTTGCATGTAGCCTTCATACCCACCGGTGCAATGGAGACCGACCGCCCCTCAGATTTGGTGGTATCATGGTCAGACATTTCCAGGCTCGTCTCCCAGCATCAGGACACGTTGCCATATGACGCCGATGGAGCAGCATGGGATGTTTGGAAGGCCAGTGTTGTCGCAAGCACAACCTCAAAGCAGAGCAATCGCTTGCCAGGTGCCAACCTATCAATCTGGTTGCAAGAACCAGACTTTTGAGGCAGAGCCTGTCTGTTCCATTTCACGGCATCTCTTCCGCTCTTCCTCTCTCTGTCTCTCGCTCACAATCTGCCAGGTAAGCTCAAAGCATCCACCTGAGGATGATGCCGTTGCTCCGAAACTTTGCGGAAGAAGTTATCGGCGTGGCCGTGAGGACTGTGTCTTGTGAGTCACCTCGCTTAAGGACGATACCATACGATACCGTTTGCAACATGGATCCGGAGCTGGAAGGTGCAGTCCAAGGCTCAGGCTGCATCACAGTCGTCTCGGTGCAGCCTATGCAAATGTGGGAAGAATCTGCGGGGAGGAAGTCCGAACAGAGGGGAGAAGAAGCCATGCCAGAACTAGGAACAGTATGGAACAATGAGGGTTTCCGGGAAGGCAAGGAGCTGACAGCCTGAGCACTGCTACTGGCACCAGCAAGTCTTGGTCTTTCGCGATGGTTCAGAAATCGTGTCCTTTCCAAGCTCCAGCTCTTGATGTGTTCTGAAACTGCTCCGAATCAGGTTGAAGTGACCTGCAATCGCATTGTGCCCTCAGGAATGTGCCAAAACACACAAAAGATGTGGTCTGCCAGAAGATGGGATCTTGACAGGAACTCTGCAGGAGTATGCAGAACTGCCGATGTACCCTGGGACAAGGATATCGCATGTTCTGACAGACTTGCAAGCCCGGTAACCTTTGGCAGTATACAATGCGGGCATGGCCGTGTTTTTTGTCTGTCCAAAGGTCAAAACACAGGCAGTAACAAAGCATGGGCAGTTGGCCTTGATGCAAAGCGCGTTGTTTCGCACATGGCCGGCAATTTTGCACAGTCCTACCTGAGAAAAGTTCCGACACGGAAATGCCAAAGGGCAGGTAAGCCTGCAACTGAGGGTTCCATACTGACGAGCTTTGAGGTTGGTGATGCCACCCTTGCATACGAAGCAGGTGCTCCAGGCTGGTGCACGCCACACAGCACAGCCTGGCATGCCGAGCAGAGACACGACTGGTCAGGCGAAATGCCAGAAGTGAGCACTTTTACTAGCATGCCACCGCCGGCATGGCAACGTCCCCAACATGCAGTCTTCAGCAATGCATTGCCACTCGTGCTTGTCGTCGCCGACTGCCAGCTGCAACCAGGTCACCCCCGGCAGCCGCTGCGATCGACCAGGAGGTGCACCTCTCCTTCTATGTGGGGTATCACTAGCAGTAGCAAGTCTTTCAGCCTTGGCCAGAGACTGCTTTGCACGTCAGGCTCCTACCTTGGCATATGGGGACACACTTGCAGGGACCCTATTCACGCTGCTCTGCTATCTTCTGATGCCACAAGCGAACGTCTCACACCGACAGGTTTTGCAACCGGAAGATGATGCGGATCAGGCAGCGCCGATGGAACCTTGTCCGGAGGCAGTGCCAGAGGCAGTGCCAGCTCCCGCGGAGATGGCGGAGCAGCCCAGTTGCATATCCAGATCCAGCGAGTCCCCGCAGCCCCGCGAAGTGGCTGGAACGGGTCCACGAACTGAAAAGTCGGGTCACGGACGAATTTCCGCATCTGGTCTTCGACTTCGGCTCTGGCACAAACAGCCGCCGCCAACAGGAGGGATCAGCGAGGGCTTCGGCGTGCGCGTGCCTTCCCGTCTGCGCTGCCTGTAGCAGGATATGTTCCTCCTCGCAGAGCATCTCGAGCAAAACCGAAGGCATGTTTGCACTCCAAGTTTATGGGTAAGAAGCAGTTTCGGCCCGGCCCGTCCGGCCCGTCCGTCAGGCGCGCTCGTCTGCACCTGCAAAGAGGCTCGCGTGTCGACGAGACTGAGGGTCCTGCTGTTGGCGATGCGGCTAGGTCTGCGCCGTCAGTTGCTCCAGCTGATCCTCACTCTGTCACCAAGATGGTGGGTTGTAGAGCCGCAGCCTTGACTTGTCTTGTCATCATTTCGTCGTCATGCTCTCCTATTTTGCGTGAAGGTCTCCGTGACCGGTGATGGCTGGGGTGGCGGAACGGGAGAGTCCTCCCGATTGCAGTGGTCAGATCGGTCGCACTCCAGCTTCGTTTCGTGCAGGTACGAGGCCACAGTCGTGGACTCCGACGACCTTTCCTTGACGGTTATTTACAGAGACGATGACAAGAAATGGAAGGATCGCCGTGTTTCACATGGTCCTGCAAAACACAAACAGACTTCTTGCAGACTCTAGCGCCACAGGAGACCCACGTTCTGCGCCAACACTGCGATCTTCTTGACGCCCCTCAGGTTGTCTGAGATCACCAGCCTTGAAGGGAGAGAGAGTCTCTGTGCCGGGAAGTGGAGAGTTCAAGTCTTCTGTGACCAGGCTGAACCGGCCTCGCGACGAAGAACCATCTGAGGCTCTCCAGGCTGTACGTCAGAGCGGCCACAAGAGCTGCACGGCCCCAAGTTCAAAAAAAAGGACTAGGTTGCGCTGATGAAAGGAAAGGTTTGGGATACCGCTTTTTTCTTTGCACTTCCTGCTTCGTGGTCTTTCTAAGCTGCGGAGGTAAGCCGCGGCGTCACACCTGCACTTTGTTCACAGGCTATCACTCGAGATTGAATCCACATCTGCAAGCTAGTCGACACTCGCAGCAGCAGTCACAGGTTGCAGGCATCACGCTGATCTCTCGGATACTGGCTCAACGCAGCCCTGAGCCACTCACACGTAAGTCAGCAGCGCAAACCAAAGAAGCCAGCAGCAGTTGCTCTTGCCAGATTCGACTCCCACAGATGTCGTCCACTCGCACAGTGGCTCTAATGTGGTTGGCGGAATGCTTGGCACCGCTTATAGTCCCAGCTGTACTGTTTTTTCCACCTCGCAGCACTTCAGCGGCAGCCGTGAATGCTCTGAATAACATGTCTTGCCAAGCTCGAGGATCTCGAAGGGGTTGACGGAATTTGTCCAATTCTGCTCGGGTGCCTCCTCAAGGGGTTAGTGGATCGGATTAGACTGATTAGTCTGATGTGCAGCCCTTTGCTGACTTTCTGGGACTGGTTTCAGTTCCGGGAGCATAATCGACGCAGCCGTCGGGAAGCAGAACCGGCCATGGGTTCGCTGCGGCCGTGGAACCTTTTCGGCAGAACTTTGTACATAGCTTCGACGGAAGGCGTGGGCCCGTGGGCCAGGGCCATCCAGGGCACAGTTGAGAGTCGCTGATCTCGATGCACTCGGCAACTGTTTAGCAAACCGAGGCAAACAAAAGAAGTCTGGGGGGCCAGGATCGTATGAAAGTGTGATGCCGGGTCACTTACAATGATTGGAATCGTGTGTTTGTGGTTTTGACGATGTGATGCCGATCTGTTCTAGAAACGGTGTCGCACAGGGAAGCTCGCTTCTGGCATCGTTCCTTTTTGATGCTGAACTCCAAGAAAGTCATCAGTGATGCAAGTAGCCGTAGCGCAACCGTAGAGCACTGCACGCAAGCAACAATGGACACCAGGCATTCCAATGGAAGAAAAGGCACTGAGGTACTCGTAGAATGCATGTAGAACCAATGCAACGTCTTTTTCAGAGTACGGCCGCGGATTGCGTGCGAAGACCCTGCGAGCAGGTGGAGCGTTGAACAGCAACCTCGCCATCCAGTTGAGCCAAGCCAGAGCGAGACAGCAGGCCTGGTTCTCCAGCTCTGCATAGGTAACTTTGCTCGATCTCAATGCTCGTAGAGGCGCAAGAGGCCAGCCGCTTCAGCTCGCCCTTTGCTCGAAATTTGGCATACCTCCTGTGGCCGTCGTTCCCCAAGCAGTTCAATGCAGTGTGCACGAGTCGCAGAGGAGAGGGACTGAGCTGATGGCAGAAGCGCACTGAGGTTTTCCGCAGCGTGGGTCCTGCTTTGGGCAGCAAGGCGTCTCAAAGCGTGCAAGCCCTTCCCTGCTGTCGGGTGATTGCGCTTTGCTTTAAGCGCAGGTGGCGTTATCGAGATGCAGATCGACTTCGAGAGCTGGAATCAAAGCCAGGAGGCCCGACACACCCTGACCGCCCTGACGTCCAGCACGCGGCAAGGCACGTGTGCCGTGTGCCGAGGCGCAATACTGCTGGACCTCCTGGCCTGGCGGGTTACTGCGCATTTAGGCCCGTACCAGGCGGTTCTTCTTGTCTTGTTGCTGTTCTCGACTGAGCTGGACTGGGTTCGACTGTGCAGGGGCAGAGCTTAATCTCTGTCAGGTACCGAACTTTTCAAAGGCCAAGATGCACGAAGAACCACTGAAAATTCTCCAGGCAAGCAGCAGAGGTGTCGCTCGGTCCCTCCGCACATCCTCTCTGTCGCAGGATCCAGTCTTGTTGGACCACGAGAGAATGCGAGCTCTCAGCAGGCGCAGTGCATGAGAACGAACAGATCGTGCTGAGATTGCCGCGAGTTGTGGCAAAGCTCTGGCACAGGCTCGGTCAGCTGTCGCAAAGGACGGCAGCCTCTAATGAAAGCAGTGTGCTTCAGAGCAGCCTGAGCATGTCAGGCGCATGGCCGCGTTGAGCTTCTCGCCTCCGGGAATGCAGCAAGGCGGGCGGGCGGGTGTGTCAACAGTGTCAGTGACTCTCGGCCGTGCCTTCGAGCCAGCGGCAGGTTCGCCATTGGCGGCGATTGAGCCACTCCTTTTTGAAGCGTTCTACGAGGACAGCGGTCGTCTTGCGCGACACCGTGGTCCTTAGGGTCGTGACCGCCACGGCCTGAGGACTCTGCCAGTGCGACGAAAACTCCGGGCACCAGCTCGGACACGCACAGAGCTGCTGCAGCAAAAATCATCCTGGACGTGGTCGCGGCATGTCCGTCCCAGGAGCTTCTTTTGCTGCTTTGCTGGTGCTGTGGCATGGAGCCATGTGTCCGTAAGCAGGACCGGTCAGTTCCGGCCTGGGTTCTCAGTGGCCTGGTGAAGGCCCAGGGCATTCCTTGGCAGGTTGGCCCACAAGGAGCAGCAGCCAAGCGCACCGATGGATGGAGATTCCTTGCACATTCCTATTACTACATCCTACACCACTAGGAGAGGAGCTGCGTGCCACACTTCTTCTGCAGCTGTCAGATGCCAAGCCGCGTGAGGGAAGCAGGTAATGAGGACCAACCTAATGTAAGTTTTTATTTGACAGGAAGGTTCATGCTGAAGCTCAGTCTACCCGTGTCTACCCAAGGCTGCGAGCTCCTTCAAATGCTGCAGCTGCGGGTTCGCTGCCGGAGGCCGGACCGCGCAGGAACATGCGAGGAAGGACCTACAGCACATGGAGCTTTCAGAGTGGGACGTGTGACTGTGAGGTGCTGCAATACCTCGGCGATGCAGGCTCTGCGATTGCAGTGGGTAGTGAAGTCCGCAGGAATTCGACGATGTTGTGTCTGTAGGGAACATCGCGATTAGGCATAAAGAGAAAAGAGGACACAGCCTGGCCGCTGAAGGCCCACTGTCTACCGTGCCGTTGGCCACGTGAGCGATGTCGCCAAGCTGCTTTCAGCAAATGCGCCAGGCGTACCTGATGAGTGGTGAGACACATGACTTGCTGCGGAAGGGTGCCAGACTCGTCACGAAGCAATGCAGCTCGGCAGCAACCTGCTTTCCGTTGCACAACATGACTTGCTCACGCATGCCAGCAAGGTCCGGGTGCCGTGGAGCCAAAGACCAAGAGGCTCCAGAGTTGACAAGTTGAAGCGGGTTTCGATTGTGCTTTGGTCGCAGGGACAGAGATACGCCGACACTTCAGACGAAACGCGATGTGCGGAACTTCTGGACTTCGATCTTGCTCACAGCAGGCCAGAAAAAGCCAGAAAGCGGCACTCGAGCAAATCAGGTAGAAGTAAATCCGCGAGTCTCCGACTAGGATGGGCTTCTTTCCAGCATTGGACGGCAGTCTTCACGGCGCAGGCGATGTTGTGCAGCATGTGCACAGTGCCACGAGATGTAGTGCCAAGAATCTGAGTGGTGCTTTGAGCTGGAAGGCTGTCCTGCAGCTTTTAGCCGGTATTGGAAGTGCCAGTGCAGGCACCGACATACCCCTGAAAGCAACGCAGCACATTGAGCGAGCCAGGTGCGGCAGTACTGGAGGCGATCTGGACTGCCGAAGAACACATCATCCAAACAGAGTGGTACTGGGAGGCCTGGCCATGTGGCTTTGCCACGTTTTGCGTTTTCGCCTGGTAGTTGGCAGCTCTTCAGGGCGACTACAGCACGCCTGCTTCTGCGGCCATGACACTCGTCAACTGCGTGGCGCTAGCCTGGGAGCACGGCTCAGAGTTTTTCATGGCTTCATGTGGCGGTAAAGGAGAAGCTCCAACTGTAGCACTGTCTGCAAGGCTGCGCGCTTCGCCTGCATCTTGCCTTTTGCATTCTCGAGATTATTTAAAGATGATTATATGGATGCATATAGAACTTTCACGTGACAAGCGCGAAAAAGGGGCCGCTTGCGCATCGCTGTTCTCTGTTATAGTGGAGTTTACGACAATAGCCAAAGAATGCGAGCTGGAGACTGCTGCTGGCAGATTTGGCTTGCAGCGTAGTTCCCGGAGTCACTGCATGTCTTTCTCATTGGCCTAGGTACTTGGCCATTGTAGTATGGCAGCAAATGGCGACTATCAAAAGATGGAAGATGTGGCTTCCGGACCGCTGGAACCGCCATTTGCGCTATCGAGGCTGAATGATGACAAAGATGGGCTACTTAAGGGCTTGACAGATGCCCGAGTCGCTGAATTGGTTGAGCAGTACGGGCTGAATCAAGTGCCCGAAGACAAAGAGCCGCTATGGAAGATGTTTCTCAAACAGTTCACCGGCCCAATGCAAATCATGATTGAGTGTGCCGCATTGCTTTGTTTCCTGATCCACAACTGGCCTGATTTTACCATCATCATGATCCTTTTGGTGACCAATGGCGTGCTCGGGTTCATCGAAGAGAAAAACGCTCAAGCTTCTGTCGATGCCTTGAAGGCTGGACTAGAGAAGAAGATGCCCGTGAAGAGAAACGGCACGTTTGAGAGCATCCCGGTCGTTCAAGTGGTTCCCGGAGATGTGCTTTTCATGCGGGGCGGTGACATCGTGCCAGCGGATTGCTACTGGCTAGAAGGTGACCCTTGCCAGGTCGACGAGGCAGCCCTCACTGGCGAGTCCCTGCCAGTGAAAGTCCCCCGCAAGGATGATGAGGGGAAGCCTTTTTCTGGCCGGCAGATGTGGTCGGGATCCATTTTGAAGGTCGGTGAGTGCCAGGCAGTGGTCAGTCACACCGGTGTCAATACTATGATCGGGGAAGCTGCGAAGGCAATCCAAGAAGCTGGAGGCAAAGACATTGGCGTCTTTGAAGGGAAAATCATTGAAGCCGCACAAGTGCTCATTCTTATCACAGTCCTTGTTGTGGCATTCCTCTTCAATTTCATGTACTTTGCACAAGGTGTTCCCCTCGTGGAGGTGCTTGAGATGTCTCTTTCTCTGGTAATTGCATCGGTGCCTGTTGCCCTTCCTATGGTCATGAAAGTCACTTTATCTATCGGCGCGAAGGAGCTCGCAGATGAGGGTGGCATCGTGACGCACTTGACCGCATTGGAAGAGATCGCTTCGATGAAATGCCTTTGCTCAGACAAGACTGGGACACTCACCACTGCGCAGATGACTGTGTACTATGATGAAACTGCCAGGTCATACAGCGGGTTCTCGACGGAGCAGGTGCTGGAGTTTGCATCTTTGGCATCGAATGAAGCCAACAAAGACGATCCTATCGATGCAGCTGTTCTCCGGGCGTACTCAAAGATGAAAGGTGCTGCCACCGTGGAGGCAGCAATCGACAAGCGAAAACTCGAGTTTGCTTTGGACAAAGATGGTTTCATGGGCTTCAATCCTATCGTGAAGCGGACATGCGCTGCCGTCACAGCGTCAGATGGCACGAAATGGTTCTGTGCGAAGGGCATGGTCGACGTGATCTTGAAGACAAATCCGGATGACGAAGGCAAGCAGTGGACTGTTGCTGACTACGACTCCATGTCCAAGGAAGCTTCCAAGGCAGACGCTGACCTTGGGGTCTCTGGCTTCAAGACCCTAGGTGTTGCAGTCGCAAAGAACGGTGGCCCAATGCAATTTGCTGGTATTTTGCCCATCATGGATCCGCCCAGGCATGACACCAAAGAGACTATTCGCAAGATCAAAGAGGCACAGGTTGCCGTGAAAATGATCACGGGGGATCATCACAATATCGGCAAAGAGTTAGCCAGACAGATTGACCTCGGGACGGACATCAGAACTCCGGACTGCTTGCACCCCGCCAGCGAAGCCCGTGATTTCATTGTGCTTCAGGCTGATGGCTTTGCAAAGGTCAAGCCTCTGGACAAGCATGAGGTTGTGTCCGTACTACAGGACAAGGGGTTGGTGGTTGGCATGACGGGCGATGGCGTCAACGACGCTCCGGCATTGGCGAAGGCACAAGCAGGGCAACAGAGTTGTGCCTCCACACATACGGTTCATATGTGTGCCAACATTTGTGTATCCATCGGTATCTTTCTCTTTCCCTTTCAATTTCCCTTCCCCTTCCCTTTCGCTTCCTCTTCCTCTTCCGCTTTCTCGTTATCTTTCTCGTTCTCTTTCTCTCTCTTTTGCTTTCTCTGTCTCTGTACATATGTCTATGTGACAATGTGTATACCACAGTGACAGCATGAACAACAGTATGACAGAGTACGTAAACAGATACTTTTGAGATTTCAGTCGATGACATGTATGTGTATGTATGCATGCATGCCTGTGCGTACGTATGTGCGTAAGTATGTACGTATGTATTATCTATAAGTATTACATATGTATGTATGTATGTAAGCAGGTATGTATGCACGTGTGTATGTGCGTATGTATGCCTGTTTACATGTATATGTATATAGAAGATACACATGTATGTGTATGTATGTATATATATATATATATATGTATGCACATGTTATGTGCAGATATTTATATGTATATATATATATATATATACATATATATATATATATACTACACATACAACTAGGTACGTAAATCTTTCAGTCAGTCGGTCTGTCTGTCTGTCTGTCTGTCTGTGAAAACATGAATACGTAAATACGAGAAAGTATCAGAGAAGAAATACGTAGCTGATACAATGTATAGAGATGGGTACCTGTATCTTGATGTCTGTCTGCCGTCTGTCTGTCTGTCCATTTGGATACTTGGTATCTGATTATCTACTGCATTGTTTGTTTTCTATCCACTGACGTTGCTATCTGCCTTGCTGTGTAGCCGTCCGTCCATCTGTCTTTCTCTATCGTTTCCTGTCTGTCTCTATCTACCTCCATCTAAATCTATCTCTATCACCTACCGCAACTAGTTCGGTAGCTGGCTAGCTAGATAGCTAGCCAGCTAGCCAGCCAGCCAGCGAGAGAGCTAGCCCCACTGTATCTATTGGTATGTATATGTATATGCATGTTTGAGTACGTTTGTGCGTAGAAACAGCAAGTAGGTCGATAGAGAAACCTTCGTGCAAACATTTTAGTTTTGTATGCTATTTATTTATGACAGGCTGTGTCTTCAGTTGCAGAAGTTTCGCGGCTGCCAGGCACAAATTGGCATCGCGGTACACGGAGCCACTGACGCCGCGAAGTCTGCTGGTGATATAGTCTTGACACGAGACGGTCTCTCGCCAATCTACACAGCCATTCAGATCTCGAGACGGATCTTCAAACGGTTGAAATCATACGTAATTTATCGCATCTGCATTACAGTGCAAGTCGTGTTCTTCTTGGCCGCGCTGGCCATTTTCTTTGACCTCCGTTTCAAGGCTCTTTACATTATCTTGCTCGCGCTCTTCCATGACCTGCAGATTGTGACGATTGCTTACGACCACCAGATCGCCGGACATAAACCCGAGACACCCACTGTGCTGGGACTACTGCTGCAAAGTTACTCCATGGGCATTCTGATGTTTGCTCAAACGATGCTGCTGGTCTCTTGTGGCCACTACTTCCTCTCGGATAGATTTGCAGACGGTTACTTCGCAAGTGTGGACGCTACAGCGGCGGGTACCGAAATGGACAAGTACATGGAGACCACCATTTTCCTACAGATCTCCAACTCATCGGCAATTCTGATCTTCTCGGCACGCACAGTTGGATTCTTCTTTACAAGCATGCCGGCATGGCAATTGGCGTTGTCGACTGCGCTGGGGCAGGTCCTGATCAACGTGTGGTGCCTGTGGGCTCCTTCCGGCCTGGTAGACAAGCTGGAGCCCATGGACGTTTTAGGCATCTGGCTGTACGACATTGCTTGGCTTCTCCTACTGGATCTCGTGAAGATAGTTGCTGGTCGGCTCTGGGATAAGTACAAGCCTGCAGCTATTGATCGAAACCCTGCCTTGACGGCCCGTGACCGCAACAGTCGGCGCTTGTCCAACAACCTGCGCCCCTCATACATGCTGGCGCAAGTGGGAGATCAGAAGTCTGGGGTCGACGCACAACTGAGTCAGGTCCCCCTTCAGCAAAGGAACTCGCTTCGTTTATCCAGGACCTACAAGAAGTAGGCCTGAACAGTGCTACAAAGCAAGGTTTTAACGTTCAACAGCTTTTGCAGCCCCGTTCCTGAACCCTACAGCGGTCGACACATGCCTCCTGTACAGACCGGCTGTCGATCATGTTGTTGGTCGGCTGATCATCAGTGTCATCGATTCATCACCAGAGGGAAAGCAAGGCCGGGTTCCAGTGCCATGCTGACGCAGGGGATGGACATGCAGTGACGCCTGCCTCGGCGGAAGTCAGAACGTTTCCTGCCAGCTTTGCTCGCAGCTTCGCGTGCTTGGGGAGCGCAATGACGGACTTCAAGCCATTCACCGCCTACATTGTTGATGCTTGCAGGAGCGCGCGCCACCTGCTACCAAGTTCTTGTGATGCCGAGAGACGCAAACAACTCGCACGAAAGATTTGAGAGGACTGCTGGCGGCAAGCGAAACGGCCGGCTTTCAGGTCCCCACAGGGGGCACAGCGCAGAGCATGTACAGTGTACAGTAGCAGCAGCCTTTTTTTTTCTCTCTTTGCCACAGAGGCTACCATCCTGCAGAGCTCGGCGCGACGGTCTGCGATGCTCTCATCGAACGGACGAAGGTGAAGGCGGCCGAGGCGCGCCTGGGCGCGCCTTTACAGTTCGTCTCAGGACTTCCTTTGAATCTTCTGTTCGTGCTGCTTGCATCTGACATCTAGCCACAGACGTAAGATGCCCTTCCTAGTTGCCCTGGTTTTTATCAGCATCAATGGAGCCTGCCGCGCCAGATGCCATTGAGGTTTCGTTGGCTGCCAACTTCACGTCGAACCCGACGACCCCCACAACGTGAACAATGGAAAGACATGCATCCACACTTCGTTGCGCAACCTTGGAAAGGCCACACCTGGGAACACCTGCGTCCATGACACGTGCCTCATCTTTCGCTAAGAAACGCTTGTTGCTGCGGTCGCTTTGGTGCACCGCGTGTACTTGACATGCTTCTTCGCATCACTCACAATGCAGCGGACAAACCTAGAAACAGGCAAAGCCGACACCGACACAGCAAAACTACAAGACAAAGGTCACAAAGGTCATCAAACGGTATCTTCCTCCTCGGTTCTCTACAGGCTACAGCTCCGTTTTAGAAGGAACTCAAGCAAGAAACATAACCTGTTAGCGGATGCCGCATCTCGATAATTGTGCTGAACTGAAACCAATGTGCTGAAACCACTCTCAGAGAACGCTTCGGAGCATCCCGAGTTTCCCTGTTATGGCAGGTTGACCGCACGATGCCAAGAGTAAACGACCGTAGCTTGGTCTGAAGTCTAGACGCCTTTGTTGTGCGGTCTCGGATTTAGTTTTGTTCACCGCCCTTTGCCAAGTGTTCTTTCACTCCCAGCAGTGACTCGCCAAACCTGGGAACAAAATTGACATCCTTTGGCCCCATAGAAGAGGTATGTAGTCCGATTTTCGAAAGGCTGTTCATGATGACATCAGGTGGAAGACGTCATCTTCGGCTGTGTCAGCCAGGTTGGTGCGCAGGCCAGGTGCAGGTTGGCCGTGTGGCTGTTGCGGCACTGCGCAGAGCGATTGTCACGAGTCTGCGCACCAGTCTGGAAACATTGGGCGCGGTGTTGTGCTTTCCTCTCGACACTTGCCGGAGAGCGCCAGGGCCTCATGGACAGGCATGATGCATGCGATCTGCATCATCTCTTTCTGAGGCAAGTAGCAGGTAATTATTGTATGGCCGAAGGCTGCATGGGTTCCCATGGTCTGCCAGTGCAGGTCCCAGGCCAGTCCGTCGACAGGCAGTGCGGCTCCTCGCAGCAGGACCGGCTTCGATTGCCATCACTGAATTCTGGCTCCTGACAGCCTGCTTGTGTAGTCTTGGGACGAGCAGGCACAGCTTGCAGTGACAAGAAAAGCAATCAAAGCGGGTACATCCTAACCATCTCAGGGATCCTGTTTCTGTAGCTGTTCTCAGGATGTGGTTGGAATTTTCCCATGCAGCCTCAGCCGATCTCCAGCATGCTTTGCAGGCCATCCATGCAGCCGCGCAGGCGGTGATGAGTGGTGTGCACGACTGCTGCGGCCTGTCTCAATGGTTTGCGACCTTCGCTTCGAGACAGAGCTTCTGTGGGAGGGTCTTTTGCGCACCAAGGTATCGCCGGCGGTGTGGAGGTCATGCGCAAGTCTGAGAATGCCTGGCTGTGCATGCATGTGCATGCAAACTCTGGAAGACAGTCACCTAAACTGCGAAGGTCACAGGTTCCCATCGGTGCTTCTATCATTGATGGTCTGAAGGCCTTGCGTAAGCCTTAACGTTGCGATGCTGATCGTGCCGTTGAAGCCGAATGTGAGGCCGGGCACGGCAATCCCATGAGCGATGCCACCATGGAGAAGTATGCCGAGAAAATGAAGGCTGGGTCTTCTCGACATTGCTGCGTGCACTACAATGCTCCTGTCGGGCGGGGCCGATGCACAGCCCTTATGATCATACGGCTGGTCTCCTAACTAAGGTGACATGTTCTGCAGCAGGCGGATAAGTCACAGTATAGGCATCGCCGCACCTCCTTGTGCACAAGTCCCAAGTTCTAGCGGGAGCTGGCACAGCGATTTCCCTACGCAACGGTTGTTCGTAGTCCGCTGTTGCTTGGAATCTACCGGATAGGTCGCAGTTCTCAGGTGCATTTCCGTGAAGTCGTGGCGCAACGGCTTTTACTAGGTTTACTGACAGCCCAAGTCGCAGCAGTGCGATGCCTTTTATGGCTTTTTCTTCAATGCCTGGAGCAAATCCTAGCCGCTCGCCAGTCAATGTGGCCCCTCGGAACTCGATTCTCTCTCACGGCTGACATTGCATCGGTCCGGAAGTGTTCTGTGTCGGAGGCCTTCGAACAGTTTAACATGTCCTCGCAGGCACGCGCGATTGTGAGTGGAAAGCAGTGCATGACTCACTCTGAATTATACTGATGCTCTGGCAATGCCTGTTCAGGCTTTCTCTCAATTTGGAGGTGCAGAGCTTTTGGCGAAAAAGTATGGACTAAGCCGTGAGGCAGGGCAAGAGAGATCCATCATCATGCTAGACAGTGCTTGAGGGAGGACATCTGCACAGAGGTTGAGCATTGTCGGGCCGTTTTCTCCAGGATGTGGACAAATTCGCCGCCATCTCGCAGCAAAGAGCAGTGACATCTACGCAGGCTACACGACAGCACCATTACTCAAACCGGCTGCACACGAGCATTGGATGGGTCTAAGTTCTCATGGAATGTGTCTGCGTCAGAGTTAAGAGCGTCAGGCTGGCAAGTTTGCAGACGAGATCGTCCCTCTGCCAGTGAAGCGCGGCTAGGCAGCAAGCCGTAAATGCGGGTCCTCGAGGTAGACAGCACGGCCAAGAGTGAAGGACGACTTTTCAATCTGGTGACCTCTGACCTAACGTCTGCCACTGTCCAGTTTTTGAGGTAAAAGGTCAGTGTTCCAGCAAACTGGTCCTGCGCTCTTCGTCTCATCTCCGCCCTGGACACTTCCCAAACTCCGAAACAGCGCTTGAGAATGCTTGAGAAGTAAGGAAAGGAAGGGCAATCCGAGGGCATGCATACCCAGGCCTGATGTCCAATTCAGAGTTTTCTTTGGCGAGTTTGCAGAATAAGCGCAGGATGAGGGCATCAGGGAAGGCGTGACAGTTGAGAGCGTGGCAAAGCTGAAGGCAGGCTCAAGTAGCATGTGGCACGCCAGTGGCGGAAACATCAAGCATCTGCACAGGCCATGTTTCCGAACGGTGTCCTTACCCCTGCATCCTCGTCGCAAATCTGTCAGCGTCTTGGACACGGGGTCTTCAGTCTTTGTGTCTGCGGGACTCGTCTGTTCTGGAAGCTCAAAGTCTGACTGAAACGAGAGTGACCGGGAGCTGGAGCACGGGTCAAGGCGACGGTGCTGCTGCTGTATTGATTTGCAACGAGCCTGGTTCCCAGACATGCCGTGCACAGCTTACATTACCAACAAAGGTAAAAGTTCGATGTAGTTTCAACAAATCGCCGTGGCTCTTCCTTGTCACCAGACTGGTGTAGAGCCTTCTGGGGCTCGTCTCCCCCGTGTAGAACATGCGAGATCATGCGGGATGGATTGCTTTACTGAGCCGTCAGGCGTGGACTAGCAAAACTCGGTGTCCAGCCGTTGGCAAGGAGTGCCACGTCGCAGGATGTAGTGATGCTGAAAGAAGTTTCAGTGCGTTTGTCTGGGATATGTGCAGGATACATTCGTTGGCTCTCGCAGGGGCCACGGTGCACGATGAATGATGCGGCTGTGTCATCACGCTTCTAACATGCAAGTCCCCAGTCTTTCTTTGCCAAGAGCTTCTCTGGAGGCCGCTGCTGATCCCGTGATAATGCTGGAAGCGCCCGGCTCCTATGATGCCGCATGTGAAAAATGCGTATTGTCCGTGTTGTGTTTGGTAATGTTTGAAGCTTGGCATGCAGTGCAGCTGTGAGGCCGATCCCAGCAACGCAGAAAGCCTTGCAGAAGGCGTGGCATGTCTTTGAGACTTGACGTTCTCTGTACCGTCAGACCACCGCCAGACAGACACCACAGCACAGCAGACGACGGCTGTCCACGAGTCTGCAGTCTGTGGGCCTAGCTGCTCAGCTTGCGAACCCCGGATGAAAAACGTCATATGGATTCTGCTGGCAATCGCCTATGTGTGCTGTTCAGTAACACCCAACCTTGCCTCCACCACCTGCTAGCCTGCAGGACCCTGACAAGACCCACCTTGCACAACATAGACGCCATGACTGCCCTTGTCCTCGCACTGAAGTCGCGTTTGGTTTCTGTTGCTTTTGCAAGACCGCTAGGAGTCTGAGATTGCATGCGCTTTGCATGTCCACAGGCCAACATGAAGATTCAGGACGTGGACGTTTATGAGGCTCGGGACCCGCTGTAACTGTGCATCACCTTGGCTTTGTAAGACCGGGCCAGTCTTCTCAGGTCAACGAAGCCTTCGCATCGGTGCCGCTAGCGTGGTGTAAGGCAGGGGAAGAGCGAGCCGTTCTACCGTCCTGTGCACTTTCTGAGGCATGCAAGCGTGGTATTTTCGATTCGGGTGGGGCACGTCAAACTCAAGCTATGACGTGGGGCGAGTTTGAGCACCACCTCCCATTTTCATAATTTTGTGTGCCTCGGTAGCGGTGGAGTAAATTTAGCAACCTCCCTGATGTCTTGATGGCACCGCTTTTTGCGGCCCAAACAACGGCCTGCAAGATGTTTCAATCCGCGAGACAAGGGAGCCACAGCTGTTTCTGGCACGTCACTTCCTGGCTTCTGCTGCGCAGACTCAGCTGGAAGTTGTACAGTAGTACTGAAGCAGGTCAGGTTTCGATGAGGATCCGATGAGGGCTCGATCACGCAACACATGTCTCGGATTATCTGATTTCGTGTTCGGCGATCGTTCTGTTTTGGCCTCGCGCATCCAAAGGAGGTCTCTGGCTTTGTGCGTGGTTGCGGATGCAGGCGCTGGGTGCCGACTTCCAGAAGCTGAATGCCGGGGCCTCTTGTCACAGTCGCAAAAGCAAGGAGCTCCAGGAGTAATTACAAGGTCCGAGTACAGTAAAGTGACATATTTAGCGACACGATGCTATGCTCCTTTGAAGGTGAACGGGGGTGCCATGGCACTGGGCCATCCGCTTGGAGGCGCGGACGCCGGTGCACAATCGCTTGAGGAACTGAGTCGGCGATAGCCGCAGAGCTTCCGACATCTTCCGACAAGCAGACAACGAGGCTTTAGGCCAATGTATCCTCGATGGACAATCTCCAGGGGCACTGCCTGAACCTGTCAGACTTCGAGATACTTCGAGCCTGGCGGGTTAAATCTGAGCCCGATCGGTCTTGCTAAAGAAGCGAGTACATCTCCGCGTTCTGCAGGAACTGGTGCCAAGTTGATGACGACCCTGGTGCATGAATTGCGGCGTCGGCAGGCAAGGGTCGAGTGACGAAGGTTTCGAGATGCGGTGACTTGTTCAATCTTGTTCACTTGCCTTCGCCGCAGGGCCGATTTGGGCTGCTCGCCATCTGCGAGGGCGGTGGCACAGCCAATGCGACAGTCGCTAGTATCTTACGTGGGATGGGACGGAACACGCATTCGTCTCTGAAACGAACAAGAGCCAATGCGCAACAGTCCCTGTGAATGCTGAGATCGAGCTGCTGCCAGCTGCAAAACTTTAAGCTCGTGGGAGCCTCACATCTGGTGAGGGGAGGCGGATAACTCGCCGATCGTCACTGTGTATGTTGGAGCCGTGTAATCACGAGGGTGGTATCCGAAGTACGAGCCTCGCCTGTTAGGCAGTGAAGTCCTGGCGTCTGCAATCATGTCGTCACATGATTGCTTCCTCAACTGACTTGAGCTCTGTTGGACCTTCTTGGCCCAGCAGAGTGAACGCAGAATCAGGACTAGCCTATGCACCGTCTCTGCTCAGAAACTCCGTGCAGGCCAACCTGCTGTCCCAGCTCAGCTGAGCTCGAGATGGTCCGTGCGATTAGCGTAGTATGGAAAGGATGCCTCGCGTTCTCTAGGACTTTTGAATTTCTTGAGAAGCTTGGTGCCTCTTGCGACCCATGTTTTCCACTCTGCTTGGGAGTTCAGCGGTCGCAGAGGGATGCTGGATGAGCAACGTCTGTCGTCCGTGGCAGCACGTAGGTGTATAGACGTTGGACAGAGTCTGCAGTGGCGGATTCTCCGGGCGAGAGACAGACGCAATGCCCACATATCACGTTCACCTCGAACTGTCTGCATCCTATACAGCATGTAGCTGCCTGCACATCGCGTCAAGTTGTGGGTCAAGCTGGGAGGGTGGTGAAGGGTAGTGAATTGTTTGCCAACATGATCTTGGCACCTTTTTTGTCGAGGCTGGAAGCTGGAAGCTGCAGAGTTTTTGTACAGATCGATGTACCGACGTACCCGAGTGTTTCTGGTTGTCATACGCTGTGACAGGTTCATGTGTATGTGTGCTGGCTACGGAGCTCCAGCTGAGACGCCTGTGGACAAGCAAGTTCCACCTGCAAAGGCAAAGACAGGCCACCTTCGCTTTCTCGTGACAGCTTCGTGTGCCAACATTCAGTCGCATGAGTCAGAGATGCGAAGTGTTGCACGCTGTGAGGCCTTTCCGACCCAAAGGCACCGACGCTGCTTCAAAAGCAAAGCCGTCGAGAGGCTTGCGAAAGTGCTGCAGAAGCTGAAGCATTGCATTCGCGGATGTGTGCATGTGTGCACGTGCAATAGGTCCACATTGACAAGACGACGACCATCCCCCTGGAATTGTATTGGGAACTCATCCGGGCCGGCGAGCGGGCCAAGGAGAGGGGGCAGCATCAGCTGACGAAGGCGCAACACTGCCATCGGCGTCTTTTGCATCCTGCCACTTGTCTCAGCCTCTCTCTCTCTCTCTCACTCTCTCTCTCTCACTCTCTCTCTCTCTCTCTCTCTCTCTCTCTCGAGTTCGCTCCTGGCAGGGCACCAGGCACGTCGGCATGCACCTCATCATGAGTACTTGAATTGTGTCCTCCGCTTGTGCGAACCCCGTTGTCAAAAGTTTTGCATGCCAAAAAGTTTGTGCCACTGCTGCGTTCGCACTTACGGTCTCACCTAGACTAGCTCGCCATTGCGTTCTTGAGACTAGAGTTTTTCGGAGCCAGCCGGAGCGCTCCTCGAAGCCCCAAGCCCCCATCAAACAAGTTGCACCGGCTTGAAGGGAACCTCTCAGCCGAGATGGCATTTCCCCATGGTGGCGGAGAGTTGGGTCCGCGTTTTGTGGATTGAAAAGGCCATCCTTTCATCTTTGGACTTCACGATCTCTCCACCTGGTTTGGTTCCAACTGGTGTCAAATTTGGTACAACCGGCTCGGAACGTGGAAACTGAGCCGGCACAGCCTGCACTGCTTTAATTCGTCAACATACTCGACGCAAGCAAGACGTCGCGCACAACTGCGCTTGCTGTTCGAGGGTCGTCGCCAACGTGACAACACGGCAACAAGACTGGGATTCAGACAGTCTTTTCGCTTGCAGTGGCAAGTTTGCAGCGTGATCCTTGCACAGTTGCGTGTCTCACCAATTCAAGCAGTGCTGAGACACCATCTTCCTGAAGAATGCTCAACGGGTCAAGCGCAGCCGTCAATGGAATCTTAGCAAATCGAATCGTTGATAGTAGGATGCCTTCGGTGCAAGAACGGCAGAGTGTCAGATTCAGGAACTGGAGGCCTCATTGCAGAACTGCGCAAGTTGGATACATGTGTAAATCGCTGTGCTGAGTATTCAAGTGTTCCACGGTCAGCAGTTCATTGCCCTTTGATCACGGCAGCGACACGAGGCAGCAGTTGGAGAATGTTGCAAGCATTCCCTGGTGCTCAAGAGCCAGGACGGGCTGCAGCGAATGGAGCTAAAGTGCTCAGATGCCGTCTTCCGATCGAGACGATGATGAACTCTCGGATTCTGCTCGTGCTGCACTTCGAATTCAGCAAGAAATCGAGGGCGGCGTCTCCGACGAAGCTCCACGCAAAACTTCATCTCGCTCCTCGGGGAATGGGCGAACACACGGAGCTGTCACTGGCATTGCTCTCGGCGAGTATGCAGACTCACCGAAAGCCTCTAAAGCCTCCAAAGCCTCCAAAGAAGGGGTGCAGATCCGAGCAAAGGGCAGCAAGGTGCCTTTTCAAAGGGGCTCGGGGGCTCACGAGTGCGAGACTCACAGAGAGAGCGTCTGCTCAGATGTCTCGAGCAGGCTGGCCTCTTCAAGGAGAGCCTGGAGTCCCTGGCCTACCGCGAGGATTCTGATCACGAGGTGGAGTCACAGAGACGAGCAGACACACCTGTATCTTCAGATTTGCTTGGGCAGTGGTCAGGTGAACCCGGAAGCTCCGGCTGGAAGCTTTCGGAAGAAGGATCTTCAACAGGAGGAGCGCGACAGAAGCAAGAAAGCGCGCGTGGGGTTGGATGGGAAGCTCTACCAATTTATCGATGCTCCAAGCGATGATGAAGAGCATCAAGCTTCAGACGCCAACGAAGGTGCTGTCGATGATAGTGTGCAGTTGCCGTCGTTAGTAGTCTTGCAATCAGTTTGTGTAGAGGCAAGCAGAAGACGAAGAAGAAGACAGATACGAAGAAAGAGAAGAAGGCGAAAAAGGTGCGGGTGCATGTGAGCTCGAGCCGCAAGTAGGACTTGTCAGGTAGTTGCAAAGCAGACAGATTACAGGACAGGATAGGGGACAAGTCATTTCATCGCTGAACTGTTGCACAGGACCCCAAGAAGAAGAAAAAGAAGAAACACAAGAAGAAAGTCGCAACCTCAGGATTTACACTTCAGCTGCATTTCGTATTTGGATGACTTCTAAATATGTCACACTTCCTCGGTATCTGCACTTTGTCCAAAAAGCGCATACCGAGTCAAAGAAGCACAAGGGCCCGGCCCTCGGCGATGTGACGTGAACATCTTCAGCAAGCAGTTGCCCTCTGAAAATCTCCTTGTGCCGTTTTTTGAGACTCTTCGAGCTCATCCTCAAGCTCTTAGAAGATCAACGCCGCCTCCTGGTTTGAAGATCATCATACCTCTGACAAAACTGGTCGTCGCTGCCATGACGCTTGACTGCCCCTCTAGATGCAGCAATTTTCAGCTTCCAGCAATCTCAGGATTCGACAGTCTGGAGATGTGTGCACCGGCTACGTGCAGGAGAATCTCTTCATGCATCGCAGCAGAAGCAAGGCCGGCCTTGCGGCGTTCCAACGTGACATGAATCCTTTCCTAACTTCTCCATGAATACACATGTGTACGGTACGTATGTGTGTGGGACACTGCTGAACATGCTGAGAAGACCTAACCATTCATCTAGTTCTCGCGGTGCGGCGCTTTTGCTGCTAGCAGCACTAACAAAGCTATCGGGCTTGAGGGGATGGAGTCCCTGACGAGCGTCTTTGAACCTGCAAAAAGTCGCGCCGCGCCACGGATGTTGGATCGGCGACATCACATATCATGCGCCTGCGAATCGACATCAAAACTACAGTATTGTGCGCTTGTTCCAGTATTTGAGTAGCAGTTCCTGCGACGCATCATGTAACTGTTGGTGTGATCATGGCTCCGAGCCCTGGTTCTATGAATTCCGGCATCAAGTGTTCGAAGGGATGTTAACAAGATGTGGCAAACGCAAAGCTTTTGTGGAGGCCATGCTGAAGCAGCACAGGCACCGGTGGAGCCGCGATACCCATGATCATGGCTGGCGAGAAGTGAGAAAGGGTGCCTGCGCACCAGCACTCTCCCGCCGGGCTTCTGTCAGTCTCTCTCGCATGAACGCGGTGGCATCGGATTTGACAGATGTCGTTTACCAAAAAGGAGTTCTGCGATCTGCCCGGAATCTGCGCTTAGCTTGGTGGCTGCTGGCGAACTTCGGCCGGATGTCGAGCTTGAAAGTTGAAATCTTTGCAATAGCTGGCTCGACAGCTGTTCCAGCCAGCTTCTGCTTAGAGCTCAGGAACACAAGTTGCCGAAGAGGACATATACGCCTTGTCGCCAAAGGCATTCTGTTCCCAACGTAGGCCCCAGACTTGGCCCGCTGGGATACGACGCACACCTTCCGGGCCCCTTCATCCGAGAAATCCTGTTACCTATGCAGGTCCGCGGCCCGGCTTGGGCTCAAAAGCAGCGTTGTCCCAGACTGTGCCTTGCAGGTCCAAGCTCAGAATGTGCGAATTGGCATGTCGCCAACTCGTTCGGATGTCCAGTGCCGGGTGGATAAGATTGCCCTTGCATGCCAAGGCCTGCTGGAGTGCCAGTTTCCCGTGCTCGCACTGCGCAGGTGCGATCATTGCCTGAGGCTCAGGTATCACCGGTGCCCGGTGCTGCTTGATTTGGTGAGTTTTCAAGTCGCCAGGTCTCCAGCACTGACTGCCCGAACAAGCGTACCTTCGGCTTTTCTAAGCGCCTGCATGCACGAGAGGGTCATGTCATGCCACCTCAAAGACAGGTTACGCTTGGACCAGTGCGGATTATGTCGCCGCCGCGGCCTCATGCGGCCAAACTTAGCAGAACTTTCCGAGTCCTCACCCCATGGAGAGCTGCTCTCTGAGGCACGCATCACATGTTCCGTTATCCCCACAGCCATCGCCAATCAAGCCGATTGCAGCGCCAAGACTGACACTTGCCTCGAATATGTTCGAGGAGCTACCGAAACGAGAGCGTGGAAACTTCGGCAATGGTTCAATGCCGACGCGGTTGCGTTGTTGCCTTCAGAGCCTGCAATGTTGAGATGTCGATGCAAAGATCGCATGCGTCGGATCCAGCCTGTAGCAGTTGAAGCCTAACGCAAGGCACAAGCACAGATCTAAGGAGCGTGCAGCAGCCAGTCACATTGTTGCCACGCAGCGAATTGACAGCGTGGTTGTCTGCTGTTGCGGCCTCAGCACAAGATACCGCTATATGTTGCACAGTTCAAACCTGCAGCTAGATTCAGGCGCGAAATTTTGTTATTAACACAGACTTCGATGTGGGACCGTTGCTCGTCATGCCGGCATGAAATTGGATTGCGTCTGCTTGGTGTGTGCAGTGAGAGTATGTATATACGTAGTTTTAGCTTGATAGATGGACGGGTCGGTAAATAGGTCGGTAGGAGGTTTTTCGCGATGGATAGCGATTAGTCAGAAGTGGCCATTATCACCATGCTAGATGTTGCACTGCGGCCAGGCGGACCGGAAGAGAAGTATCACGGAGCTGATGAACGTTATGAAGGCTGGAAGAAGCCACAGTCTTGCGTTTTCAGAAGTCTGGCGAAGCCTTCACGCTACAGATTGGTCGCTGTGGTCGCTGCTGTCTGTCTATGTGCATGCAGCTCATGTTGCTCAGGCAAACAGCGGTGGAAAGGGAACCATACAGGCCGATGGTATCAATCGCAGTGGCGACTTGCCACATGTGTGGTTTCCTTGAGGCACTGGGAGACAAAATTATCTTGAGCAAACTGTTGGAGAATCTTGGTGTTCCGCAGATGCCAGTGCTGGGGCCCCAGCATCCTGCAGCTCTTTGCATGTGCGTCCAAGTCTCGCGTGCGTACGGGAGCACGAGGCTGCTCTCTACGTACACCAAAGTGAACAAGGCAGAGGTGAGCTGGCAACAGTTCAACACTTCGGAATGTGTCTACACGTTTGATTCTGCGTGTACACTGTAAGGTCGAAAAACTTGTTGAAACCTGGACACAGAGCAGTGATCCGGATGCCTACGACGTCGTCGTCAAGCCGTTGCGGCCCAGCTTTCCCTGCTGAATATCGAGCTTCAAACGTGCTTGGTGTAGTTTGATGCGGACTGTCTGTCAAGGACTCATCTTAGCAGCGCAACGGGTGCTGTGATAATGTCAAAGCCCAAGTGGGAAAAGGCCTTCGGAAGTGGACGGAAGTTCTGCCTCCGCAGCTGGAGTCAGTTGCCTGCGCAGGAGCAGTGGAGTGCTCAGAAGCTCATTGAGCACATGGAGACTTTCTTAGAGAAGAAGGCAGCCGACAGCGAGAGCGAGGTGCGATGGCTCAGACACCGCGAGATGTAAACAGATGTCGTATTTGCCTGTCGAAAGCATCATCCGACCAAAGCACTATGTCACTATGTCCACCCCTAGCGAGCGCAATACCCATGGCCATCTCAATTGTGCACGGGAGACCACGACGTCTGCATGCTCTGTGCATGCTCGAGGGCTGCCAGGTTCGTAAACAGTACATCCCTCGAAACCAAAGGGAAGCAGGGGCCCAACTCCAACCACTCTGCCCAACAATTGCCTGCCCTAGTACGCACAAGCGGTTGCGAGGTAAGAGGCGGCAGCAGCCAACGCTCTCAACGAAAGCACATGTTTTGTGCCTCCCACATCCTTCGGGCAAGTTGGACTCTCCGACTAGATTCGTTGCTCCACCGCTTCGCTCGCAAATTAACTAGCCAATGATTCCTTGCTCAAACCAAGAACATGCTGTGCAGCTGACCATGAGAGCTACCACTCGGGGTACAAGAAGGTGTCTGTAGCAATGGCACAGTTGGCTGCGGTGGCAGGAACATGCTTTGTTGCGGAAGCGGTGTGGATATCGGGGTTTCAGAGGATGGATTGCTTAAGACTTGCGGGTATTCTCTACCATGCTTCAGGAGCCTTTTCCATGAGCATGTTCTGGGAAGTGACGTATAGACCGAGCTGTGACCAAGCTGTAGCAGAGATGTAACGGAGCTGGACCAGAGCACCGGAGCTGTAACGAAGCTGTAGCGAGATGTAGCGGGAGCTCTAGACTTCGGCATCCTGCAGCAGTTTTTTGCTACACATTGGTGCAGCTGCTGAACGTGGGCAGCAATAAATACTTTTCGTGCTTCCATGTACATGGCCGACATTCGATGATGTAAGTTATCGTCTCGGCAGTCGGTCCGCTCACCACAGGTGTCGAAGCAAAGTCTAACTTTGCAGATTGGCGTTTGGGTGCATCTCGTCGATGCATCCATGATGCTTCGCACAGATTTCTTGGTCATGATTCGTGCCGGATGCTTGTAGGAGCCCACATGTGCCATCTCACAGTCAGACCTTGCGCTTGTAAGCGCTGCTGCTGCCGCAGCTCGTGGGCACAGAGCCCTCACCGTCGGATGATGTCGCATGTCGAACGGTCGCCGGTCAGTGTGCTTGTTGTCGAAAAGGTCCGGCATGATGACAAATACCCTCAGTTTGGGAAGGCTCTCAAGTCGCTTGTTCCTGGTTTTGTTATCCAGCCGCAGGGCCCCGAGAACCTTCCAAGAGGCTGTCCGCAAGTGGTTCAGAGCATGCGCTGCTAAGGCGATACCGCTCGTCGGTCGGCTTCAATTTTCCGCTGGAGCTGCGAGTTGTAACTATCTGGGGCAAGGCGCGACCCCATGCGGAACAGGTGAATTTGTCGTTGACTAATGGGAGGGTTCCATAATTCACTGGGCCTGTACAGCTGATTTTTGTCACACCTAGCAAGTTGCTGTTGACAAACGCACATTACTTGCAGGCACGCGTGGGAATTTGGTGGTTAGGAGCTCAGCGAATGTTTGCCAAACTGCTGCCGGCGATCCGATTTGACTTCAGGTGGGGCCGCGTTGCAGATCCGAAAGGGAAGCGAACCACTTGGTTGGTTTGGCCCTTGTGTCTCCAGTGCATGTGCCGTTTCAAGACATGTTCATGTTCTTTTAAAATCTGCCAGCTTGAAGGACAGTCGGCTGCTGTAGGAATGTTGCGACACATGTCCGACCCACCTTCGAGGTGCGGGTACCGAGAATTGCTGGTCAACTTTCAGACGATGATGGCTGGGAGGCATGGGGCCCCGGGTGAGGGTGGGAGCAAGGTTTCATGCATAGGTCCTAGGTGATGACTCACAAACGGAGAGCTGGATGCGGCCTTGGTCGTGCTCCACAACATTCGTGCACCAACATCACCGGAGTTACGTTGCCTGATGGGTTGCACGATGAGGGCCTTGGCATAGCAGCTTCCGCAATCATCTGGTCTGGAGTAGACTTCTTCTTGCTCTCGTAAGGCCAAAATAAGCAGCTCCGCGAATTGAGAGTTGACTTTGGACACTGCGACGATCGATCGACCGTATGAAATTCGACATCGATTCTGTCGGACAGCGAGTGACAGCATGGCAAATGGAGGCATGGAAGCGAAACCGATGCTTGCCAGACTTCATCAGGTGATCCACGAGCACGGAGGTCAAAACCGTGGCTTCGAGGCACTCGCTTCAACCAGATCTCTTTCGACTGTTTACCAACCCATGTCGCAGGTGTCGCTGAAGCTCTTTCGCGAAGCGATGCCGGCCATGCCTTGACCTCACAGACCCATTGAGCGGTACTGTCATCATACGTCTGGGCGTGTGTTTGCTTGATGAGTACTCGATGCTTGCTTGCCTACGCTCGCAGACACACTTTGGAACGAAGAAGGAAGCGCCAAGCAAAGCTCCTACTAGTAGAAGCCTTGTTGCGCCTTTCTGCTTGGGATTCCTCTAAGCATGCTCTCCCCCAAACGTTGCATCTTCTCTCCTTATCCCTGACGGCCCTAGCATGCGTCGAAGCAGTAGCTGTGGTCCAGCAGGTCGGCTGCAGCTGAGAATATTGCCACAGCTGTCGGCGCACCATTCTTGCGCAGAAGTCCCAGAGGTGGTGCGAGTGACAAGGCTGTGCTTTGTGTTGGCATGGTGACGATCGCAAACATGAGGTTCCGACTTCTTTGTCGGCAGCGAAGAGTTGCAAACCCAGCGTATGAAAGCTGAACATGATGTCGTGCCACGGGACCTGTGCCATTCAGAAATTCCCCCCGCACACACGCACACACATATCGTGAGGTGGGGAGTTCGCTTGAATGAAGTTGCTTATGGAAGCGGCAAGAAGCTCAGAGCACGGTTGAAGAAAGCCATGAAGAGACTTTGCTGTCCAGGGGTGGACTACAAGCGTCGCCTCCCTGGTGGCACCTCAAAGCAAACTCGCGGTGGTACTTGGGTCGGTGGGCCTGGGCCTGATTCAGAGGAGAGAAGAAGCTGACTGAGACCTCCAGAAAAAAGGGGGTGCTTTCTGTTTCGTTCCTGTCAAGGCTGGTTGACGACGGCCCAGCCATTGCAGAGATCATTCAGGCTCTCGGCTCTTCGGGCTTCCGCACAGACGTCAGCATCTTTCAAGATGGCTCAGGAGGGCTTCAGGCTTTGCCAGCGTAGACCGCCTGCAGAGTTTCTGAAAGTGTCGGACTCCAAGCAGCGGAATTCAAGCCCTCGAGCGACGAAGGAGGTCTAGGCAGGGTCGGGTGGGCTGCAGTGATTGCGAGAAGCTCAGGCTGGGAGCACGGACAGCGCTCTACGAGGCTTTTCTCAATCTCAGTTGTATTTAGTTGTAGGGCGAAGCCCTTCGAAGCAGGCACCCACAAGAGGGAGATCTCCAGACTCACGGCCAGCGGAGCCGCTCATGAAGGTCGAGGCTGTCCTTTGTCCGGTCAACACGTCTTCTCATGTCTGATCTTCAGTCTCATCCTGCCGTCGGCAAGGCCGTTCCACAAGAGAAGCGCTCAAGACAACTTCCGGATGATGCAGTGCCTCCCGCGCAAACATATCATGCAACCAGTGGCGCAAGGTTTCTCGACGGGTCGTATTGTGTTAATCGGAGGGCTCGCAACGGCAAGTCGTAACTGTACCGCAGCCGTTCGACTTAGGCGCATCCGTTCCGCAATCTGACGGTGTGCTAGCCTTTTCTTTAGTCTGTCACGGCTTGATGCCTTCTTCTTCTGACTCGTCCCGCTCCCGTCCTCGCCGACGGCGTAGGGCCCGGCGGTCCTCGAGTACATCTTCCTCATCTTCGAGGCTGTTTTTTCTGCTTAACTTTGCTGCCTCTTGACCCTTTCCGTCAGGCGGCCCCGGTCCCGCCTCTCCGCCAAGAGGCCGACCCCGCTGTTTTCCACTTCCCGCCTTGGCCCATATCTGGCTAAGGTCCTTCGGTGCTCAGCTCCGTTCCATCATGTATGGTCCCCAGCTGCATGCACCCTAATTGTTAGCTTCTCGTTGGCTCTTCTCAGGCCTGACCCGGCTTCTGGTCCGCCGGTCTCGCCCCCGAAGGCCGGCTTGCAAGCTGTTTCCGGTCCTGCTTTAGCTCTGGCTGGTTGTCTCGCCGTGCTCGAGCTACCCCTGCCTCCTGCCGCAGCCGCTTTTAGCTTCTAACGCTTTCTGCCTTCTCTGCCTTTCGCCCTTGCTAATCATGGCCCGCTTTGGTGGACACGCTCTCCGCGACTTGGCCCGCGGCGTGGTGGGAGCTGCCGTTGGCATCCGGTCCGACGTCGACCCGACTCCGGCCGATGTCGAGGCCCAGGCCGTCCCAACGGAGACCCCGGCACAGGACACTACCGTGGCTCCGGACCCGGCCCCCTCCGTGGATCCACCTGCCACCCCGTCCCAGCCCCCGGCCAAGCGTGGTGCCGATTTTCTCGCGCCCCAAAAGCAGCCTCCCAGCCACCCCCCTACGACTGGTGGCCTGCCCGCTGCTCCCGCCCAACCCCCTAAGAAGAAAGCCAGCTTTCCTCCGGCCCGGCCTTCCACCCCCTCTTTCCCCCCCCGCCAAGCCGGCGGCTGCTCCATCCGAAGCGGCTCCCAAGGCTCCTGCGGCAACTGCCAAGGCTGCTCCGCCGCCCCTCGAGATGGACCTGTCCGTTCTTTGCACTCTGGACGATGATGCCATCTACCGGTCCCTGGCCGACTTGCCACCGTCCCAGGTGACTCGACTGCTTTGTTTGATCGCGGAGGTCGCCCAGGACGTCACCTATGCCATGGGCAACCTGGGGCAGCTTGACGTCGAGGTTCCGGTCGCGCACATGTCCCAGACCGGCCCGCCTCCGAACCGAGGACGCTACCCGCAGACTACGCGTGGTGACCTCGCACCGGTGCCGGCCGGTCCGCGCTTTCCGGACCAACAGGCAGCTGACGCCATCCATGCCGGTCTGGACCAGAACGATGGCACCAGGCCCGCCGATGGCAACTCGGCCCAGCCGACCCCCCCCGGTGCTGGTGGTGATTCCGGTGGCCTCCGTGTCCTGCCCGGTTTCGCCCGCCCGCGCCAGGCCCTCCTTACGGACACATCGGCCATCGACCCGAATGCGCCCCTGGTCCACTCTGATCCCAACCGCCCCGGCTGCACTCCGGTCTTTGTGGATCGGGGCCAACTCACCCCGCGCCGGGCCAATACCGGCCCCTGGACTATCAGCGAAGGCTGGGAGCGCCTGAGCATTTTCCTGCCCGAGACGCCCGGCCCGTTCATCCGCACGGACTCCTGGCCCTGGCCCGACCTCTTTTGCTTTGAGGAGCAGGACTTGCCAAGCTGGGCTCCTCTTCAGGAGCCTCCATCGGTTTTGTCTCACCTGCACATTCGCGGCTACTGCTCGCATGATTGTCCGGCCCGGGGCCCGCATTGCCTCCGCATTTGCCTCCGGCCCGTGATGTTGCATTCCCGGACCGATCACACCGGGCACAAATGCCCTTACTGTATCCAGGACGGGTACTAGGCACCTGATCCGGACCGCCCCGCGTTCCCCGTGTTTTTTATGGCCCATATTGCAACTAGTCTCCTAAGATCATTGTGTTGGGGTGGTCCGCTAGGCCCGGTGCTATGCACTTTTCTGCTTCTCGCGGCCGGCCTGATCCGGCCCCGCTGCGGCGATGCCTAAAAAGTTGTGGTTCCCCGCCTTGCTGCACCTGCCTGCTGCTTTCAGAGACATGTTGCTTTTGTTTTTTCCTGCCGCCAGGCCAACATCGAGCTGGAGACCATCGAGGATGCGCCGGTCTCTTTCTTGCGCGTTGTTCCGCTATTTGTTGCTTACCCTGCCCGGCCAGGTACCTGTGCATCCGCCGGTGGCCCCTGCGGGCAACCCGGCCTTGGCATCTGACCTTGGTTCCTTGCTTCACGGCTTTCCTTTGCAGCCCTCCGCTGCCGCTCCTCTGATCACACCGCCCCGCCCGCAGCGGTTGGATTTTTTGGGCGACACCTCCCCGCGTCAATGCGATTCTCCGGCCTCGGCCCCTGGGCCCTCGGCACCGCCTCATTCCAGCCCTTCTTCGGCATCCTCTACATCCTTTCAGGTCGTGCCGGTCCCTACTGCTCACCCGGTCGGTCCTCCCTTACCTGGACTTGCATCCTTGCTTGTGCCTCGCCTTGGGCTGGCCTTGCCCTGCCTGTCCCCTGCCTCTTTGTCAGACCTGGCTGCTCGCCCCCGGCCCGCTCGGCCTCGGCCTGCCCCCTTTCCCTTGTTCCGGCCTCTTCGCTGCCCGGCTTTGCGTCCTGCACGTTCGGCTCCTACGTTTCCATTGGGCCCACCACTTCTGTCCTGCCCCCGGGTGCCTCGCCTGCCCCGTGACCCATTGGCGTACCCCCGGGGTATTTCTGCCTCATCTCCGGATACGCGGCCCTCTGTGATTCCCCCGGCGCCCTTCGTGCATTCTGGCTTTTTGCCACTGGCTACTGATGCCTCCGATTCCTCCTCTATGGAATCCACAACTGCTCGCGCCTTGGCACATTTCCGCAACATGTTTTGCGACTTTGTTCGGGAGCTTGGCGACCGCTGCACCCTGTTTTTGCATACCAAGCTGGTACCCGCGCCTCGGGAACTCCAAGCACGTGCCATCGCGAAAAATGCCCCCAGCACTTTGCAGCTTTACTTGCGCTCCTGGTCTGCCTGGGTCCGGCACTGTATCCTTTCTGGGATTGATCCTGCCGACCCGCCGCCCGGTGCACTCCCGTCCTGGCTTCAGTTGACTTCCGCCCCTTCTGGCCTCTCTACCACCAGTTTCAAGGCCTTGAGTTGGATGGCCAAGGTGGCGGGTTTGCCATCTATACAGGTACAGTTGCACACTCCGCTCTGCTCCGCGTTTCTCTCCTCGACCGGCCCGGTGGAAAAGCGTGAAGCATTGCCTCTTTCCGTGTCCTTTGTCGTCTGGCTCGAACGGTCCGTCATGGATCCCACGACTCTGCTTGCCGAGGTCCTGCTTCGGGGGTCGGTCCTGTGCCTGATTTGGTCGTCTCTTCGTTGGAACGACGGCCTTTGGTCTCCCCCGTCCCGGGTGATACTGCAATCCGGCTCCACTGCCCTGACCGGTGTCGCCGCCCGCACTAAAAGCTGCCGGGCCAACATGCCGTGGGGTTGCCAGCTCTACGGGTTGACGGGCTCGCCGTCCGCTTGTTGGGGCATATCCTGGCTTAACGCCCTTCAGCAGTGCCTGTCCGACACCAAACGCATGTTCCCGGACCGCACGGTGGATTTCTTGCTTCCGGTCCTCGGGCCTGACCCTGCCTCTCCGGTGCCTTGCACCGGTCCCGCGCCATGCCCTGGCTCCGGGCCCTCCTGCAAGAACACTGGCACCTGCACTCCCCCGAGGCCTGCCCGCCTGAGCACTCCATGTATGGGGTTCACAGCTGCAAGGCCACTGTCCTATCCTGGGCCAGGCAGCTTAACCTTGACCCTGAGCTTCGCCGTCTGCAAGGCCATCACCGTCCGTCCTCCATGGAAGGCTCCGTTCGGGTCTATAGCCGAGACGATATAGGCCCAATGTTATCGTTGCAGGCTGAGGTCATTAACCGAATCCGGTCCGGTTACCGCCCCCTTCAGCCAGTCGGCCGCGGTTTTAGCAAACCATTGCCTGACTTTCGGGTGTCCTTGCCGCCACCTGATAGCAACATGGGTGGCATGGCACCTCGGGAACGCTCTGGCCGATCGCGCTCCCCCCGGCGCCGTCCGGAGCCGGATGAAGAGGAAGTGGAAAGCACTGACCTCTCCGATGACAGCTCCGACTCCGAACAATCCGGGGCCTCGGGTTCGGACGATGACTTTGCCAAGCCTCGGCCCCCTCGCTCCCAACAGCGAGAGCCCAGCATGAATGGATTTCTGCATAACCCTCGCAGCAACGTCTTGCACCGTCCCGTTCCGTGCCCGCCCGACACTGCAAAGTCGGTACGCGTGTCTCTGCTGGGCCTGGAACCATTTTGGGTGAAACCGGCCTGTGGGGCCTCTGTTGGTCAGCTCTGCTCTGAGGCATGGTGCTCCGCCCCGCCTGCGGGTGCCCAGCTCTGCCTCCGCCGCGCCTGCCAGACCTGATCTCCCGCCCCGCTGTGAAGAAAATGCATACGCATGTGCCAGCTCGTGCCAGTTCCATGCGCCTGTGCTCACACTTGCTTGCACTGTCTTTCTTCCGCAGCCGTTTTCTGTTTCAGCCAGCCCCGCCCCAACCCCCCTTTATTGTCGCCATCTTCCGCCATGGCTTCTGATGGTTATCCGTCGACTGGGCCTGGGGACCGTCCGGTTCGAGCGGCCTGGGACCGTGATGGCGCGGTTCTCCTGCCGTCTGCTCCGGAACTGCAAGACCTGGAAGATTTTACCGACCAGCAACTCCTTGACCTCTTGCGCCGCTGCTCGGTCAGCTTCCTGGCCCGACTGGTCCGTCTCTGTGGGAGCATCCTGCGACCGCCCCGGGTCGTGATCTACTGCCAACTGCCATGTGTCAATCCGGAATGTCCACAAGTGTGTGGCCGTCAGGTGGATCCGACCCGCAGACGCCAGCATCAGAATCACGCGTGCCGCGTATGCCACCGCTTCGGATGGTAGCTCAGCGGCTGCATACCAGGGGACTGGCCGGAGGCCGCCGGGCCCCCCCATATTACTCCGCACCTGGACGGTGCTATTCACCGGCGTGGACGGTCGGTGGGGAAAAAAACCTGGACTCGGCCCTGCTCCCGTGTTTGCTGGGATTGCCTGCCTCTGTCCGCTTCTTACTGCCTCCGTCCCGCTGCCATTTTCAGGCTCTTAGGATCAGGGTAGGCCGTCAGCTTGGACTTTTCCTGTGTCATCCTGGACTTTTTGCTCCTCCGACATGTCTAGTTCTGGCACACCCGCCTTTGACGATCCTGCTGCGTTGGTTGCCCTGCTCCGGCAATGGTCTGCTCCTGATGAACTTCTGGAGGTCCTGACTGTCAAGGGTTTCAAGACCATCGCGACCATTGCCTATGCTATCCCTCCGGATGGCTCCCCTGACGACTGGATTCGCGTCTTGTGGCCTCCGGCAGACCCCAACGACACCTCGGCCAGGATCACACCATCTGCCAGTTTTGCACGACGCCTTCTGGTGCAGGCGCGCGACCTGGTGCATCCGGCACCTGCCCCGTCGACCCCTGCCTCTGCAAAAATCACGGCCGAAGCGGCGGAGCTGCTGCGTCAAAAGTTCATTGAGGCCTATCCGGGAGAAATCCTCTCCCCGTCCAACACACCCAGTTTGGAATTTCTCAACCGCCTCCGCTCTGAGTTGGACAAGCCAACAACCCTGTGGATTCCGTGGCGCTTGAGGACATCTGAGCATGACGTTCAGACGTTCTATGAACATCGCCGACCCAGGTCGGACAACCAGCTCCTCCGCTCCTTATTGGATGATGTTCCGGACCCGGTTGTGGCTCACGCGTCCGTGCCTAATTCAGGTCCCGTTGAGCCCCTGCTTCGCCGCCACTTTGGAATTCTGGTCACGGCCTTGGCTTTCCTGGGTGACCTGCGCCTCCGTATCGGCAAGATTTTTGCTGAGTCTTTCATTGCATCCGCTACGGCTGTCCCTCTGGATCCTTCCCTCCGGGCACCATCTCTGCAAGAAGTACTCGCAGCCGACCGGTCCATCTGGGCTGCCGTTGGCACACTGATGCGAGATGAGAAGTGGTCGCTGGCTGATTCCATTCATGAGGTTTCCGTCACCCGGCACATGATTCCGACTTTGTTGTGTGCCCGGCCTCGGTCCATGCCGGCCCCTCCGGTCCGGGAACCCACCCGCACTGGGGGTACGGCCGACACGTCACAGCCAGCTAAGCCTGACCGGCCCACGAAGCGTCTCAAAACCGATGGCAAACCGGAAAAACCGACCGGCAAAGCCAAAGCAGATGCCAAAAAGCCGGCCGGCAAGAAACCCGTCAAGGATCTGTGGGAAGAGTCGTGGCATGAGGTGGACGAGAATGGCAAGGAAATTTGCAAACGCTTTGTGCTCGGCCGTTGCAAATTGGATTCCTGCCGCTTTTCGCATTCCTGTCCGATTCCGCTCCCTTCCGGCAAACCCTGCGGCCAGAAACACACGGCTGCCAAACACCGCGCCACATCGCACTGAAACGCGGATGCAGCTGAACCCCTGTCGGCCATGGCTCCGCCGTTGCAAGGCTCGTCCCCTGATGCCCTGGCCGATGAAGCCGTGCGTATTTTCTCCTCTGATGAGGAGATGTCAAATCACGCCCCGGCTGAGTCCGTGGCTCAGGCGGCCCCTGCCTCGGCGTCGGTCCGACTCAGAAGTCGCTCGCCGCACCGCCCGGTTCTCCGATACTCCTTCTCCTTTGCCCGCCCACCCTCTCAAGGGGCCCGTCCTGGCCTGCATCCCCCCTCCCCGTGTGCACGCCCTGCCAAGGAGACAGCTCCATCCTTGGATCGGGCCCCCCCTTCCACTTCCCCAGCCGATCCTCCGGCTCGCCCGGCACTGTTTCTGGACTTGTTCTCAGGCTGCTCGGCCCCGCTCTCTAAAGCAGTTTCCAATCTTGGCCTCGACCGCATTGCCCCTATAGACGTGCTTCATGGGGAACAGGTGGACTTGCTTCTGCCACAGCATCAGTCGTCCATGCGGAAATTGTGCTCGTCTGGCCTCGTGCGTGTGGCTGTTGCTGCCCCACCCTGCTCCAGCTTTAGCCGTGCACGCCTTAAACCCGGTGGCCCGCCTGCAGTCCGGACACCAGCACACCCTCACGGCATTCCCGCTCCTTCCCAGCGCCAGCAGGCTGAACTGCAATGTTCCGACAAGCTGCACGAGCTCTGTCGGGAGCTCCTCACTCTCGTGCTTCTCTCGGGCGGTCTGGTTATTCTTGAAAACCCATCTAGCAGCTTGTTGTGGCTCACCGACCCGTGCAAAGCGTGGATCCGTCATCACTGTCTGTCCGCCGTGGAAGTTGCCGCTTGCAATTTTGGCATGAATGCTAAAAAGAGCTGGACTTTTGTCTCAAACTTGGCGGACCTCTCCTCTCTGGCCTCGACCTGCTGCCACCCGCCTGGCACTCACCCGCCTTTGACAGGCAAGCGTGACTCGTCCGGTGCCTTCCTTACACGGACCACTGCCTGCTACCCGGACGGTCTCTGCGAGCGCGTTGCGGCACTGATGGCACCATATCTCACCCGGTCTGTGGGCCCAGTCCCGTTCCTCTCCTGGGAAACGGCTCTTCTTGAGCCTCATCTCTGCTGGCCACTTCCCTCCTCCCGGATTGAAGATGGTGCAGGTTCGTGCTCCACTGCTTCCTGGTCCAAACCGTCCGGCCCCGACACCTTTGGCCCCCTGCGCAAACTCTGGGTTCAGCGCATCCTTTCCGGGGATTTCCTTGCCAAGTTTCGCGCTCGGCTGGCATCCGGCTCCAAGGATGCCCCGATTTCTGAGTCCGAACTGGTACCTTTCTTGGGTGACCTGCGCTCCTTCCTGGGTCTGGCGGCTACTGACTTTGATACACTCCTTTCGGTCCCTCCGGGCCAACCGTTCCGCCTGTTCCTCCTGGATGCGCTGCTCCAGCTCTCGCGCGATCCGGATCGACCCTTTGTGGACTTGCTACTTGAGGGAGTTCCTCTTGGTGTTGACGAACCTATGCCTGCCTGCCCTACGCTGTTCCCTGCTTCCGCCCCCAAGGACCCATCCATGGACTTACAGCATTGTTCCTCCTCCTGGGGATCAGCTCTTTCCGACCTGTCCACTGTTGACTCCCTTCTTCAAACCGAAGTTTCTGAAGGATGGGTGCGGGAGGTTCCAGGCGGTCTTGACAGCCTCACCGCCACCTATGCTCGTACAGCCGTGGGGAAGCTTGGACTTGTTAAGGCCCCCGACCGTGACCCCCGCCTGGTGGTGGATTCCAGCGTTTCCGGTGTTACAGAACACACCGCTCTTCCCAATAAGTCTGCGAACCCGACCATCTCGGGCCTCCGTCGCTGCTTTCCTCTCCGTCTGGCCCTGGAACAGCTCTTCGCACTTATCCTGGATGTCAGCAAGGCTCATCGGCGCATACTGATCCGGGCCGCCGATCAAGGCCTTCTTTGCTTTTTCCACCGCGGCCGCCTATTCCAGTGTCTGACATTGAATTTCGGTGCACGCGCGTCTGGCTTTTACTGGGCACGTTTGGCGGGGATCCTGTCACGCCTCATGCATCGGCTTCTGTTCATCCGCCATGCCTTGCTTATCTATGTCGATGACCTGATCTCCCTCCTTTCCGGTCCGTCCGCGCCGGTTTGGGCCGCTGTGCTTTGTGTGTTCCTTCTTGTGCTTCGTGTCCCAATGAGTTGGCACAAAGCCTACTTGGGCGCACGGCCGACTTGGATTGGTTGGTCCATGTCCTTGGAAACCTTTACCGCCACGCTTGAACCACCGAAGTTGGCCCGTCTCCGCCTTCTGATTTCTTCAGCTCGTTCCGGGGAGGCGATTCCACTACACCTGCTTCGCAAACTCACCGGCAAACTTCTTTGGGTTTGTTCCCTGTTTCGTCCATTCCGGCCGTCCCTTGCACCGCTTTATCGGGACCAAAGCCTACCTCCACTTGTTCACGTTGCTGTGGCCCTCTCCAAGTGGGAATCCTTCCGTGCAGCCCTGTCCAAAGACCTCGTGCTCACGAAATCTGTTGGTCTGGCTAGTTGCCCCCAGGGCTGCACCCTGGTCAGTGTGGCCTCCCGTGCTGTTCATACACTGAAGGATGTTCCTCTCCACTTTGCCGGTGAGCGACGACTCTGGATCTCTGTCCGCTCCCCTCCTGACTCCGACCGGAAGCTCTCACAGGAATCTAAAGCTGTCTTGGACCTTTGGCACTCCTGCCTGTGTCAGTCCATCCCGCTCTTCCCGCTGTCTCTCGCTCCACTGTTGACTTGCGAGGCGTTTGCTGACGCCTGTGCCGACAGCAAACACGCGGGCCTGGGCGGCTTCGTGGCCTTTCCCTCCGGCCGCACGGTATGGTTCCGCTCCGCCTTATCGCCTGCGGAGCTTGCTCGACTTTGTGCTTGGTATTCTCCTGACATTTCCCCTCAGAAATTCATTGCTGCCTGGGAACTCCTTGGCCAAATCGCGCTTCTGTGGTGCGTTGCCCTCGTTGTCCCGGCCGCTCACCACCCTGTTCACTTCGTCAGCCGCTGTGACAACAGCCCTTCCGAATCGGCCTCCTGGAAAGGCCTTTCTACTGCCCGCGGTATGTGTGACCTCTTGCACTCCTACCTGTTATGGCAGCGTCATTTCTGCATTTCCGCACATATCGACCATGTTCCGGGGTTCCGTAACAAAATTGCTGACGCCCTGAGCCGATCCCGCGACCCGGGCACCTTGGGACTCAATCCTGCCGATGAGATCCTGGTCCCTTGGCATCTGTTGAGCCGTCCTCCGCGCCCGTGTTACTCTCCTGCGTCCGCCTTCAACCGTGACCTCTTCCCGGCATTGGACTTCTGACTTTGGCGGTTTTCTCCCCGGTGCGGGTACTCCTTTGCCTGGATTTCGTTCTAGACCTTGGCCTCAGAAAACCTGCAAAGTCCATTTTGGCACCCGGTTCCGACGGTTCCTGTCCCGACCGGTGCCCGTACCGATCCGTAGCAGCACCCTTTGGACTTGTGTCCGGCCCGAGGCTCTGACACAGATCCAGACCGCTACGGTTTCAGCCATCCGGAAAAAGGAGTCCGTCTGCATTTTTCCGTGCATGCACACCGATCGTAACAGACTAGTGCCCTCCGAATAACGGTTTCTCGACGGGTCGTATTGTGTTAATCGGAGGGCTCGCAACGGCAAGTCGTAACTGTACCGCAGCCGTTCGACTTAGGCGCATCCGTTCCGCAATCTGACGGTGTGCTAGCCTTTTCTTTCCCGCCACCTCCCCTTTGTTCTCCGCCTTGGATTTAGGCCCTTTAATCCGCAGCTTTCAGCCTGGATTTCCGATGTGGGTTGGACTTTGCCCTTTCCTGCACGCCGTAGGCCGGCCTCAGAAAACCTGCAAAGTCCATTTTGGCACCCGGTTCCGACGGTTCCTGTCCCGACCGGTGCCCGTACCGATCCGTAGCAGCACCCTTTGGACTTGTGTCCGGCCCGAGGCTCTGACACAGATCCAGACCGCTACGGTTTCAGCCATCCGGAAAAAGGAGTCCGTCTGCATTTTTCCGTGCATGCACACCGATCGTAACGGACTAGTTCCCTCCGAATAACCATGTAATATCTTGGGATGGGGGGATTTGGGTGGGCATGCACTGCCTTCACAAGTCTTCAAAGCCACATCCAGCCTCCACGCCCCCACTACATCCCGCTGATTTGGAATTCCGAACTGACAGTCCGCAGACCTGCTCCGCCAATCTGATAACCCTGACCTCGGTACACATCGAAGTAACGACAGTTGACAGACTCCAAAGTAGTGCAATCTTAACTTTCGTTCTTTAGGGAGGAGCAAGCAAAATCCGATGGCGCAAATCCCCGTCGGGTCATCACCCGCCGACATTGCAACTGCCTTTCGGATTTTCTCCCGAAGATAGCATGACCGGCAGCGCAGGTACGGGACCTCATCGGTCTTTACAAGAGTCCCGGTAACATGCTTTCACAAACTGGGTCTTCTCCTCAGAATGGGCACTTGCAGAGATCACTAGCCGAGATACGGCCGTGTCAGTGTGATCGACGAGGGTTGTCAAGCCTCCCGCAAATCAATATTGGGATGCTGCAGCATGCCACTGTCTGGCTGCCTGGTACGAGCGTGTGCTTTGTTGGATGCTGCTGTCAAGTATCGAGATGCCAAAACGACTAGTGAATAGCAGTAGAGTCCCCGCAAAGTATACACACAGATACAGTCGCCGGATGGGACGTGGTAGAGTGAGAGTTAGTGAGAGAATCTTTCGTGCCATCTGTTGACTCGAGGCAAGTTCAGGCATCAAGCTGCGAGACTCAGCCAGCACAAGACATACCGAGTGTTCCTTCCTCAGAAAGCTTGAGTAAATCAGTGTCAGCGTCGACGCCCGCCTGAAGCGTTTTTTTTTCTGAGGCCGGACATGCAGGGCTCAGCGCTCGAGGTGGAGCTTACCCTCGAGACCTTGGCTCAGTGGGAATGTCGGACAGCGTCGTTCCAGTTTTTCGGGTTCAGCAACATGGTCGAAGATGCTATCAGGTTGTGCAGTGTTTTTCTCCAGGCGGGGAGTCAAAACAAATTCACTTCATCACGGCTTCAGCGACTTCATGACTTCAATGACTTTCATTTGCAAGGCCTGTCGCAGGGTCCCCCTTCCTTCCAGCCGAGACCGATGTGGAGACCATCACTGGTCCCAGCCTCAGCCTGTCGGTCACGCCACAAGAGGGAAGACTAGCCTTTGGTCAGAGAAACCTGTTGAATTCTTGATGCCAGCCCTCGGTGCCTTCCTTCGTGGCCGCGCCAGCGGTAGTGCCAGCACCAGTGGTGGCTCCGCCGCTGGTAAAGCAGACGTGCTTGTCTCAGATTGCATATTGATTACGATTCTATGTTCTACCTCTTCAGAACAACATTTGCATCCGCAAGCGTCTGTGCTTCTCGTCGTCGGAACACGGCTACATAGGCATAAAAAGGTAGACAAGGTTGAGCAATGCGTTGGACAGGCCATACAAGACAGTCCTTGCACCGGCAAGCCCGATGCCTCGACGCGAGGCCGAGTGCGATCTGTCTTGCGAGTGCAGAGCTGGTGAAGTGAGAGAACGGTGTACTGGCTTCCGCTGTTGATCGACCGGGCTTTCCACTGTTCCCTCCGCGTGCGGGCGAGAGCATCATTTAAAGTGCTTTGGCGGGATCGGTGTGAGACACGTTTTCCCGCGCGATGTGGACTCCAGCCAAAAATTCTCGCCCACTGATGCTGGTGCACTTTTGCCCAGAATACCGTAGTTGGAAGGGAAGGCTAAAACCGCGTGTAAAACCGACATCGATTTCGACAGGGCCCGCCCCAAACGATGCCTTCGAGCGGTTACCACGACGGCTTAGCCTGATCTAAAGGCTGACGCCGCATCCTCGCACAGGAACTCTGCGCATGTGGTTAGGGGCATGGGGGCCCAGACACCTGCGTGTGAGGATAGCTTCCGTCTTTTGTGCGGAATAAGAACGAAGAAGGAGAGTGGGGAGTTTGAAGGAAGGGCGTAGGAGAGCTCTGGTGCAGGTGAGTGTGGCCACTTGGAGACCTATGCCGCCTTCTCAGTTTACTCCTACATCTCCTAGCCTGGCCCTGCCCCAAAGCACGAAATCAAAGTCATGCGAGGCAGGCCTGTTCAATCACTGCCAGTGTCTCCCCTCACGGAAGAGGACGGCGTGATTGTGTAAAGTGGTCATGTCCTTCAAGTTGACAGCTGTAGCCAGGAGTCGTCAACCACCGGACGAGCTTCAGTCAGCTCCTCGTGAGTTGCGAGCGTATGTATGCGATAGGTATGAGTGGGTATGAACATAATGATGGTAAAGGTGAGGCTGTTGACTTACATTCATCGTTCTCTGAATCGCTGGCAGAGAACGTTGGGCAAGATCGTATGCGAAGGAGTGTCGATAAAGCAAAATGAGGTCTCTGCGGATCGACACGCGGCCTGCCGCCAGATGTCGCTCGCTGGGTTGCCGTAGATGGCCTCGCAACTCCGCTCTAGACTATGTATTTCGCTAATGCAACACAAAGTCTCACTTCTCCCTTGGAGGTGTGTTGGATGCAGTCGTCTCTGTACATTTCTAGATTGTAGATGTCTTTGTCCTGTCCTCGAAATGCTACAAGAGTAGTCAAAGTCAGAGGATGCGCCTCCAAGCTTCATCTTATCATGGAAGCACAGGCGACCAACTGATAGAGCAGGTGATTCCATCGCACGCATGCTGGCTTGCTTGCTGAAGCGAAACGACATGTATCGCGCAAGGCAATTGGCTTGTAGCATGGACAGCCCATGCGATGGATGTTCGAAAATGAACCATGCAGGGGTGGCAAGAGTCATCAGGAGACTGGTGAGTCTTCCCGCCCTTGAAGCTAATGCGATTGCTGCTTTCAGGCACTGCAAAGCAGTTGCTTTGCGGAGGCGGCAGATTGCAGGAACTTCACAGAAAGCATTTTCCACATGCTCGGCCCGGAGCTATCATGGATGCTAGGAGTTGTTACAGTTGTTGAGCTCAAAAACGCGGCTTCAAGCTGTTGGCACTTCGAAACAACTCCCATCCTGAATTCGCGGGAGGATGCGAAGACTCAAGCGACAGACCGCAGCTGCAAAACAGGGAGTGCTCGCGCTTGGTGATCGCGATGCATTTGACGGCAGGCGGATGTTTGAGGGCTTGCAGCATCCTGAGCTTAGCAAACGAATGCTGGACTGGCAGCTTTCACACAGCAGGAAACTCTTTTGCAGAGTCTGATATTTTGGAGCGAGCGCATTTCACGGAGGCAGCATCAGCTTGAAATCCTGACGACAAGTGATCCAAACACGAGTAACGAGCAAGTTTTCAATATCCGAATGCGCGCAACAGCAGCAACAACACCAGCTTCAACAACAGCCAGACGACAACGACAGCCACAACTACAACGGGTGCTACAACAGCAACAGCAAGAGCTCCAAGAAAACAACGACAACTTTATCAGTAGCTTTTGCCGCCATGTCTCGGTGTTGGGCAATACGGGGGGCGCAGCAGGCTAGAAGTGTCCTTTTGTTTCTCTCAAAGCTTTTGGCCTGTGTCCGAATGGCTGGGAGTCTGGCCTTCCTTTTAGGGTTTAGGGTATAGGCCAAAGCTAAGGCAGCTCTCAGCTGTCTGTAGGTGAGGGTCTTTGCCATGCAATGCAGGGGGGCGAAGCAGCTGGGACTCAGGTAGAAGACAGACCAGAAGGGCCAGCAACCTCTTTGTATCATTAAGAATAAGAGTGGGACAAGGGACTCGGACCGTCAAGTTCCCAATAGTCTCAGGAGGCTTCAGCTCTTTCCATGTTTATGCTAGCGCATGGATTACTGTTGTGCGTTTTTGCTGTTTTCGGGGTCTTGGCGTGTTTGCTGTTTTCGGGGTCTTGGGTCTAGGGGGTGGGGGGGGGGCTGATAACGTCCACGTTGCCACCATCATCATGATCATCGTAATCATTGTCATCATTGTCATCATCATCGTCATCCTCGTCATCATCACGGCATGGTCATCGTTTACGTGCCGGTACTCACATCATCCCCGCATAAGGTTAGAGCTTGAGGGCCTCTTTTGAAATTCATTCGTGTGTAGCAGCAGCCAGGCTCGGCTTTTGGGGTTGAGACCACTCTCGCAGAAGCATCACGTGTACTGTCACACGTTCGGAGGCATGCTAGAAGCTAGCAGCTAGCAGCTTTTACATCCAGAGCTCCAGAGCAGCTATGCCTTTCGGGGCTTGGGTATGCACTCCCACATTTTGGAAGAAACCTGCAGACTCCGTCAAGCATCTTCTGACTAAGACCCTCCACACAACAATAACTACACAGTGCCCCAGCCAAAAAAAAACTACCCAAATCATAAAATTCGGACCCCTCCGAAAACAGCTGGTTCTAAGCCGAAAAACCGCCTAAATACCGAGGTCTTCCTGACCTGCAACGTCCGATGTGGCATTTATTTTTTTGGTTCCCCAAAATGTGGTGGGAACGCTACTTCACCACAAAATCCCCGACAAAAAACCATGCGGCGGGATGTTTATGAATCTTGCGACAACGAAGCGTAGCTTCGCTCAAAAAAACCCTGGCAATGCAACTGCAGTATGCACTCTGGCACGCACACTGTGGGCAAATGGACTTCGGATAGGATGCAGTGCCCTGAGAAAGGCATGGATCCTTTGGCTGATGCTTGGTTCCAGGCCTTTGCCGCCCAGCCGGCCCACAACTGCAAGCATCCTGACCCCCAACCCTGGAGGCCAGATGCCTACGAGGCAGCAGAGTGCACCTCGGTGCCGCTGGTCTGGAAGTTCATGGAGGTGCGCGGTCCTGGCTCCAAGTGCTTCGCGGGATGCAGTACACTGTGAACCTGGCACCAGGGCCTTCCCCCTGCCAAGCGTGCGGTCTTCATAGCCGGAAGCTCTGACGGGCTTGAAGGGCATTGGACCTGCCGCAGGGGAGTTCTTTGCATGTCATGTTCGCCCCAATGTGGAACACTAGGTTGGAGAGTACAACTTGCCGGAGTCGGCAGCACCTCTGCAGGGTGGACCTCTGTCCGAGGAGCACAGTGCAGTTTTGAAACCGGCTGGACGGTGACAACCACTTTCGTTCGTGGCAGGCACTCTCATGCGCTGATGTTGCATACTTCCCGACTGGATGCTCTTTGGTCCCTGCCTCAGTATGCTACATGCATGGTCGTCCTGAGACTGAAATGCATCTGGACTCGCATGGCTGCCGAGGCCGACACCAGCAACGTGACGGGTGTTGGAAATTTCATGGTCTTGCTTGGCGCGCTTCATCTTGCCAATACTGTGCAGTTTATCAGAGAGATAGTCGAGACAGGCCCACTGCTCGTACTACCCCGTCATACGGGAAAAGGAGCGAAATGCATTTTAGGTCACTTTCTGCAGCCTTGTGGTCGTAGTACCACGACCAGCAGGAAGGCATCTTTTGCATTAGCAAGCAGTGACAAACACTCACCTCTGGAGGATACGATTTCCGAGAGAGTTCCTCCGTCAACGCTGGAGACCGTCAAGGAGCCGTGATGCCGAAGCTGTGTTCGGTATAACTGTACCAGCTGTGCCTTGAACTTGCAAGTGACTCTTCAGGAACGCTTGGATCGGCTTCCTGATCTCGTGGAGCAGTGCCAGGGTTCATCTTCGGCCGTATCATTTAAGCAGAGCTGGACTCAGTTTCTGGGTTTGGCACATGCCTGGCTGCCTGGCTGTGCCAGCTCCTATTGGATGCACCCAGGTCTATAGCGACACTCACGAATGCAACCTTCCGTAAGACTTTGCTCAAAGTCTTCTATGAAGGCATCGTGCGACACAATCAGAGTAAATCAACTTGGAAAAATCCCTTTGCCAGGACTGCAGGCCATCAACCCAAACTGGTGCACTTCTACAGGCTCTGCTGGCATGTGCATGCGTCCTTCTTTGCAGAAATGTGTGGTGCGTGATAAACTTCAGCTGACTTGTGGCAGTAGGAAGATATAGGACGTAACCATGTTGGTCGTCCGGGCTCTGTTGCAGATGCGTGCTGGTATGAAGTGAAATGCTCCGCAGGTCAACCGAACTTGGACACTTACTTTCGACGAAAATGGGGAACACGCAAGCCGATTTTTGGTGGGGGCCCTAGCCTTGACCTCGTTGGTCTCTCCTAGTGCGTGCGACGAAGGCCTCGAGGACATTAGCGTCGAGTGCCAGGCCCGATCTCCATTTCCACTTCGCTCGACGGACGTCACTGTCATTGCGAGGCGTTTCAAGGGCACACCGTGCAGGAAGACGAAGAACTTGCAGAGTGCCTCCGGATGACAAGCCGCGGCATGTCAACGCTCAATTCCGTCAGTCCATGTCCGTTGAGGTGGATGGCTGTGCACCTCACGCCGGAGTGGGCGAAAAAGGTGAGTGCCATCGAGGTGGATTCGTTGGGCTGTCTCGGAAGCGCAGAGGGTCACGTGTCCTGCTCCACGTCAGGGCGGTATGTACGAAGCCTTCAAATGTGGCAATTTGGGGAAGCTGGACGAACTACTGGTCGAGCTAAAGGTGCAGCCTTTGATGTTTAACACTGCTTGCCTATGGCCTCAGTTGCACACGCGAGATGGATGGCGCGCCTCTTTGTGTCGTTTGTGCACGACGTGCATTCACCCATCTGCAGGGATTGGTCGAGCATATTCGGATGAGTGCTTCAAACTTTTCCGGTCGCAGAAGTTCAAAGACGAGTTCAAACGACATGAATTTCCGACTTGTCTAGAATTGTGCCAAGAAGCTAAGCCTGGGCCCAGCGGAACGAATTATTGAAGACACGATGCCAGTGAGTGAGTGAGTGTCGACCGGCGCTTACGGTGCGGCCTACCTCCCCCGTCCCTCTCAACATCTCAGGGGTCTCCGCAAGCGTCATCGCCCCCCTCCGTCCCAGAGTTCAAGTGGGCGAAAACTAGCTAGTGCAGACAGGTCACGGTGTAGAATACTAAGATACATGTTGCAAGCCCAAGAATCGGAGAGACGTAGTCCTTGATCAGGGATAAAGCAGGCAGGAGGCCAAGCCAGACGTTACCAACCGATCATACGTATGCTTATATGCGCCAAAGAACACACCAAGTAACCGGCAGACGCAAAGAGTTGCAAGGAGGCGAACCGTGCGGCCAGTGCCGAGGGAGCGAGGCTCCATGCACAGAGGGCACACGCAAGGCGACCCAAAGGCGCGGGCTACGTTGCGAGGAAACACTGTTCCAGCGCCGAGGGCGAACAAGCCGCCAATCAGGTACTGCATATAAACATACACGGCGCAGCCCTGGAACAAAGCCGATAACAAAGGCAGCAATCCAGCGAGCTGTTAATGCATGTGATGAGCGTGGACTACCTCACCTCGACACTGGATGTTCTCAGGCCCATGATGGGTGGAGACGTTGCCATCGTCGGATCAGTTGCAACAACAGTTAAGCCAGAATACTAGAGGGCACTGTCGCCCTAGCACAAGGGAGGGGGGGAAAGGAGATGCTCATCGGGAAAAAGCCCTTGGTGCCGCCGCCCGGGGTCCACACCTTTCCACAAGAAACCCCCGCCCCAAAGAGAGTGCTAGGCCCGCAGGGTGCTTTATATCTGCTTGAGAACTACCTTCTGATTCTGTCCCTCAAGCAAAACAACCTTAACGACTCTGAAAGGACACACTCGGAAAAGCTTACAACTTCGCTCGTCTTCGGCAAGCAGGAGGCACCCCGAAACCCTGATGCAGGTGCCAAATATTCGCGTCGCATACTGATCGTGAAAAGTTACTGTCTTCTTGATTCGCTGCCGGGAAATGTTCTTTCCCATCAATCAGAATACATTGTGTACCCTGGCCAATGATTTTACACACCCGTGTGCTGGTGTGTGTGTGTGTGTTGGTGTGTGTATGCGTGCGTTTGTTTGTTTTCTTTTATGCGTGTGTGTGAGTGTGTGCGTGTTCCGGTCTGTGTCAATGTTTGGATGCATGCGCTTGACTGATATTCGCAGGGCTTGCCATTGGCCAGCCAGAGACACTTGCAGTACAGGCGAGATGTCCAGCGAGAATCACATGGCTCTTTCATCCTTTGCCACCCCTTCTAGACTGGTGACTACGCAGGAACGACAACTTGCATTTCGGCATCCAGAAAGCAATGGCGGCAAACCCTGGCAAGGCCCAGCATGACCGCTTTGGGTGCTGCAGACATGTTCCAGAAGGCATCGATCCTCGCTTTAGTGGCGGGCAGACAGTTGGCGAACCTCTTTCCTTTGAGAACGAAGCAGGGCCATGTTGCTACGGCCAACATATGTGCGCATTCTCTGTGAGTTTCTGGACCGGCAGCAGGGCACACACGCCAGAGCCTCCCCACAACAATGGATGGGAGTAGTTTCCACGCCTTGCAGTCATCGTGCGACCCTGCAGACTCGTGATGTTCGTACATCATGTCACACGGAACATGAGCACATGCAGCCAGCACATGCTTGTGCTGCAAAGGCTGCGATGGGTATGCCATGATGTGCCGATAGAAAAGTCTTCCCTGCAGAATATGCTCTTCGTCATCCCGCTGTCGCACTTGGTCGATGCTGCGAACAGAACAGGTGTTGCTTGCTTGCGGCATTCAAGTTACCAACTTGTGGGGCTGCGGGCAACCCGGCTGCCAGGAATCCTGACCTTGCTGAAGCAGGTCCTTGGCCCAGCTGTCCGCAGCACATAGGAAACAGAGCCATTCTAGGCGAAGCATGAAGTGCTGTTGAGGACGGCATCGATGCCATCAGGCAGCATGTGGCTTCTGGGTGTCAGGCGGCCTTCAAGATCGACTGTGTTGCGATGTTTCATGTGGCCTTCTCGCAGTTCGGATCGCTTGAGTACCAGGGAAAACGAAGGGAAACGAACGCTTCCAAGCCGCAAATCAAGTCTGAGTGTAGCTCAGGGAATGCTCAACATGTGGCCTTAGTGTAATGCCGCAACCAGCTCCTGAAATGCACCCGGAGGGTGAGATCAGAACACGGCTCTCCCTTCTTCCACGCACATCCAGGCCAGAATAGTGTATCTCGTCTTATCAAACATTACATTTGTCACAGCCACTTCGCGCAACGGCAACCGCATGAAACCACAGACAAGCTGCCCATCAGTTCCAGACCTGTCCTACTGGCATGTCTGTTCTTCTTCATCTTCGGTCCGTGCAGAGGATTCTATGTGGCAAGCGCCTGGAGCAGCGGCTGGGAGACTCGGAACCTGTTCCTTCCGCGGTGCCAGTTGCTAGTTCCAGCGTTGGTATGGGCCGGCCTTAGCAAGAGGCTTTGGATCACTGTCTCAAGCCGCCTGCACAGGCCGGTGCATGGATCTTGAAGTGTGGAGTGTCCGCTATTGGGGTTTGAACACGACACATCCAATGTGGCATAGTGGCATAGTAGATTTTCAGCTTCGTGTCTTCAGTCTCTGTGACTCTTTTGTTCGTGCCAGTCGCAGCCGCCTTCGTGCATTCAGTTCGAGAAGCAGTTTGGCGACATTCTGGGAAAGGAGAAACTGAACATGGTCACAGTTGTTGTTGAGGGTTCGGCAATCAACGCCACTCGAAGTCTCAATGAAACATGTAAGCCTAAGCTGTGGCTGCCGCTGGCCGGTGCTCCAGGATGTACTGCATGGAAGGAAAGTGGCACCCGGCCCGCAGTCGCATTCTCAGCTTACAGTAATGCAGTTTAGTGCAGCAGAAGTGTAGAGACTTCTGTACCAATCCGAAGCTGAGTTGCAGCGCCTGCGTGAACTCCAGCGAATCATGCAACTGTCAGGCTTTGCAGCATTTTGCTGTTGTCACCTGTCGCATGTCAGAGGGCTGCATCTCGTGTGCAAATTCATGCTGGTGTCGTGTCTCGCAGCTTGTCTTTGAGGTGGAAGCGAAGTAAGGGCTCGGAAGGTGCAACGCATTCATCAACAGAGAAGCAGTCGGTGCACAGGTGAAAATCCCAAACAACCTATAAGAGCTGAGAAGCCACGACTGAAACTCAAGAGTGGAGGTCAATCCTAACGTTCTTCAGAAACCAAAGTAGACATGAAACGTCAGCCAAAGCAAGGTGCAGTTGAAACCGCAAGCCTTGAGCCTGAAAGCCCTGAACTCGCTGGACTAAGCCCAAGCCAGGAACCCCAAAGTGCTGAGCCCAAAACCCCTTTGACCAGAACGACGTGAGCAACAATCAATATTGGGGAAAGGACTGCATGTGCGTAGGAGAGTTTGCCGCGATCACATCATGCGAACTTTTGTGCAGGAGCCATGTCCGTCTGGTAGCATATCTTGTTGAGACTAGCTCAAACGAGCTCGAAGCTCTCCGTCTGCGTAGCACATTGGGGCTTGTAGAAAATTCGAAATGCAGGCTGAGATCAGGTCTTATTCATGTCCTGAATGTGCATCCAGGCATACATTCGCGCCCATGGAGAAGTAAACCGAAGTAGACTTCCGGTCGTTGCCGTTGCTCTCCCGCTACTGCTAGCTTAGCCTCTGGTTCTGTACGAATGTTCCTGGAAACCCACATGCGTCGGCGGCCACTCTCGGTCCACCAGCGCAGTTGCGCGCACCCGTTTGCCGTCACATGATTTGCTCAGGGGCATAGTGTCGCACACTAGATGCTGCCGCATAGTAGATGTTCTGCATGGCAGCGCATACAATGTTTCTGCGATGCTGAAGCGTCTCCTGTTTCGGAGCTTCTGCGTGTTTACGAACCTTGCTGTGTTGCATTGCTTTGGACGATTCGACGATTCCCCTGGACAGATGCAGTGGACCAACTACGACAATTTCGTGAACTTGTGTGAAAGCACCCAAGTTGTTGCGTCCTCAATGGCGATTGCTCAGCTCACATGTGCTTTACGGCATGGTGCTCCGCAAGGACGGGTCACATGGGCGTGTGTATTATTTGGACACGGCCTTAGATTATTTTGTGAGCTGCATCCCCGTGAGAAGCGGTCTTACTGAGTTTAACAGTCAAGAGGTTCTGCGTGCGCAGGGAAATGTAGACAGACAGAGCAGTGCGCCGGCGTAGACTCTTTGCTTTTGACCAGCCTGCAACCCCGTTCATTTCTTAGGACATGATCCGAAATCCCGGCTCCACCAGAGAGGGGCCGCAGACACAGCGCCTGTCCTCGAATGCTGGAATGTTACTTCCCCGGTCGTAAGGACGGCTTTAGCAGAGAAGACCGCCTCGGCCTCAGAAAAAAAGTGCTGTCAGACTTCTTGACTTTTCGGAACTGTTTGCCAGCGAGGTTGCTGGTCTGTATCAGAACTGCTACGCAAGCAGTGCGGGGCTGAAGTCTACCCGCCCCGGCAGTAGCTTTCGGAACTCCGCATCGATGCAGGTTGTGAAATCCCTATCATCCAGCAAATGGCTACAAGAAACTGGTACAAGAACGATCCGTACCTGGATCTTGGCTCCGTCACCGTGAGGCTCGCTGCTTCATTTTCTGGTCGCACCGGGTTTTCTCCGGCTCCTCTCACACACGAGGAAATTGGATCAGCCCTTCGGCGAAGCAGCAGCTGTAGCGGCAGGTGCCACCACTTGATCTGGACTATGCCGCTTCCGAAATTTAAATGTGGTGAAGGTGCCCCTATTTGCCGAAAGCATTCAAGCCATAAGCCAACTACCAGGTATTCCCGAGTGCCTCAAGACTTCGAAAACGTTTCAATAGTAGTGTACAGGTAAACAGGCTGTTGTGCCCGATTATCTGTCTGTTTCTTAGTAGGGAACGGGGGAGTGGATTTCTATGATAGTCCCTTAAGGTCCCTTATACTGGTCACAATAACCCATTCCCCCATTCCCACCTAAGAACCAGACAGTATTCTGACCAGGTGGCCTGCTCTGGCCAGATGCTCAGTCTTGAGTATGTTCCCCCGAACTCCTCGCAGCCCGAAGCCCGGCGCAACATCAGAAGATCGATAGCACACTGGCTTATGGGCTCCCCTCGGCGCTTGAGCTGCTTGGAACAAACTGAATCAATGCAGTTCCCACGACTTGGCCAGCCTGGCCTTCAACGAAAGCGCTGGCGTAGAGGGAAGAAGTACTGGCCCCCCGACGGCTCTCTCGGTCTTTCACAGAGAGGTGGCCGTGGCTCATCGTCGCCGCGATTGTGGCTCTTTGCATCCTCTGCTTGGTGAGGTGGGGTCCATTGGAGGACTCGAGGCTTACGGCTTCCCGGGTGCAGAAATGGGGCCTGAGAGGTGGTTTCGAATGCCTAAACGGAATCCGAGTGTCGCAGCCTTAACAGCTGCCAATCTCTTCCTGGATCCACGGCAGATGGTTCTGAGAGAACAGACCACTGATCAGATGCGGAAGTCCAACCGCTGGGTGCCAGTCTTATTTGTTTGGTGATCAGCTGCACCCATGTAATTTTAAGTAAGGATTTGGCACGTCGGCGCACTTTCCGCTCAGGATGAGGAAGATGACATCAGCCTCAAGGCGAGGACAGAATATCCGAAGCTTGCGGTTCAATGTGCTTCCTGAAGTTTTCAGGGAGATATGGCCGAGATGCAGCCCCTGAAACATCAAGCAATGCCTCCCATGGCGCCCATGCCCATGCGGAGACCTTAAGCAGGATAGTTAGACGGGGCATTCTGAGACATTTCTCAACCTGAATGCGCCCGAAGTGCTAAGGCGAGCCACAGATGGGAGCTGGGCGATGTCGGAATCCGGCTTAGCTTAATGTGTTCTGTTGATGGATTTCACTGATGTCACTGCATTTGCACCGAGGACAAGCCGCGAATTGTCAGGGATGTGTTGGACACCCGAGAACGGATTGTGTTCGGGAATGCGTTTGCTCACTGCATAGCTCAGGCAGGATTTGCCAACCTTACCGACGGATGTGGACATACAGATGCCCGATATGCAACAGCTGGGGCCACAGCGACGCTGCCCCCAAAGAAGCAAGCAAGCATCCCGCAAACTGGCCGACAGCTGGGGATGAAGCGCTTTTGATGGGACATGTCGGAGGCATGCATCCGAGGATGCAACTTATGAGCCAAAGTCTTTGCTGACCTTCCCCTAGCAAGTCGGGTTGGACCGAAGAAGGGTAAGGTGTAATCAAAGGTGTGATGCAGGTCCTTTAAGGACAGTCGAAGGGATGTTTGCGGCTATATATATATATACACATACACATATCTTCAGACAACATTGACGTGGGATATCTGGCAAACCTTGGACTCCGCAAGCCGCAAGCGCCGGACTCGCCGCGAGGTTTGCAGGGTCCTCGTTGCAGCAGCCTTGGAGCAGCTGCTCTGCTGTGCCGTTGCACAGCTGCGTGACTGCATCTGAGTTGTGCAGCGCCTGAGAGGCCGAGACACCAGCGGGTCATCAGCCAAACGCGTGCAAGCCTTTGCTGAAGTGGATCTGTGAGCTTCGGACACTAGATTCGTGTTCTCAGGAGGTCCTGCCATACCAGCTGTGTCGGCCACTTACATGGTCCACTTGTGCATCAAGCTTGTAGATGCTGGTGGCCGCCTGCGAACAGCTCTGTGTTGGACAGCGTGCACCCCATCCGCCTCATCTCAGGCCCACAAACAATTCTGAAACGAGGTGGGAACAACACGTGAGGCAGCACAGGAGTTTTAGGCAAAACAGGCTTCGCTAATGTGCTTTTTCATTAATACTGTGAAGTCGCATACGAAGTTTTGATTCTCCCTCCAGCCTGGATTTTTCTTGGACCTGGCCATGCAGCTATGCCTGTGACATTATTATGCAGCGGTAGTAGGGAGGCAGCGTAGCCTCAGGTTGCCGTGAGAATATGGGCAAGCACAAGGGCCGGGCCTAGCCAAGTAGAGGGAAGCCATGCGCAGACTTCAAAGTTTTTCAGCATGCTGCAGAGGGGGCTCAGGAGACCAAGTTGCCAATCTGTTCGGAAGATCCCGTGCGGCATGTGCAGACAGCCTCTCCAAGGCCCCAAATGGTGCCAACTCCAACTCCGGTTGCGGCACCGGTTCCCGTCCAGCAGTACTCCTTGCCTCTGCAGAGCAACAACAGAGCAGCGTCAGTTCCTCGATTTCCGCAGATGTGGGTTAGAAGAAGGCGACAGTTTTGCTCCGCACATTGTCGGATTTGCTCAGGGTGCAGCTGCCAAATGTGTACTCCGGAAGTCCCACCGCCGGCACCAGCTTGCAGGGCTACCAGGGAAGCATTGCGATGTTCCTCGACTGCAGCGTTCGCCGCCATTTCCATTACCTTGTACATGGAAAAAATTGGCCGATTGAGTGTTGCGTTTTTTGTCAGGCCTGGCGCACAGGTTGCACCCGGAGCGCAAGTGATTTCAGTGGCGCCGGTGCCGGCTGGCGATGGATCCTTGCTCGTCCGGGCCCTTGCGACTGGGGTAGCCATGGGGGGTGGGCATCCAGCATCATCAAGCTGCTTGTCGCTTGTGCATCGTTGATGGACTTCGATGGACGTTGCAAGGAGCAGCGGAACGTAATGGAATATTTTCGGGGTTCTCTTGGCCTCACAAGACGTACAGAAGCCGTGCTCGCATCCAAGACAGAACACTCTGAAAAATGTCGGACGTTGGAATCAGGCTCGTCCGTTCGCAGGATAGAGAATCCTGCTCGGGGCATCTTGGAATACTGAGATCCATCCTGACGTTACTACGAATCTCGTGAATCTAGTGGCTTGTCACCCCAGCTTCGTGCAAGAGTCCATCGGCTTTGCCCAAGGCCCTGTCGCAGCAAATGGCTTCTCAAATTGAAACCTCCGGAGCGGAGGCCGTGTATCATCACCAGAAGTGTAGCCCTTCTCGCGCTGGCCTGGAGGCGATTCGAAGCTTGAGGCACGGTCAGTACCCCGCAGTGAGTGTCGCGAGCGGGCCGGCAGCTAAGCGTCTCAAGCGCAATTCCACAATCTGCGGATAGATAGAATAGAATAGGGTTTTGGGGCCCGCTATACCATAACTATAGTAAGGATAGTATTGCGGCACAGCGCTTATTCAATTCGACGGTCCTCCGCCCAGGTCGCAGCCATCGTACATTCCAGTGCAGACATCTCTGTCTACACCTTTGTATCAGCCTGTTGCACAGGCCTGTGCTTTGGTTGATGCACCTGAGAATTGTCCGGGATCGGTGGCTCTGCTCTCCCGTCTTCATCTTTCTACTGTAGCTACATACCCACAAATGCCATGATTTGCGAGCTTGGAGTTGGCTCACTTGGCAAGGCGCCACCGTACCAATATCGTTGATTCGACAGAGGCGGAAGGCCTTGTGCCGGCAGCTTTGTCAACTTCATTGCCCCTCATAGCAGCGGAAATCTAGGGTTTACTAAGGTAGGATTCAGCTGAATTTGGTGCTCCAGCCTGAGGACAGGGCAATCACAGCGCAAGTTGTTTTCATATCTTTGACTTGCCCAGGCACTTCGCCAATTCAATGCAATGCTCCTGAAGGACACCTGCTGCAGTGGTTTGCAAGTGACTCTGCGAATGTGCACAAGCAGTGTTCTTTCTCGACAAGTCTGGTGGCAGGGTGTAGCTGCAGCTGCTCCTGGAAGCGGCACCGATTATTTGGACACCTGGAAACCCAAATGGAGTGCGTGGTTACAGGGGGTTGTAATCATTCTATTGGTTTAAATTCCATGACGACCCCACAATGCCCAAAATTCGCTCTTTATGGACATACAACTCAGCTAAATACGAGTTTGGAAATTCGGCGAGAAACTTGATAATTTGAAATTGAGATTATAGCTCTTCTGGATCCGAGAGAATTCTCAAGAATATTTTCAATATTTTTTTCAATCTATTCTAATATCTTCACCGGAATGATTATATATATATATATATATCTAAAGGCGAATCTTTATTGATAAGATATATCAGATAAATATATTTAAATACTTATTTATAAGCTTAGATTTTCATATATAAAGGTTGTAAAGAATCATATTTATAATGCTTATTTTTATCGAATATTTCTT